>QGSO01000280.1:1164655-1509873 GCA_011037825.1 Carya cathayensis | reverse complement strand
TTTTGGTTTCTTTCCCGACAGCAATCACATCTCTCTCGTCTTTACCCTCATCTGGAATCACGCGTATAGATTATCTTTTCCGTAAATCACGTAATTTGTTCTTCACCGACAACTGTAAAATCATGAACAGTTTTATCCTAAGCGTTGTACCTCGATGGCGTTTTTCCGGATCTTATCCATCGAATTTCAAAGTATTAGATAAGCTTGTTTTTAAAGTAGCACAATTATAATAATTTAATGAGCTCTGAAAATATTATAATTGTGGATAATTATTTAGATTAAATATTTTAATTGTTTTAAGATATTAAGAGGTTTAATTTTACGTTGAAAATTCTTATTTAAATTTAAGTGTTTTATGCACTTTGATTAATTAATGATACTTTATCATTTTATATAATGATGAAGAAAATATTATTTTATAAACCTTAGTTTATAAAATAATATTCTATCTTAATTCTTCTCAGTGTAGTAATTAAGTGTTTTATTAATTTAAATGATTTTATCCTCTTCGATTAATTAACGGTACTTTATCATTTAATATAATGATGAAGAAATATTATTTTATAAATTTTAGTTTATAAAATAATATTCTACCTTAATTCATCGTAGTGTTTTATTTAAAGTGTTTATTTAAAATAAAACATTTAAGCGTTTTTAATCAGTGTTTTAACTCACTGTTGGTTTATTTGAGGATCCCGAAATGTAGATTTGAAGCGATATACTCAGACCCTACCTTTTTCTCTTCACTTTTTCTCTTTTTTTTTTTTTTTCTTTTCTTTTTTTTTTCTCCCTCTCTCTCTCTCTTGGCCGACGGATGGAGGAAGCAAACTCCATTGCCGTTCGGTTTGAAGCTCCAGCCGGCGCCACCTCCGGCCGCCGGACCCCACCTCCCACTCCGGCCTCATCCCCTCCCTCCGGCGAGTACAACCACGCCGGTGGTGTACTAAACCGACCTCTCATTCTCTCTCTTTCTCCCTTCAAAGATATGGGTCTCTAGGGGTTTTTCTCATTTTTGGACCACCATACACGGCCAAATCAACCACCAAGCACCACCATTGGACTCACCTCATCAAGGGCTTCCTCCCCATGTCTTTCTTTTTCCCAAACTCTCACTTTTCTCATATGGGTTTCTCAAAACACCCGTTCGGTTTCACCACCGTGCGCCGCCGTACACGGCCACCCGTGGTGTTTCACCACCACCATCTTGTTCCTCTCATCCTCATGAACCTCCCCAAGAAATTTCATGACCAACGGAGCTTCGTAGAGCCCTCACTCTCCTACACTCTCCAAGGCCAAAAATGGTTTCAAACGGCCGATCCGCCGCCGTTAGCCACCGTCCGACCACCACCTCGCTACCACAGCTCCACCACATGTTCATCTACCTATCCCTAGCTTGCCATGAAGTTCTATGAATTTTCGCTACCTCGCGTTTCCGCTCACCGTTCGGATTTACTGTTCACGGCGTGACGCCGCCGTGCTCCGCCACCTTTGACCATCACAAGGCGACCATGAACCTTCCAAGGCCACGCTTAGCTTTTCTCGGTTCCAAACTACCACTTTATGTGGTGGACAGCCACCGTACGCGGTGTTACCGCCACGTACGTTCCTCCGACGCATGTTCGTGACGAACAACGAGCGACGCACGGGTTATCCCGTCGATGGTATAACCCTCTATCTCTAGTTATTTTACGTTTAAAATAGTTAGTTGGTTGGTTTGTGGATTGTGTAGTTGTATTTGTGGAGTTCGTTGCGTAGTTGTGAAACGAAGTGTAGTTGTGAAGTGTTGAGTTTGATTGTGTAGTTTTGTGGACTGTGCTGTGAAGTATAGGCGTGAGATGGATGCCGTAGATGTGATACGGCGGGTTGTGTGAAGAGAATACGCGTGTAGCGTATTCTGTGTAATGCAGCGACGCGCCGCGCGACGTGCGCTGTAGTGATGTGTGTCGTAGAAGGAAGGGAGTACGCATGTAGTGTACTCCGTGTTGTATGGTGATGCATCGTGTGATGTGCATCGTGTTGATGAGAGTTGTAGCGAAGGAAGTACGCGTAGCGCGTACTCCGTGTCGCGTAGCGATGCACCGTGAGACGTGTATCGCAGTGAGGGGTTTTGTAGTGTGAATGGAAGAGAGTTCACGTGAGTGTACTCTGTACTAGGTCGTGATACACCGGATGGCGTGTCACGAAGGGTTGGATGGCGTAGCAGAGAAGTGTGGAGCGTATGGTGTAGTGTTGGGAAACTGTATGACAGTGTCCCGAAGCAGTGATGATATGGATTATAGTCCGGGGTGACTGGTGTCATCTTGTGGTTGACTATGGCTAAGAGTATATGGATTGAGAAATGAAGTTGTTTGTTTGGTTGTTATTGATAATTTTAATGAACTTGTTTTAGTGCAAAGGCTTTCTGAAGTCAAATTATCTCTTCTGGGTATAGTGAAACCTCAAGTTGCCCGTGGTGTTGCAAGTGCTTACAATATGGCAATTGAGTTCAGAATTGAAAATCTTAAGGACTTGAGTGTTCCTCTTCCAGCTGTTGTGCAGTTCCTCGTGTTTCGCGCTCTATTCTCATAGAACGCGACGATCGAGGTAAGTTAGCCTCTAACTTACTATCAGTTTATTGTGTATGTGTGATGGGTAAGGGAACTACAATTTATGTATGTATGTTATAGTATATGCCATGTCATGCTATGTCATTACATGTTTATCTGTTACGTATGATTTAATCTCTCATGAATATTTATTTGTTACACAATCTTTTCTGTCATACAATGCTGTATGTTATAAGTATACCATATTAAGTATGCCATATGATACATGTATGCCATGAAATGTTTATGATTAAATCATATTGTGCCATTTACAAGTATACGCCATGTTAGAAAAGTATATGATATTAAATAATATCTCATGCATTAAGAAAGATAAGACATGTTATGTTACGTATAATACGTGGGGCCACAACAACTGTGGAGTACGTATTATATCTTATGTTACTTATAATGCGTGGGGCCACAACAACTGTGGAGTACGTATTATATTTTATGTTACTTATAATGCGTGGGGCCACAACAACTGTGGAGTACGTATTATATCTTATGTTACTTATAATGCGTGGGGCCACAACAACTGTGGAGTACGTATTATATTTTATGTTACTTATAATGCGTGGGGCCACAACAACTGTGGAGTACGTATTATATTTATGTTACTTATAATGCGTGGGGCCACAACAACTGTGGAGTACGTATTATATTTTATGTTACTTATAATGCGTGGGGCCACAACAACTGTGGAGTACGTATTATATTTTATGTTACTTATAATGCGTGGGGCCACAACAACTGTGGAGTACGTATTATATTTATGTTACTTATAATGCGTGGGGCCACAACAACTGTGGAGTACGTATTATATTTATGTTACTTATAATGCGTGGGGCCACAACAACTGTGGAGTACGTATTATATTTATGTTACTTATAATGCGTGGGGCCACAACAACTGTGGAGTACGTATTATATTTATGTTACTTATAATGCGTGGGGCCACAACAACTGTGGAGTACGTATTATATTTTATGTTACTTATAATGCGTGGGGCCACAACAACTGTGGAGTACGTATTATATTTTATGTTACTTATAATGCGTGGGGCCACAACAACTGTGGAGTACGTATTATATTTTATGTTACTTATAATGCGTGGGGCCACAACAACTGTGGAGTACGTATTATATTTTATGTTACTTATAATGCGTGGGGCCACAACAACTGTGGAGTACGTATTATATTTTATGTTACATGAAGTATGGGGCCACAACAACTGTGGAGCATACACTACGTGAGACACAGCAATTGTGACACGTAGAATACGTGGGGCCACAACAACTGTGGAGTACGTATTATATTTTATGTTACATGAAGTATGGGGCCACAACAACTGTGGAGCATACACTACGTGAGACACAGCAATTGTGACACGTAGAATACGTGGGGCCACAACAACTGTGGAGTACGTATTAATGCACGTTATTAATCAAGACAATTGAATAATATTCCAAGTTTATGTTAAGTCCAGTTTCAGATCAAATACATGATAAGTCAAGTTTTAGATCAAGTCCATGTTATGTTATGCTCACGTATATGTTATGTTCATGTCATGTTATGTTCAAGTTTATGTTATTTTCAAGTTCTTATTTATGTTATGCATGTTTACGTTCATGCTATATTTCAAGTCCATGTTATGTTTCACGTTCATGTTATGTTGTTTGTTCATGTTATGTTTTAAGCTTAAGTTTATGCCATGTTAAGTCAAGTTCAATTCACGTTTAGGTTCTGGTTAAGTCATGCTATATGTCAAGTTATGCTATGCTTATGTACGACTATACTTATGCATTTATGCTTTTACTGCCATGCATGCATCTTTAACCTGTGTGTGAGTTTTATGTTAACTTACTGAGATTTGTAATCAAATCTCACTGTGGTAGTCCCAACTACCATTCCCCCCGAATGGTAGATCTTGTTACAGGACCCAAAGAGAATTGGAATCTGACCAACTGAATACGGTCGACTAGGCCACGGTGCGATGTTGATGATGGTATAGTATTTAACTTAGGTTAATACTTGTACTTTTGGAGTTGTATCTCAAGTATTCTTTTGATCACAACCATTTTGGACTAGTGTGGTGATCACGGCTTTTTAGTATGCCTTTATGTATGAAATATGTTTCAAGTATTTGGGATATTTTTAGTTTGGTGCATAGTATTGCTAAAGAAAAAAATTATCCGCTGCAAATATTGCATAATGCTAGATGCATGTTAGGAACATTGCATCTTATATGGAGCATGAACGGGGGCAGGTAACCTTGTGTTGCATGTCTCGACGCTTCAAATGTCCGTTCAATCCCAAGCGGAATTTGGGGGCGTCACAATCAACATATCACAAATATTCTCCATTACAACTTACATTTGGTCAACAACCAAATATTACTCATCTTCGTATTTTTGGATATACGGTATATGTTCCCATTGCACCTCCACAACGTACAAAGATAGGTCCTCAACGTAGACTTGGGATATATATTGGCTTTGATTCTCCATCTATTATCAGATACCTTGAGCCTCTTACAGAGGATATGTTTAAGGCACGTTTTGAGGATTGTCATTTTGACGAATCCATTTTTCCAACATTGGGTAATGAGAAGTCGGTGCCTGAAGCACGACAGGAAATTACTTGGGAAAATAAAGCCCTTTCCCAATTTGATCCTCGTACAAATGAATATAAACTAGAGGTTCAAAAGATTATTCATTTGCAAAGTGTTGCAAATCAATTACCGGATGTATTTACTGACACTAAAGGTGTGGTAAAATCATATATTCTTGCTGCTAATGTTCCAGCAAGGATTGCAGTCCCTGAAGGACAAATTGCCAAAACAGCAATAGGTGAGTCTAAGGTACGCCTGAAGCGTGGACGACCTATTGGTGCAAAGGACAAAATTCCTCGGAAGAGAAAAATACAAAATGAATTTGGTACTCCTGAAGAGTCCATACCCACAACACAGGCCATAAAAGTAATTGATACTCCTGAAGAATAAACTCCTGAAAAGAACCTCCTGAGAGGTATTTATGAAATGTCTTCCCTTGAAGAGGGACAGGTACCTGAAAATAACGAGATCTCGATATTACATTTCATGAGTAATGGAGAAATTATGGAGAGAAATAAAACCTGTTGTCGACAACGATATTTTCATATAAGAATGGCATCTTGAATTACCAGAAGTAATAAAGAAATGAGCCAAGAATCTGTCGAAGCAATACGACGTAGAAATGACTGGCCAAAATGGAAATCAGCTATTGAAGCTGAATTAAACTCGCTAGCAAAGCGAGAGGTCTTTGGACCAATTGTACAAACACCAAAGGGTGTAATGCCTGTTGGATATACGGATTGTCTTGCCGTCTACTAAGCGTGAAAAAAAAAGGAAGAAAAATGGTACAGAGATAAGAATTAGCGGGCTGTTACATTGATGGCCTAATTCGAATCAACGATGCTGCATGAAGTATAGCATGTCCCCAGGCAAAAATAGGAAGTTTTGACTTCAAAAGCAAAGGTCTAGCGATTAGTTGAAACCTTTTAATCAATGATTCAGCTAAACCATTTTGAGTGTGTGTGTGGGCAACTAGATGTTCAACTTCTATTCCTATTGACATGCAATAGTTATCAAAAGGTTGAGATGTAAATTCACCTGCATTATCCAATTGAATAGTTTTAATTGGATAGTCAGGAAATTGTGCTCGTAGTTTAATTATTTCGGCAAAAAGTTTAGCAAATGCAATATTTCTAGTGGAAAGTAGACAAACATGTGACCATCGACTTGATGCATCAATTAAAACCATAAAGTATCTGAATGGTCCACTTGATGGTTGAATAGGCCCACATATATCCCCATGAATCATTTGTAAAAAAGACGGAGATTCAAAAACAACATTTGAGATAGATGGTTTGATAATAAATTTACTCTGAGAACATGCAGAGCATGGATATTCATTAGGTAAGATAACTTTCTGATTCTTTAGGGGATGCCCATACGAATTATCAATTATTCGTCTCATCATTATTGATCCTGGATGTCCAAGACGATCATGCCAAGTCATAAATACTTTAGGGTCAATGCACTTCTTGTGCATTACCACATGTGATTCAATCGTTCTCATTTCTGTATAATACAACCCAGATGAAAGAGCAGGCAGTTTTTCTAATATGAGCTTCTGGTTCGAAATTATTTTAGTAATGAGAAGATGCTCTTTATTGTCTTCGTTGGTGGTTTCAATATGACAACCATTACGACGTATATCTTTGAAATTCAATAAATTTCTTCTGGATTGTGAAGAAAATAGAGCATCATCAATACAAAATTTGGTGTCATTCGGTAATACAATATAAGTTCTTCCGGAGCTTTCAATTAGATTCAAAGAACCAGATATGGTATGAACGTAGGCTTTACTCAATATTAGATTTTGAAAATATTTTTTATCCTTAAGAATTGTGTGAGTTGTAGCACTGTCAGCCAGACATACATCTCTATTATTCATCTTAGAGATAAAAAGTTCATCAGTAAGACTCATGATTCTACAAAATATATAAAACTTTCATTACAACAAAACATTGCAAAATATAAAAGAAATTACAATAAGATAAAGGAAATACATTAATTAAAAATGAACATTTCCATCACCAATCAAATGATCAATTCTATCACTAGAATTTTCAAAGAAATCAGAAACATCAAGGCTTGTAGTATCTTCTCCTTTTATAGAAGCTAAAGTATTTGATGGTTCAGCAAAATTTGTTTCAACTTTTTTTGTTTTTTCTTTTATAGAAGCTTGGTATAGGTCAACCAAGTGCTTAGCTGTACGACAGGTACGAGACCAATGTCCAGTCATACCACATCTATGGCATCCATCTTCATCTTTTTTTAAAAATTTGTTTTGAGGACCTTTACCTTTCTCTGAGTTGAAACACTTCTGGTAGTACGGTGTATATATACTATTATCCCTTTTAGTGTGATCGCTTCTAGGACCTCCACTTCTATAATTTTTTCTACCACGTCCACGCCCTCGGTTTCTTTGAAAAAATGCACCATTTGCTTCTGGGAATGGTGTAAATCTAGTACCATTCACTTCAGGGAATGATATAGAACCAGTAGGACGTGACTGATGATTTCTTAACAAAAGCTCATTATTTTGCTCAACTACTAGAAGACAAGATATAAGTTCAGAATATTTTTTGAACTTTCGCTCTCGATACTGCTGCTGCAGGAGCACATTCGATGCATGAAAAGTAGTATATGTCTTCTCTAATAAGTCATCATCAGTGACTTTTTCACCACATAATTTCAATAGTGAGCTAATTTTAAAGAGTGTAGAGTTATACTCACTAACACTCTTGAAATCTTGCAACCTCAGGTGCATCCAATCATGACGAGCTTTTGGGAGGATTACAGTTTTCTGGTGCTCATATCTCTCTCTTAAATCATTCCACAAAATAAGGGGATCTTTCACCGTGAGATACTCAGTTTTTAATTCTTCATGAAGATGGTGCCGAAGGAAAATCATTGCCTTAGCACGGTCCTGCCGGGACCCTTGATTTCCTTCTTTAATTGTATCTCCCAGGTTCATCGCTTCCAGATGGATCTCAGCATCAAGTATCCAAGATAAATAATTTTTTCCAGAAATGTCAAGAGCAACGAATTACAATTTGGTAAGATTTGACATTTTCTACATATATAAATCAGGAACATAAGTATGCTTATATTTGTAAATAAGAAATATATTCACAAAATCATGAGAATAAATATAGAGTTTTATCAAGTAGTAATATAAAATTTCATATTCATTTTGGAAACTACAAATAATATATTGAAAAACTTACTTGAAGTATAAGCCTACTAGCTTCAAGATCGTCAGAACCTTCGTGCTGATAACGTGTTATGAAACTAATGAAAAGAGAGAGCAAAAGAGAGAGAGAATATTGCAAGAGAAAGAGTTGTTCTTCAATGCAAAACTTGATGCATATACAAGGGAATGATACCCATATTTATAGGAGTACAAAGGGGGGTAGGTGTACCTTAAGTTACCATTGATGGCTAAAAATAGGTCTAAATTAATGGCTCAAGATTGGTCATACAATACAATTTGAATTTGGTTTCTAACATCTCAAGATTGGTCATACAATACAATTTGAATTTGGTTTCTAACACTGTATGTTATAAATTATCTTGTATTGTATGACCACATTTAGCCGTCATTATTGATCAAGTTGTAGTCGTCAATTAAAACTTTTATACCCCTATATATATATATGGGTGTTTCTAAGTTCAGATAATATATCAAATAAGAATGGCTCTCTCTCATTCTCTCTCTATCTTTGAAACTCTCTCTATTTTGATTGATTCACAACACGTTATCAGCACGATATCTCTAAAGTTGTGCTTGGCCGGCTGAAATTTTCATCTCAAAATCAAAATTTTCATCTCATTATTACAACTTTTCCAAATTCTCATATAAAATATAATAAATAATTCAACTTTTTCTTAACTTTTTCAAATCTCAAAACAATAATAATATTAAAATATAATATTTTAATATTTTATCTTAAAATTCAAAATTTTCATCTAAAAATTCTTAGCGAAAAAGCACAGCCTAAATCAAAAGCGTGAAAAATCCAACGCTGTTATCAGAGAAAAAGGCGTAAGAAAAAGAGAGAGCCATGGCTACTTCCGTGGCTATTGGAAGATCCATCCCGTTTTTCATTTCATTCACGGAGGCTACAAGGAAGAAGTCTCGCTTATTGATTGGGACAAAGGAGCCTAGAGCAATGATTCGATGCATGCCGGTTCATCATTTTCCACGATCACCATCCAATTACGAGCTCACTTTGATTTGATCCTGAAGCTCCACAATCCAGCAAGATCTCACCGTCCTCGGCCAAGGAAGATCCGAAGGCCTCTGCATGATGGCATCCTCGACTCCCAAGCAACAACAGCAGCTATCAAACATGGACTCACCGGAAAAGCCAGATCTAGACATTCCAGCTGGAGATTTCGAGTTTAGGCTCGAAGATACTGTCACCATGCTTCCGGCTGACAAGCTCTGTCTTCATCTACAACGCCATGGAGCTCCATAAAGCATCGGACGGCTATGATGAAGGGCTGGGATTACCGAGTTCGTGGCCACCCATAATGAGATCAACAGCTTATCAGGGAGTGCCCTATTCTCTCCAATAAATTGAAGATGTAGAGAAAAGCAGCGAAAAGAGGTATCTCGCCTATAAGCTGTGAACAGAAAGTTGACTGCCATGAATAAGCTTCTGATGGAGGAAAACGATCGGCTGCAGAAGCAGGTGTCACAGCTAGTTCTTGTGGAGTTAGCCATGGGAGGACTAGCTCGAAGCATTGGAGGAAAGATCCAGCTGGGTTAGGGTCTTCCTCTAGTTTCTGGTGGCCCACACACAGTCAACGAGTTCACCAAACAAATCAAAAACGGTGGCCACAGCTTTTTGCTATGCTGTGAGTGCGTTTCAGTTCAGACTTGCAGCCTTTGTGGCTACGGTGCTTTTTGTCCTTTTTGTGAACCAACCATCTATTTGAGCATATGAAGCAACGTCGTTTGTCGTGATCAACCAACCAAGTCCAATGAAGGATGATGATGCATGGGATGACATAAGGAGTCAGACCCAATTAACTTGAGGAAGATAAGCTTGCTTTATATAATATATATATAGCTTCCAGATTTATTTTAACTTAAATTTTTAGGCTTTATTTGGCAGCTCCACCTTTTCTGCTTATGTACGTAAGTTCCAACTATTTTAGCTGTAATAATTTGATTTTTGACAAGTAAAAGATAATAGATCGGCACCGACAGGCAAAAGCACGGCAAAGATAATAAAATCACCCTCTAATTTATATGAGATTATAAAATAGCACGAAAAAGGAACGGTGAAGCAAATGCAAACAAAGCACGAGATTATGTTAATTTTGAGCTTTCTCATTTAACACGAGATTCTTTAATTCTAAAGCTAGTGATCTTCTCATTCAAGTAAGTTTTTCAATATATTATTTGCAATCTCTAAGGTGAGTATTAAAGATTATATTCATTATTATTACTTGATTAAATTCTATGTTTATTTACATACTTTACATACAAGTTTTATTTATTTTTTTATATATACTTGTTATGAATTATTGATGATAAAATTTATCTCGGAATAGAAATTGAACATCCTTGAAGGATTATTCTAAACCGATGATAAGATTCATCTTGGAATAAAAATTGAGCATCCCTGAAGGATTGTTCTAAATCAATAATTTTATTGAGTATCTCATAATAAAAGATTTATTGATTCTATAAGATAGTTTAAATGAGTAATACGAGTACAAAATCTCATTATGATTAATGCACCTGAAGTTGCATAATTGAAATTGTGTATAGAGAAAAACTACTAAAGAATATATGTTTAAAATGAACGCCTCGAATGTGCTCTTGAAGTAGCAATATTGAATGTAAAAGTTCATAATATATTCTAAATTTATATCTAGTTTCCTAGTGGTTAAGCAAAATAATGAGATTTTGTTAAGAAATCATTAGTCACGTCTTATTAGTTCCACATCATTCCCTGAAATGATTAGTATTGAATTTATATCATTCTCAGAATAGAATGATGAATTGTTTTCAAAGAAACCAAGAGATAGGATGTGGTAATGAATATCTTTATAGTATTTCTATAATATCGGGCCAGAAGCTCGTATTGGAAAATTATCAGCTTTCTCTTTGAGATGATATTATATAACTATTGAATCAAATATGTTGATGCATAAAAAATGATATGATTCAAAATATTTATATGCTTTTCATGATTATCTTGATCATCCGAAATCAATTATGATAAGTCGAATAATTTTTATATGGACGTCCATAAAAGAACCAGAAGATTTTTTTACTATAAAGTTTTCCTACTATAAGCGGAAAGAAAAATTTGCTAGAAGCAAATAAAATGAAATAATTCGACGTTATCTTGATTATCATACGTGAACTAGAAGTTCAGATGATAATTAATTTATGGATGCAATAAGATAAAAGGTCTCATATTCTAGCTGCTAAAATCCCAGTGAGGATTGAAGTCCCAGTAGGACAATTAAGAAATTTAGCAGTTTAATGAACATAAGATATGTCTGAAAGCATGTGAGACCTATCAATACAAATAATAAAGCATCTCAAAAGAGAAAAGCACAAAGAAAAGAAATCGGTGCTCTTGAAGAGGCCGTACTCACAAAACAAGCAATAAGATCCATCTAAACTTTCTATACAAAATTCTCTCATAATGAAAACTCTTGAAGAGTATAATACTCCTGAAGAGTACCTCCTGATGAGGTTTTTCATGAAATGTCTTCCCTTGAAGAGGGAAAGGTACCTGAAAATAACGAGATCTCGATATTACATTTTATGAGTAAATGAGAAATTATGGAGAGAAATAAAATCGTTGTCGATAACGTATTTTCATATAAGATGGCACTTGATATTACCAGAAGTAATGAAGAAAGTGAGTTCAGAACCGTCGAAGAATACCGACGTAAAAATATTGGCCAAAATTGAAATAAATAAATTCCTGCAGAATTGTTATCACTAGTAAAATGTGATGCATATGGACTTGAAGTCCAAACACCTATGAGGTGATGCTTGTTGAATATCAGTGGGTATTTGTATAAAAGAAATGAAAATGTGATTTATAAATCACGAATATATTTTTCGTAGAAATAATATTGATATGTTTTTGAAATTAAAGAGATCATATTGAGATTTGTATTAATTTGATAGTTACCAAGAGTTTGGGTATGCATGATTAACTGCATATTTATATAGATTACTGGATATGAAATGCATGAAGCATATAGTCCTGAAGTACTTATTCTATCAAGTTTTAAAATCCTTATATGATCTAATGCAAGCTAAACGCATGTGGAACATGCTATTTTTAATATATTTTCAGTATTTATATTATCTTTTATTGCAGTTTATATAGATAATTTAAATGTCATTGAGGCTCCAGAAGAGCTCATGAAAATTTCAGAAATCAGGAATTGATTATGAGGAAAAATAATCTCTTGTTATGGATGCAATCACATTTAGATTTTTGATTATTTACAAAAAAATTGGATATGCAGTTAATGGATGTGGTCACTGCATATTTATATGGGTCATTAGACCATGACATATATATGAAAATCCCTGAACGATATAAAATGCCTGAAGCTTCTTATCTGAGTACATCCAGAAAACAATCCGGACGCATGTGGTATAAACGCATTAGCGAATATTTATTGAAAGAAAGATTTGAAAATAATCCAATATGCCCATGTGTTTTTATTAAGAAATCAGATTCCGGATTTGTTATTATTGCGGTTGATGATTTAAATCTTGTTAGAACTCCTAAAAAGATCAGAAGAACTGCACATATTTGAAATATAAATCTGAAACCCTTTCGGTTTCAAGGGGGAGATAAATGTGCATTATTAAATGAGAAATAAAATAGAGCACACAGAATATCTACCAGAAGATAGAAATACAATATGAATATTTGTGAAATATTATTTTATTATCTCGAAACAAAATTACAGAAATTTGAGTCTCTTCACCTCATTCTTTAAACGATCTTGCTCATCTAAAATTTGTGTGGTATCTCCGTCTAAAGGAGTAGGCAATCTAAAAGAAGACTTAAGCAAGGATTTTAATTTCCTATTCTCTTGCTTTATTGCTTCTATCTTCATGTTAGACTCCTAAAGAAGTCGCTGAAGAATAGAAATTTTCTCATTGAGTTTATCAAAATCATAAGATTTGGATTGTAGTCGCTGAGAAAATGCGTAAATAGTTGATGAGTAATGGGTACCGAGATTCACAAGCTCGTAGATAGCTTCAACATCTGACTTATTAGTCAGATCATTATTGTATTGCACTATAGCACCTACATTAGAAGCATAAACAACTGGTGAAAAGGGTGTAGAATACCTCACGTATTGGTTACGAGAAGATTGCTGGGCCATTGCAGAGTAAGAATGCAGAAAGAGATTGCAGAGTAAGAATGCAGTATTATTACAGAAAAGTGAAGAAAATGAGATGCGAATGAAGATGAGCTGAATATCTCTTTTATAGAGAAAATTATGACTAAGCACCTCTATTGCTTCACGGTATCTCTCGTGAAGCATCTCTTTACAAGAGACAAGAAGATGCAGCATCATAGCTCTGCGGCGCCTGACAGCTACAGAAAAGCTGAAAAAGCTTGCAGTGCTTGTCTGATCTAAAAAGTTGGCCACCGTTTTTGTTGAAAAATGAGGTTAGCGGTTTAATATTGATGAATTCTTCACTAACTATGTTATTTACAAGAACTCCAGACGAGCACAACTCCAGAAGAGTAGTGAAGTCAATATTAAAATGATCTTAGATCAATATGTTGAATTTCACTATAAAGTCTTGAAACACTTTTATATGGACAAAACTCATCCCCTGAGTACTCCAATGGTTGCTCGATAATTTGATGAGCAGAAAAATCCATTTCTTCCTTGTGAAGACGATGGAGAAATTCTTGGTCCTGAAGTACCTTATCTCCAGTTCAATTGAAGCCCTGAATATGTGATTATTTAGATTAAGTCCACAATTAGATGAATATACAGATGCGAGTTATCTATCAGATCCACACAAGAAGATCATTGCAATTCATGAGAAGAAAGTTGAAATTGATGTCAAGAAGATACGGTCAAGTAATAATCTGGCAGATTTATTCACTAAAGCATTACCAACTGCAACATTTAAGAAGATTGTGCAGAACATTGGAATGCGGAGACTTGAAGACATATTATCATGCACTTTTCAGGGGAAGTAATGTCTTGAAAACTTGTGCTGATTGTACTTTTTTTCCTTCGCTAAGGTTTTATCCCACTGGGTTTTCCTTTGCAAGGTTTTAATGAGGCAATTCTAAAGCACTTGGCGGTACACATGAATACTGTACTCTTTTTCCTTCGCCATTGATTTTTTTCCCACAGGGTTTTTCCTTGGCAGGGTTTTAACGAAGCATATTCTTTAAATATGGTCATCCAAATGGGAAGTGTTATAAACTATTTTGTATTGTATGACCACATTTAGCCGTCGTTATTGACCAAGTTGTAGTCGTCAATTAAGACTTTTGTACCCCTATATATATGGGTGTTTCTAAGTTCAGATGATATATCAAATAAAAATGGCTCTCTCTCATTCTCTCTCTATCTTTGAAACTCTCTCTATTTTGATTGATTCACAACACTGTAGATATAATATATGGATAGCCACTTTTATTCATACAGTCCCTCTTTGAGTAGGATAGTCCGATATATGGAGATAAATGGACACCAATAGAAAATGGACACATCAACATCTGACACAAATGTTTTCTATACCTACACACACCATAACATTAAACTGATGAGCCTCATTTCAGAAAACTTCCATAGAAACCCTTCGATCTCTCCTCCCTTCCTTCGACGGAAAACAAGCCCCAACTGCCTTACGCCGATGGAGAATATCCAGCCTAAACTAGCGTGAAATCCCTTCAAGAATAGACCGCAAAATTCCTTCATTGGAAAATGAAATTCACTGAAATCCCAGAGAAGGAATAGACTTAGCAACATGGAGGTAACCGCATTGTTTTTTTCTTTGGGGTCTAATTTCTTGTTTTAGTCTGAAGAAAAAAAAAAGAAAAAGAAAAAAAAAAGAAAAAGAAGAAGAAGAATTGGGTTGAACATTGCTATTCAAGACCAATCCCCTTGTTTGCGCCTGTAACTACTGCAATCCTGTCAATAAAACACAAAACACATACACACACACACATATATATATGTTTGTCATGTGTTTAGTGTTAAAAAACACGATTAAGAAGCAGCAAAGTGTCTCTTTAATCTTGGCAGGAAAAATAAAAGGTTGGGAGAAAACATAGGGAAAACAAAGTGCCTCTGTGTTGCTTCTGCCATTGAAGATGAACGGCAAAGTTTCTGAGAAGAAGGAGAATTTTGTAATGTATTCCTTTCTGGCCTGATTATCAATAAGCCAATGTTGTGGTTTATATGTGCCCTGATAATTGACAAGCAAGCAAAATGAGAGCATTTGGGCCACAGAGTAGCAAATTGGGAGCAAGGATTTAGTGGCTTGAATCTTGAAGGATTTGTTCAAAGGAGAGAGAGAGAGAGAGAGAGAGAGAGAGAGGGGGAATGCAGCGCATGGTTAGCCCTATATGGTCTCTATGTGGCATCCTATTATTGGTGTCTGTTGTTTGAAGAAAAGTGGATAGTCCGGTTTGAAGATATTCTCTTATTCATATTTATAGAATAGATATAATATGTTTGCTTAAAAAAAAAAAATTGAAGTCGTACATCAATGGTATTCCGTATTGCTTTTACTTCTTATATGAATAGTACTTTGTATTGATTATTAAGTTTCTCTTGAGACTTTTTGCACTTAATTAGATGTAGATTAAAATTGTGTGAAGAGTAGATAGATGTACAATTATATTCTACAGCCAAGTTAGAGTAATGTTTATATGATATAATTTAATTTAAAAAATAAATTTTAAAATCTTATAAATTAAATATTATCATTTAAGTGATGTGGATGGTGTACTCTACATACATACTTGAGATAGGATAACTAATATATATATTAATCATTTAATTGTTTCATACTTAATTAATTATAGAATTTTAGTACTCCGTAGAGTTTAGTACTCCACTCCTTGGGAGGGGGAGTTGTGTGGTCTGTCTTAGATGGTGGTCTAAGACAGTGTTTAGTCTCTCATACGGTTAGTCTGGAGGCCTGTCTCTCAGACAGTTAGTCTGGAGGCTTTGGACAAGACCATGTCAATCGCAAAGAAATTTATGGGTTGAAGTGCGTGTAAAGGTTGTTTTGACTTGTTTTTTGCAGGTTAAAAGCTGTAATTGTCCACTTTATGTTGAATGAAACTTCGTTTCTCCTTCAAAAAATAAAAAAAATTATAGAATAAGGCAAAGTGCACAAAATTAAGCTTCTTGGCCAACGAATTTATTGAGACATATCATGTGATGAGTGGATTAGGATATTGAGTTTAAATCTATTTTATTTTATTTTTTTTAAGGAAAACTATCATCATTCATTTATCAAGAAATTTATATCCATGACTGGATATATTATGGGATATCTCCATATCAAACATGACATCATAAACCAAAATAATGCATTTGGAGCTCTATGAGTACACTATTTCTTTTTGTGGCCAGTTTGGTCTTCACTACTGTTGATACTCTCTACGGACAAACATCTAAGAGACAATACTCTCTACCTAAACAAAGACTCAATCTCACATTTCATAGAAAAAAATGACTCAACCACTATAGACAAAAGTCAGAAAGACGAATTTTTTTTTTTTAAAGTAACAATAAGGAAATTAATATTAGGACTATTTTAATTTTTAAGTATAGGGGGATATATGCCATAGAGTAATATTAGGTATAGGGACTATTTTAATTTTTAAGTATAGGGGTATATATGCCATAGAGTAATATTAGGTATAGGCTCTTAATAAACAAGCAACATGCATACATTTTTGTAAAAATATGGCTCACACTAAAAAAGAAAAAGTTTTTTACACTTTTTTATAAAAGGCCTATGCGGAACTTGTCTATTGAGTCTTGTACAAATTATTTCTCATATGCCATTATACCAATAGATCCCTCTTATATATCTCACTTAATAAAAGAACAACCGAAGTCGGGACGGATGGATTTGAAATGAGGATTTGTATTAATTTTTGTGTTTTTAAAATTTAAATTCTTTATTTGGATGATATATTACTATTTAGTTTTGGATTGCGTAAAAGTCATACATGCTTTTAAGCTTTTCAAAATCTTATATTTAAAAGGAAAATGATAGTATGACTATCAAATATGCCCATAAAATATGTCCATTCATATATTTTTATTTTTTTAACGATTAAGTAAGTGACTATTATTGAATTTATATTTTTTTTAAAATTTTTTTCCAAAATGGTTAAAGAATTTAGAAAAAATATTTAAGAACAAAAAAAAAACTCATTTGTACGAGTGTACAGTGCACATAAGAGGGAACTCAAATAATTCCAGTTGGCAATCTCAATCAAAGTTTTTGGATAAAAAAAAAACAGAAAAATTATATTTACAATCTCGTTTATTGATTATTCAATAGGGGTATTTTAAAAAACTAGTGAACCAGTGAACTAGACTGAACCAATGGGTTTGGTCTGGTTAGAGTTTTGTTCGGTTTGGTACCGGTTTTATTTTTCTTAAAACCAGTCAAAATCGGTTCGGTTTTATCACTATATAATACTACAATATATTATCACTATCGTATTATATACTATAATAAACTATATTATATATATATTATAATATATAATAAAATGTACTAAAACTGAAAAACCGAACAAAAGTAGAACAGAAACAAGTAAAACTAGAGTATTGGTTTAGGACAGTGATAAGTGCGTAATCGGTTTTGAAAAATACAAAACTGGTGCATACCGGTTCGGTCCTAAATTTTATCCAAAATCGAACTGGATCGGACCGATTACACGCCTACATACACACAACACTTCTACACATACACACAACACTTTAAAAAAAGCCATCTACATTAATTAGTACAAACAATTATTAGTTTTTTTTATTTTTACTTTTATTCTTATCTATAACCTTAATAAGCCCGACAATAATAGTATATTTATATACTAAATTACAAGCAATAGAACTTCTAAAAAAATGTGTTTTGCCAAACAACTAACTAGAGTTGTACAAAAATTGATGGAATCGAATGTCACTGATTGGAATAGGCCAAAATTGATGGAGAACCGGTCGGTTAGTGGTAGGAATTGTTAGGATCAACCAATGTCGACTGGTTTAGTTTTGGTTTGAATTGTGTTCAAATAGCCAAACTAACTGATATAATATAATTTTTTTTTAAATTTTCATCTAATATAAAACAACATTGTTTAACTTAAGTGAGTTAAATGGCATCATTTTTTATATATGTTTTATATAAAAAAAATAGAAACGATGACATCGTCGTTTTGCATTAGGGTTGAAGCCCTAACTTCAGCCTTGCATCCCTCTTCTTCATATCTTCACAAAGCTCCGTTTCTCACTTTCTCTCTCTCACTGACATTGTCATTTCTCTCAAATGTCTCTCTATTGTCCACTGGTGAGACTCAACTCACCAGCCTTTTCACCCCCGATGTAGTCTCTCTCTGCCTCACATCCCATCTCTTTCTCTCTCATCTCTCTTCCATTAAGTTAAATATATATATCTCTCTCTCTCACACACACAATATTATCATGTGTTTCCCAAATGACTAACACAAGAGGGGGGTGAATTGAGTTGTATTTAAAAAAATAACAATTATAAATAAAATATACAATATAAAATAAAAACAAAATACGAAACAACAATAAATATAAAGAGTAAGGGCAAGAGAGAAGCAAACTCAGTATGTTAATGAGGTTCAGCCTCACTGTCTACGTCTCGCCTCAAGTTACCCCTTGAGAATCCCTGAATTCACTATTCAACCTCCTTTAGGTGAAGATAGAAACATATTACACATTTGAACAACACCGCTACAAAGGATCCGTGTAGAACACCTTCTACACTTGCAATCACCTTACACGTGGTGATTCAACTATTCCTTGTGTAGAACACTTTATACACACACAAGGGTTATACACACCCTTTTACTGATACAAGAGCTGATAGTGGGTAGGTTATCAGAAAACACTCCTCAATGAGTGAAATAAGAACAATACAGCGCAAACTATATCTCTCAAAATGAACAAGGGTTAAGGATTAATGCTTAGATAAGATAGAATGAAAGTTTTGAATGAATATTGTATGCTCTTGGTGTTGTAAATGTGAAGCTCTCAAATGATCCATTTATAGGCATATGATATTTCAATTCAAATTTAAAAAGATTCATATGTCAAAGACAACATCATTCACTTTTCAAAAATTTCAAACCTAATCTTTTTACTTCTTGCATATGACAAAAGGAGCACACTTTACTTTTCAAAAATTTCAAAAACAAATATCTACCTTTTGCATAAGTCAAAAAAAGCATTAATCACTTTTAAAAATATTCAAATAAAACATGCACGTGTGAAAGATGACAATCAATCATTTTTAATATTTTCAAAGTTCAAACCTTTAATCATGTTATGCACATGTGAACGATGACAATCAATCATCTTTCAAAATTTTCAAAATATTCTTGCACATGTGGAAAATGTATTTTAATGCTTTATGATAAAATATTAATTTTGAGCCTTAATTCTAATTTTAAATTTTTAAGAGATTTACAACATTACTCTATGACTTTAAAGTGAACTTGTTTCCTTCTTGCTATGCTTGGTTCCTTGATGTGCTTGACTCCATTGTGTGGACAACTTGAGTTTGAGACTCCTTTATTCTTTGACTTCATTTGTTATTATCAAAATCCATGTGTAGATTTATAATTACACGAAACTTGAAACCTTGGGTTCAACATCATGCCTTCTCAAATTTTGGCAAGATTAAAGCTCATTCACCGAGATATTTGATGTGGATCATTTTAGCAATACATTGAAGGATGAGTTCTTTTGGAAATCAAAGTGTGATTTAGTCCAAAGGTAATCTAAGTGTGATTTATACTGCTAATCCTAAAAGTTGATCAAAAAAATTATCATCTCAAGGCCCAAAATCAATCTGAAACTGCTCTGACGGTTTTCTTCCCCTTAATTGGTCGGTTCAGCCAATTTTATACAAATAAAAAATAGGTCGATTCAGTTTTAGTTTTGGACCAAAACCGAATCGGCCAATTTGATTTTCAACCCTATAACCCATTATGGATTACATGATACTAAAAGTTTATCTAGACATTATTCCCCACTGCACTTGAAATATAACCAAAAACAAAATAATGAAAAAACAAAGTAACGATAATGTTAGGGGGTTTTCTCCCCCTAGGCCCGAGACCCAGAATCTGAGTTCGATACCATGAGAGGCTTAGGACGACCGGGCAGTCTACAAACACAATTAAAGGATTCTTGGTCCTAAGTAGAGGTCGGCTTACAGTCTTGGAAGCGTGGGAAGTCCATGCTTATGCGAAGTAGGAAGGAACAAGCCACCTCACTAAAACTGAACCCTAAGTAACCTTGAGAGGACAGGTGGGTGTAGATCACGGGGAGCCATTGATCCTTTGATGGGACAAAAAGGAAGAATCTGGCGGTGCGCATCCCCTAGCAGTATAAGGCAGAGAGCCATGCTGCATTAAATACACCTCCTAGAGAGCCATACCGCATTAAATGAGTATGATGGAAGGAATTGCAGAGGGGACAACAGCTCCTGACATAGGGCATGGGAGTCTAATCCTAGGGACCAGGTATCAAGACTCTCACTAGACATACTAAATTCTCTACTTTCCTACTCTTTGCTCTAAGACGATACTGATGTTAGCATCAGAGACTCCCTGGTGTGGTGCCCCCAACCCCCATTGAGATTTGGCAGGTGATTGAGACGCTAGAACATATAACACAAGGCTACACACCCCTTATACATGACAGATAATATGCAATGCTCCTACATAAACTAGCCGTATGCAATAAAAGATAGCGAAAAATAGTAAAAGGAGATCTAAGCAATACCACAGGCAATTGTGTAGTACATGGTATATATTAAAAAAAACCTATTACTCAATTTTGTCACATCATTGTCATCGTCAACCAAAAGATAGTTATCAAAACATCATATGAGTTTGTCTCCCAAAACACAGGACCAAGTACTTCTCAAAATATATCAAGTCTAAAAAACACTTCCCCTTATGGGAAATAGGGTCCCAAAGCCTAGACATCTCTCTCTCTCTCTCTCTCTCTCTCTCTCTCTCTCTCTCTCTCCCTCACTCACTTCTCCAAAGCCCGATCCTTATTCCTATTATTGAGGTGTCGGAACTCCTCAATAAACTAGAGGATCTTAGAGATCTCTTGATTTATAGCCTCCAAGTGCTCCAAAATAATGGGCTTAGGCCTACTTATGTCCATCTTAGGCACAATCCTCTCTTGAAGAGGTGTCGTTCTCTTCCTCTTGGCCATCGACGTCACCTTTTAATCCTGTAACAACTTTTACCATTTCATGAGAGAAATGATAGAGAAAAATTGTAACAGTGAGATTTCAAGAAATCTCAGTAAGTAATCACACAACATACCACAGTTAACACAAGCATACAAGAGGTATATCATGCAATGCATGTATGGACATGTAAATAACTCATGACTGAAACCGAACCATGACTCATGCATTGTTCACTTTTGAAAACTTGTAACAAAGACTTAACATTTTTAGAAAATTACTTTACTTTCCTTTCTTTCTTATTAATCTTAACAGAACTTGTCCTTTTCAGAGAATATCACAAGATTTGTATCGAGTGATCCATAAACATGAGGTCTTTTACTTATTCAGAGAGTGGAAACAACACAGTTCCCTTTGCACCGCGTGTTCTTGCTAGTTACCGCACCATCATCGGTCCATGCACAGTGATGACTACGTCTTAAACAGAAACATAACTTATTAACTTGATCGTACTTCGTTGGGTTACATGCCTTAGGTACCCATTAGTGTTAGGCGCTACCTTGCTCTGACATTCTTTAAAAAAAACCCCATTCAAGGCATGTCAATGGCTTTTTGTTGGGTTAGAGGTTATCACTCCATTCTTAAGCACTCCAAAGTGAACAGAGGAATTTCACTAGACATTCCCTTGCCCTAGCACTTGTGGTCGTGATAAAACTTTTTAAACTCATTTCATTTCCAAAACCTTTAGACTCACATTGTTTAAAAATGTTTTTGAAAATACTTCTCTTTTAAAATCACTTCTCCCAAATGCATGTGACATGAGACTTAAGGTCTGATTTAGATTTAGAGATGGGATGAGATGATTTTAAATGAAAGATAAAATTTAAATAAAATATTGTTATTATTATTTTAAAATTTGAAAAAGTTTAATTGAGATTTTAAAAAATTGAATTGTTTATTATATTTTTATATAGAAATTTAAAAAAATTGTAATGATGAGTTGAGATGAGGTAAGATCACCTCCCAATCCAAACCAGGCCTGACGTGTGTGTTTATACTTGACATATGCTATATAAGATTCCATGCGTAAAATAACCAAGCATAACATGTTTAATTCATAGCATAATACTAAATAACTCATAAGATATTAAAACACAAACATGGAACTAGATAAACTAACCTTGGCTGAAACATATATGTACAAGAACATGAAAAATCATCCCTTAAACATACTCCAAACTTCATCCATATTACTTAGAAATCATAGTATAGTAAAACAAGACATGAAATCATAGCATTAGAACAAGATCCGAATCACTCAAGGTATGTTATAGCCAAATCATCAAGGGTCTTGAAATAACAACTTCATTTTCCTTAAAACTGAGACATGCAAAGGATCTTATTACCATTTTTATCACAAACTAAATCACATTAGTCATTCAATAGTCATATTCCAAGTTCATGTAAGAGTATTCAAGTAAACAAAAAAGAATAACAACCAAAGCAATAAAAATAAACAAAAGATTTACACAAATATATGCATGCATTAACTAAGAGTAAGTTGAGTGCATACTTACAAAATCCACGTAAAGTAACAAATAACAAGCTATAAATCGAAGTGTAACTAGTTAGAATGAGGGTTCCAAAACCCTAATCCATGGTTCTTGAGTGTGTGTGATTTCTAAGGCTACCCCAAAAGTTTAAACACAAAGAGACCATTTGGCCTCTAGGGTTTTGAGTCAAGAAACATTTCCTTTTTCTTGTGTTATTGTTCATATCTCAAAGTAGAGTGAAAAAAACAAGTGGTTGGCCGAATAAATGAAGGATTTGGGTTCTCCATCATTCGGCTTGGACCAACCCTAGGAAACCCTAGTTAGTTCCTCATGAACAAGTGTGGAAATATTAAGTGCATGACCATAATTGAACCAATAAGAGATTCTCATCTCTTCTTGAGTTGGAAGTGTCGTGTGTGTGTATAGGAATCAAGAAAAACAAAGTCCTCACCATGCCTCTTCCTTGTTAGAGTTGAAATCCCTTATTGAAGGTAGTCTCCCTTGTTTGGTTAGAAAGAAAGAGTGAAAAAGTGAGAAATCCCTCAAGTGGTCATGTAAGAGAGTATGGAGAGAGTGAGAACATGAGAGATCCGAAAATGGAAAAAAAAAAAGAAAAAAGCCTTATGGTGTGTGGCTTTTCCCCCTTTATATAGAACTCTCCTACAAAACCCTATTGGATACTAGAGACTCAATGCATGAAGGACAAGTGGCTTGCTCCTCTTCCTCTTCCTTTGGCCGAACATGCCCCTTGGGTTCCCATCATGAGATTGCATTGGGAATGATCAAGGCTTATGGGTGGCGTGTGGGGTTCTTCTCCTTGAAAAACCATCTAGTGCCCCTTCCATACGAGTCTAGGTGCAATGTATCTTAGGGCAAATAGGTAAAACCATCTACAAAGTCTCTTCCTTTTCCAAAAATAGGGTGTTGCATGGGTGCCACATGGCATAGGCGTGTGCTTGCCCTTGCCCTTGCCGCCCCTCCTTGCTTAAGAATCCATGTAGATCTTTCACCTTCTAGTGCACATTCCCTATGTGACCTTACACTTACCAAAGCTTCCTTTCGTAACCCTAGCATGACAAGTGGCATGTGAGTGTGTGTCCTTGAGTGTTGTGGTTGAAACTTTAAGGTTAAGATAGTCTTTTGTGCAAATGTCTTCTCCTATTCCTTTTAGAATCTTGTACATGATTGACAAGTGACAAAATCTGAGAAAAGCATGAGTGGGCGTGTGGTAGGAGGAAAACCGAAAATATCTCTTTGTCCCTTGGGTTTCCCTATGCAAACCCTTTGGACATAGACCCCTTTTATCTACCCTAGGCACCACTTCTGTAACAGCCCGCTAAAATAATCAGTTTTGGATTCTTTCCCGACAGCAATCACATCTCTCTCGTCTTTACCCTCATCTGGAATCACGCGTATAGATTATCTTTTCCGTAAATCACGTAATTTGTTCTTCACCGACAGCTGTAAAATCATGAACAGTTTTATCCTAAGCGTTGTACCTCGATGGCGTTTTCCCGGATCTTATCCATCGAATTTCAAAGTATTAGATAAGCTTGTTTTTAAAGTAGCACAATTATAATAATTTAATGAGCTCTGAAAATATTATAATTGTGGATAATTACTTAGATTAAATATTTTAGTTGTTTTAAGATATTAAGATGTTTAATTTTACGTTGAAAACTCTTATTTAAATTAATTGGTTTTATCATCTTCGATTAATTAACGGTACTTTATCATTTTATATAATGATGAGGAAATATTATTTTATAAATTTTAGTTTATAAAATAATATTCTACCTTAATTCATCGTGGTGTTTTATTTAAAGTGTTTTATTTAAAATAAAACATTTACGCGTTTTTAATCAGTGTTTTAATTCACCGTTGAATTATTTGAGGATCCCAAAACGTAGGATTGAAGTTTATTACCTAGGCTCCTACCCTTTTTCCTTCATTTTTCCTTTTTTCTTTTTTTTTCTTCTCTTTCCTCTCCTTCTCTCCATGGTCGACTTACACCCTTCCACCATAGCTGATCGGTTCTAGCTTCCTACCGGCGCCACCTCCGGCCGCCGTGCCTCACCTCCACCTCCGGCATGTCCCTCCCTCACCGGCGAACACATCTGCACCGGAGGTGTGCAACGCCGGCCACCAATTCTCTCTCTCTTCCCGTGCTCTTCCTTCTTGTCTCATTACCGTCGCCGCCCCTTTGACCGCCCGTTTCTCCGCCGTCCGGTGGAGGTGTCGTACACCACCCCCGCCATTCTCTTCCCCTTTCACCATAGTTCATACACACCAATTTTCAGAGCCATCGGACCAGCCGTTAGTCGCCGAGAGCCCCCGGAAGTTGCTGCCCCTGCCCTGTTTTCTCCCCTGTTGCCGATTTCTTTCTCCGCCCAGAACCGCCGCTCGCCGGCGGCGTGGACTACACCACCCACCCAGATTTCTTCCCCTCTCACCGGTGAACATCCCCTCCAAGTTTCACCTCCATCCGAGCCACGGTTAGCCGCCACTCTCGCCTCCAAACAAATGGGTTTTTAAGGCTTTTCACCATTTTGGACCACCATACACGGCCAAATCAGCCACCAAGCACCACCATTGGATTCACCACATCAAGGGCTTCCTCCCCATGTCTTTCTTTTTCCCAAACTCTCACTTTTTCTCATATGGGTTTCTCAAAACACCCGTTCGGTTGCACCACCGTGCGCCGCCGTACACGGCCACCCGTGGTGTTTCACCACCACCATCTTGTTCCTCTCATCCTCATGAACCTCTCCAAGAAATTTCATGGCCAACGGAGCTTCGTAGAGCTCACACTCTCCCGCACTCTCCAAGGCCAAAAATGGTTTCAAACGGCCGATCTGCCGCCGTTAGCCACCGTCCGACCACCACCTCGCCACCACAGCTCCACCACATGTTCCTCTACCTTTCCCTAGCTTTCCATGAAGTTCTATGGCTTTTCGCTACCTCGCGTCTCCTCCGCTCACCGTTCGGAGTTACTGTTCACGGCGTGATGCCGCCGTGCTCCGCCACCTTTGACCATCACAAGGCGACCGTGAGTCTTCCAAGACCACGCCTAGCCTTTCTCAAGCCCAAACTACCACTTTATGTGGTGGACAGACACCGTACCGCCACGTATGCTCCTCCGACGCATGTTCGTGACGAGCAGCGAGCGACGCACGGGTTATCCCGTCGATGGTATAACCCTCTATCTTTAGTTATTTATGTTTAACATAGTTGATTTGGTTGGCTGTAGACTGTGTAGTTAGTGTTTGTGGAGTTCGCTGCGTAGTTGTGAAACGAAGTGTGGTTGTGAAGTGTTAGGCTTGATTTTGTAGTTTTGTGGACTGTGCTGTGAAGTATAGGCGTGAGATGGATGCCGTAGATGTGATACGGCGGGTTGTGTGAAGAGAATACGCGTGTAGCGTATTCTGTGTAATGCAGCGACGCGCCGCGCGACGTGCGCTGTAGTGATGTGGGTCGTAGAAGGAAGGGAGTACGCATGTAGTGTACTCCGTGTGGTATGGCGATGCATCGTGTGATGTGCATCGTGTTGATGAGTGTTGTAGCGAAGGAAGTACGCGTAGCGCGTACTCCGTGTCGCGTAGCGATGCACCGTGAGACGTGTATCGCAGTGATGGGTTTTGTAGTGTGAATGGAAGAGAGTTCACGTGAGTGTACTCTGTACTAAGTCGTGATACACCGGATGGCGTGTCACGAAGGGTTGGATGGCGTAGCAGAGAAGTGTGGAGCGTATGGTGTAATGTTGGGAAACTGTATGACAGTGTCCCGAAGCAGTGATGATATGGATTATAGTCCGGGATGACTGGTGTCATCTTGTGGTTGACTATGGCTAAGAGTATATGGATTGAGAAATGAGTTGTTTGTTTGGTTGTTATTGATAATTTTAATGAACTTGTTTTAGTGCAAAGGCTTTCTGAAGTCAATTTATCTCTTCCGAGTATAGTGAAACCTCAAGTTGGCCGTGGTGTTGCAAGTGCTTACAATATGGCAATTGAGTTCAGAAGTGAAAATCTTAAGGACTTGAGTGTTCCTCTTCCAGCTGTTGTGCAGTTCCTCGTGTCTCGCGCTCTATTCTCATAGAACGCGACGATCGAGGTAAGTTAGCCTCTAACTTACTATCAGTTTATTGTGTATGTGTGATGGGTAAGAGAACTACAATTTATGTATGTATGTTATCGTATATGCCATGTCATGCTATGTCATTACATGTTTATCTGCTACGTATGATTTAATCTCTCATGAATAATTATCTGTTACATAATCTTTTCTGTCATACAATGATGTATGTTATAAGTATGCCATGTTAAGTATGCCATGAAATGTTATGATTAAATCATATTGTGCCATTTACAAGTATACGCCATGTTAGAAAAGTATATGATATTAATTAATATCTCATGCATTAAGAAAGATAAGACATGTTATGTTACGTATAATACGTGGGGCCACAACAACTGTGGAGTACGTATTATATTTTATGTTACGTGAATACGTGGGGCCACAACAACTGTGGAGTACGTATTATATTTAATGTTACGTATATACGTGGGGCCACAACAACTGTGGAGTACGTATTATATTTTTATGTTACGTGTATACGTGGGGCCACAACAACTGTGGAGTACGTATTATTTTTTATGTTACGTGTATACGTGGGGCCACAACAACTGTGGAGTACGTATTATATTTTATGTTACGTGTATACGTGGGGCCACAACAACTGTGGAGTACGTATTATATTTTATGTTACGTGTATACGTGGGGCCACAACAACTGTGGAGTACGTATTATATTTTATGTTACGTGTATACGTGGGGCCACAACAACTGTGGAGTACGTATTATATTTTATGTTACGTGTATACGTGGGGCCACAACAACTGTGGAGTACGTATTATATTTTATGTTACGTGTATACGTGGGGCCACAACAACTGTGGAGTACGTATTATATTTTATGTTACGTGTATACGTGGGGCCACAACAACTGTGGAGTACGTATTATATTTTATGTTACGTGTATACGTGGGGCCACAACAACTGTGGAGTACGTATTATATTTTATGTTACGTGTATACGTGGGGCCACAACAACTGTGGAGTACGTATTATATTTTATGTTACGTGTATTCATGGGGCCACAACAACTGTGGAGCATGAAGTATGGGGCCACAACAACTGTGGAGCATACACTACGTGAGACACAGCAATTGTGACACGTAGAATACGTGGGGCCACAACAACTGTGGAGTACGTATTAAGTCAAGTTTCAGATCAAGTGCATGATAAGTCAAGTTTCAGATCAAGTTCATGTTTTGTTATGTACACGTACATGTTATGTTCATGATCAAGTTATGTTCCAAGTTCATGTTCACATCATGTTAAGTTCACGTTTACAGTATGTCTCAAGTTCACGTTTATGTCATGATATGTTCAAGTTTATGTTATTTTCAAGTTCATATTTATGTTATGCATGTTTACGTTCATGCTACATTTCAAGTCCATGTTATGTTTTAAACTCAAGTTCATGTCATGTTAAGTCAAGTTCAGTTCACGTTTAAGTTCTGGTTATGTCATGTTATATGTCAAGTTATGCTATGCTTATGTACGACTTTACTTATGCATTTATGCTTTTACTGCCATGCATGCATCTTTAACCTGTGTGTGAGTTTTATGTTAACTTACTGAGATTTGTAATCAAATCTCACTGTGGTAGTCCCAACTACCATTCCCCCCGAATGGTAGATCTTGTTACAGGACCCAAAGAAGAATTGGAATCTGACCATCTGAATACGGTCATCTAGGCTACGGTGCGATGTTGATGATGGTATAGTATTTAACTTAGGTTAATGCTTGTACTTTTGGAGTTGTATCTCAAGTATTCTTTTGATCACAACCATTTTGGACTAGTGTAGTGATCACGGCTTTTTAGTATGTTTTTATGTATGAAATATGTTTCAAGTATTTGGGATATTTTTAGTTTGGTGCATAGTATTGCTAAAGAAAAAAAAAAATAATCCGCTGCGAATATTGCATAATGCTAGATGCATGTTAGGAACATTGCATCTTATATGTCATGAACGGGGGCAGGTAACCTTGTGTTGCATGTCTCGACGCTTCAAATGTCCGTTCAATCCCAAGCGAAATTTGGGGGCGTCACAACTTCCTTAGAAGATCTCCTTGGAACTTCAAACAAGTGCCAAGTGGCATGAAGAGTGGGTGTGTGTGTGTTGGCCGAGTGGTCTTTGGCCTTCCCTAAGCTTCTCATCATTTCATTCTTCTAGAAACCTCTTTGCATGAGTGACAAATGGCAACACTACTAGGGTTAGGCGTGCAAGCCTTCCCTTGGCTTCCCAACACTTTTCTCTCCCTTTTTGTCCACTATCCAAACTAGGTACATAGTGCTCTCTATGTGTGGCACATGGCACTAATGGTTAGGGTTTGAATTCTTGTGCTAAAATCCAAATGGGCTTGGGTTTTCCTTATGGGCTGAAATTCATTTTAGGTTTTAGGGCTAACTTTCTCTTTTGGGCTCAAATGCACAACTAATCTTTTAAGGCCTCATCTTTACTTAAAACACTAAGGCTAAATTACTATGGCTTTTAAAATAAGCTATGACTCATGCTTCACTAGATTTGGGTTATCACACCCAGCTATCACCACGGCCCCCGTCTTGCGGTGTTTTCTTTGTATCCGCAAGACCAAGACTGAAGACCCGAACTGCTGAGGGCCCAGCCTAAAGGTGCACGAAACACAACATTAATAGTGGTGTTGTCTGTGAGATTCTAATAAACTTTACATGTCCTTTATATGCCTATGAGAAGCCGTTCTTTGGCAGCTTGGAAACAAGACGAGACAACATCATTGGTAAGCATGGAAACAAGGATCGTGGAAATAACACAATGAGGGAAGGAGAAGAAGAAGTGTGATAAAGCCACCAACGAGCTGAGAGACAACATGACGCCAAACGAATGTGTGAACTCCAGTGGTGCTGGAGGGGGAGCCAGCACCGTGAGAGAAAGAGAGCACTCACAAGGGGTCCTCTCACTCTCACTTGAGTGCACTCCTGCAGAGGGCGTGGTGCGAGATGAGTACACACTTAGGAAGGTGAAGCCAAACAAGTCGCTAGAACTGATCTTGTTGGATTGAGTCGCCTAGAAGCCACCGCTAGGATTGGCACCGGAAGGGCCCTCGAGATGAGGGCCAATATACAGCAACTTCTCATGGAGCTTCGCGAGGTCTTCACTTGGAGTCATGAGGATAGCCAAGAATCAACCCAGAGATCATGAAGCATCACCTGAGTGTGGACCCCAAGGCTAAGGGGGTAAGGTAGAGACGCATGAGCTTTAGCTTAGAAAAGCACACAGCCATTACCACAAAGGTCGACCGATTGCTCACAGCAGGATTTATACAGGAAGCCCACTACCCGGACTGGTTGTCCAACCTGGTGCTAGTAAAGAAGCCTAGCGGTAAGTGAAGGATGTGCAACTTTACCGATTTGATCAAGGCTTGCCTGAAAGACAGCTTTTCGCTTTCTCGCATCAACCTGATCGTCGACTCAACAACGAGTCAGTACATGCTGAGCTTTATGGATGCCTACTCCAGGTACAACCAGATCTGCATGAACTCAGATGACGAGGATAATAAATCATTTATCACAGACCAGGGGTTGTACTGCTACTCAACCATGCCTTTCGAGTTGAAGAAAGCTGGGGAGACTTACCAGTGATTAGTCAACCGCATGTTCAAGGACCAAATTGGGAGGAATAAGGAGATCTACGTGGATGACTTGCTAGTCAAAAGTGGAAACCCCGAGCAGCACTTGGATGATCTTCGAGAAGCATTCATGGTGTTGAGATAGTACTAGATGAAGCTGAACCTAGTAAAGTGTGCTTTCGGCATGGGTTCCGAGAAGTTCTAGGGCTTTGTGGTGTCAGAGAAAAGAATCGAAGCCAACTTGGAGAAGGTGGAAGCAATACTTGATATGCTTGCCCCTCGAAGCATAACCAATGTCCAGAAGCTCGCGGGCTGGGTGTCGGCCCTTAACCGCTTTGTGTCAAGATTTTCCAACAAATACCTCCCATTCTTCAAAGTGTTGCAGAAGGCCCAAAGTTGGAATGAGGAATGCAACGAATATTTTGACGCCCTCAAAAAATACTTCACAGCCCCCCGTTACTCAGCCAACCCAGATGTGGGGAGGTTTTGATCTTGTACCCATTTGTCTCCCCTATGTGGCCTTCTCGACCTTGGTACGAGATGACGGCAGGGTCCAGTGTACTACACTAATCGAGCCTATAGAGGGGCCGAGGCCAGGTACCCCCATATTGAATAACTTGCCTTTGCCTTGGTAGTAAGCTCTTGGAAACTCCACCCCTATTTCCAAGCCCACCTAGCCAAAGTCCTCACCAAGGCCCCTCTGTAAAAGATCCTACAAAGACTGAATGCTTCATGCCGCCTCACAAACTAGGATGTGGAATTGACGAGTTCGACATCAAGTACGACCCACGCACCTAGATAAAAGGATAGGTGTTAGTAGATTTTATAGCGGAATTCACAGGCTTCCTTGAGGAAGCTGCCCATGCACAACCCATGAAGCCTTGGCAAGTCTTTCTTGACAACTTGTCTTATCGAGTTAGAGGGGGAGTGGGAGTGCATATAATTACGGATAAGGGCGAGGAGCACAATTACGCTGTTAAGTTAGCATTCAAAACTACAAACAACGAGGCAGAGTATGAAGCACTGTTCTTCAGCCTAACGATTGCCAAGTCTCTAGATGCTAAGGAGGTGGAGGTTCGGGCCGACTCCCAGGTGGTGGTTAGCCCGGTGCGAGGGGAATTCGCAGCAAAAAGCAAGAAATTGAAAAAGTACCTAATACTGATAGAGGTCGAATGCACTTGCTTTAAGTATTTTCAAATTCAGCAAATCTCGAGGGCTAAGAACCACAAGGTGGATAGGCTGGCAAGAACGATATCCAGGCAAGAGAGTGCCCCACTGCCAGAGCCAATAGTTTTCAGGATCGTTGAGTTACTTGCCGTTGGGATCGAAGTGATGGAGATCAAGCTGGGAGTACCAGAATGGGCTGGGGACATCATCATATACTTGGACGCCAATGAAGTACCTGAAGACAGACAGGGAGCCATGAAGGTTAGGAACCAAGCAGCGTGACACACCATAGTTGATGGCATCCTATATCGAAGTGGATACAACACACCCCTCCTGAGTTGCATCTCTTATGAGTTGACCCAACATGTGTTAGTAGATATACACAAGGGAATCTATGGTGACCACTTCGACGAATGGGTGCTAGCAGGTAAAGCAATGTTGGTAGGGTACTACAAGCCGCGTGCCTTGAAGGATACCAAGGAATACATGTGAAGGTGCAAAAAATGCCAAGAGTACTCTAAGGTGCCTCATCACTCGCCAGAAGAGCTGACGTTGATCACCTCACCCTGGCTTTTCGCCTAATGGGGGGGTTCAACTTGGTGGGCCCCCTCCCCCTGGCAAAGGAGGGTGAAGTTCGTGATGGTCACGGTGGACTACTTCACCAAGTGGGTGGAAGCCGAGGCGCTGACAACAATCACGGCGAGTAACATCACTCGTTTCTTGTGGAAGAATGTTGTCTGCAGGTTTGGCGTCCCTCGCAACATCATTTCAGACGATGGGAGACAGTTCGACTCCGATTACTACTAGGATTGGTGTTGGGACTTATGAATCAGGTTTTGATAGTCCTTCCCAGGACACCCCCATCCAACAGACAAGTGGAGGCGACTAATAAAACTCTATTGATGATACTAAAGAAGAAGCTCAATGATCGGAAGGGAGCTTGGGCGAAGGAACTCATTGCGGTTCTATGGGCGTATCGGGTTATAGTAAGGACGCCAACAGGAGAAACCTCGTTTACCCTTGCTTATGGCCACAGAGACATGTCCCCAATTGAAGTCGAGATTCCCCCCTACAAGGCACAGTACTTCGAATAAGGCTCCAATGACAAACAACTTGAGGAACAGCTTGATCTGATGGAGGGGGTCAGGGACGAAGTAGAAGTGACGATGGCTGCCTACAAGAGAAGGCTGGAATGTTATTTCAAACTAAGGGTATGTCCAAGATCGTTCAAGGTCAGGGACATCGTGCTGAAGCAAAAAGGGACGACCACCCGGGAGGAAGGAAAGCTGGGACCTCAGTGGGAAGGCCCCTATATAGTTGTCGCCAGCAATTGCCTAAGCCATAAAGAGAGTTTTTGAGCAGGTGCCATTATAATCTCAGGAAAAAAAATTGACTATTGGTTAACCTTTGTCATGAAAGAGAAGCCAATATAAGCCAATTAGAAACAACAAGACCGATTTAGACCTATAATCTAGAATACCATTATAGGTTAGGTTTCATGTTTTGATAATTAAGTAAAAGTAAAACTATATTGACACTAAAAGGCATAGTCCAAATAATAGGAAGTATAAATTATAGGTCAGGCTTCGTTCTTTCCTTTCCATATATACGTAGAAGATCACAAATTTTCTGCTTGAAAAGATTCTAGAAAATCTTGAAATAACAATTAAACGGATTTGGATTCTATAGAGTTCTTGTCCAAACTTTAAGGCCTAGTGAGATAGAAATAGACATACAAAGTGCGTTCCACAATATTTGTGAATGCCTGAATTAATATCTTGAGCATTATTAAATGCTCAAAAAAGCGATCATTTTATATATCCATCTATCTCACACTTTGATCCTTAGAGTTCGGACAAGAAATCTATAAAATCTAATATGAATCAAACTAACGGTGGAATCTAAGGGCTAGTTTGGTTTCATTCCCATGCAAACATCTTAAATATAAAACATTTTTAATTTCAAATTTTTAACTTTTTCATATAATCATTACCTAATTATTATAACTTTTTCAAACTTCCAAACAAAATACAAAAGACAATGCTACTTTTTCAAACTTTAAAAAATTATATTCAAATAAAATAAGGAATCTAAGGGCTAGTTTGGTTTCATTCCTATTCAACCCGAGCAACCCGCTTTGTGTCTGGGCCCAACATGGTGGCATGGCGGTTCAATCTGATCTGACCCGACCCAGCTCGAGTTTGGAAGCAACAAGCAAGCAAAACTCTGTCAATGGCGAATCAGACCCTAACGATTTTAGCTTGGGTGAGGAAATGGAAGATGTCTATGGAATCTTATGGGCCTACGTGCTTCTCATTGCGCCGGTGTACCTTTAGTACCCCTATGCCCAGTTAATCGCTGAATCGACTGACAATCCCTTCTGATTCGACTTGGACCTTACGCCCTCCACGTTGATAATCTCTGTCGTCCTCATGTGTGGATTTGCCTTTCTTGCATTCTTCTCCATCTACATTTGTTAGACCATATGTGTCTTCAACTCTCGACAAACCCAAACGCCGTAGTCTTGACTCTGCGATGGTTGAGACCTTTCCAATATTCATGTGCTCCACGGTCAAGGGTCTCAAAATCGGCAGAGGAGTGCTGGTTGAGATCATGAAACACTTTTGTTACCCAAGTGCAACCACGTCTTCCACCCTTATTGGCAGTTGGTTTAGTGGGTTCGACCCGCAACTTCATTCAGCCCGCTTTTCGGACGGGTCGGTTTGGGTCTCACGAACGAGCCAAGTCATAGCATTTTCTGCACATGCCTATATAATATTTTTATTCAATTTTTATTTCTTTTTTAAAGTCTAATAAAACATTTTAACTCAAACTATTTTATTACTATTTACAAATTATTTCATTATATATTCTATCTTCTGATATATTATACAAACGTCGGCTAAATATAATTCAATCTAACGGCAATTCAGCAGGAGAAAAAAGAATAGTGCTAGTGGAGAGAGAGACAGAGACAGAGATAGAGAGGTCATGGCTATTGTATCTAAGGAGCACTGATCTATAGCCAGCTAGTGAGAAGTCAGACTCTCTCTAACTAGGAGGCTGTTCTTACAATTTCCTGCACTTACTGTTGCTACTTTTCTGTTTTACCTCTCAACCAAAAACAAGAAAACCAATACAATAGAAGCAAAGATGGATCTGGATTCCCTCATCTCCCAAACAGCTGCTCTCTCATGGCATGATCTCAACCTGCATCCAGCGATAGCATCAGCTCAAACTATCTCAAACAAAATTTTGATAGGCAGGTTGGTAGCCGATCGGCCTTTAAACAAATTTGCTATACATTCATGCATCAAAGCATCTTGGAACTTCATACAAAATTTCCTTATTGAAGATATGGAAACAAACAGTTTTATCTTCACCTTTAGAAATACCCAAGATAAACTTAGAGTCCTTAATCAAGCCCATGGAATTTCAAAGGGCACCTCCTGGTCTTAAAACAATGGCCAACTGGGGCCACTCTCAAAGAAATCAATTTAAATCATGCTCCATTCCAAGTGCAAATCCATGGTCTGCCTTTGGATTATATTACTCTAGAAAATGCTATTCAAATAGGGCAAGCACTTGGAACTTTGATCAAAGTTGAAGAGGATCCTCTTTATGGACTAGCATTCAGAAAATTCATCAGGCTCAAGGTTGAAATAGATGTCACTAAGCCATTGCAGCAAGGATTTATGATGCCAAGGTTAGACAAATCTGAAATATGGATAGCTTTTAAATATGAAAAACTTCCAGACTTCTGTTATGCCTGTGGAAGACTCGGTCATTCCCAAGTTTTTTGTGGATTTCTAAGTTCACCTACGACAAGATTACTTTATGGCCCCTGGATCAAAGCCGAGTACAACAACTACCAAGGCACATCTCAGGCTTTTCAACAAACAGGTCACGGGCAATCAATAGAAACTGATTTCATGGGGAAAATTTCCAGTCAAACTAATCTTTATGGTAATCAAAACAGAGAGAAGCCAACCAATGTTCAACCACAAAAGCTGAATCTGTTTTCAATGAAAGGTCAGCAAGAAGTTACCGAAAGAACATCTACGGTGGTGAAGAAAAACAACCAAGGCTGGATTCATCTTGCTCCCTCAACATCGGCCACAAAAAACCCACCGGAAATCTTCAACGCCACAAATCCAGCACTCCCTCAAGATCTGGTTTGCTACAGTAAACAAAGAGCATTAATTTCCCCAACCAGAAGAATAAATATTTTTACTGTTGAAGAGCCACCGACCGAATCCCACAACCATACCTCTCTGGGCAGCAAAATATCCCTTTTGTCTTCAAATCTGGTTTCAGAACAGCAGTTAAACGAAGGGACAGCTGAACACGTGCATGATCATCCAGATAAGACCTTGCCGACGAAAGCTACTGAAAAACCGTGGAATGCTCAATGGCAGAAAATCTATTCTGCCTTCAAGGATTATAAGAGCCTTCAGCCTTTTAACGTGTCTGGGCCTGGACCTTCAACAGCCCATCAAGCAACTTTCAAGCCTTCCCAGCCCATTGAGACATGTCCTCTCTTCAAGAGCCCACATGACTTATCTATAAGCCGGCCCATTCCAAATCAATTCAAGTCTGCCGAATTCCATCATTTCGAAGGTTCTAACGTGAAGCAAGTTTTTATGACAGACACTACTCCTACTGCAGCTCAATTAGCTCCTTCTTTAGACCTTTGCATATCCACGGTAATACATGATCCTATTCCAGAAAAAATTTCAACTCAATCCAATCTTTCAATTCAGTTGCTAGAAGACTCAAGTTCAATGCCAGTGGATAATCCGGTTGCACCTATGGATATTTCATCTTTGTCTACTCAAGAAGAACATCTCAACCGAATGTCCAATCAATCTCAGCCTCAAGTTCTTCTTCCATCCAAGAGGCCACATGATACAGAGTCATTTTATGAACCAACAAGAAAATCACAGCGTCTCAACAAAACAGAGAAACCAGAGCAAGTAGATGAAACAGTTAAAATGTTTTTTTCAGAAGAATCTACAACAGCCCTCACTCTCATGGACATGCAATCAGGAACAAAAGGCAAAGAAAAAAAATCAAAAGGAAAAGGAAGGCTGAATCCGTATAGTAAGCCAGTTACTCATTCTCACAGCAAATCCAAATCAGCTAGCTAGGCAAGCTTCAAAATGCCTCCAAAAGCCAAATGAGAACACTGGCCTGGAATTGCAGGGGCCTTGTCCGACCCAATGCAATCAGAAACCTAAGGGCTAATATTAAGAAATATAATCCTGATGTAGTTTTTTTGTCGGAAACCTTGGTGTCGGATGATCGCACCATATCTATTGTACATAGTTTAGGTTTCCATCTTTTTGTTTATATCCCTGCTGTTTGTAAAAAAGGTGGCTTGTTACTTATGTGGAGACCGGGTTTGGACTTAGAACCGGTCAATCTAAATATGAATGCGTTTTCTGTTTTGGTATATTCTGATTCGTCCTATCATCCTTGGTTACTTACTTATGTATACGCTCCTGCTCAACATCATCAAAAAGCGTCTTTTTGGAGTCATCTAGACTCTATTCATCAAGCTTTTAATGGCCCTTGGTTATGTATAGGTGACTTCAATGATGTTATCAATCAAAATAAAAAGTATGGGGGACGACCTTTTACTACCAATGGCAACCGAGGACTCAAAGCAATCATGGACAGACATGGCCTCATTGACATTGGTTATTCGGGCCCTCAATACACTTGGTCTAATAACAGAAGCGGTATGGCTCTCATCAGAGAAAGATTAGACAGAGCAATAGCAAATCAAGATTGGAGACTTCTATTCCCTGATGCATCCTTACAACACTTGGCATCATCAGCATCAGATCAACAGCCAGAAACATGCCTCTTCTTTCAAATTTGAAGAATTCTGGATTCATGAACCTCTCAGTCATAACATTATCAGAGAAGCATGGAACAAAGCTTTTCAGGGCAACCCAGCTTATATTCTTTGTTAGAAAATTAAATCTACAAAAGAAGCTCTCAAATTCTGGAATAGGAATCACTTTGGTCGAATACAGGACAATATACAAAAGTTGGAAATAGATTTGATTGATATCCAAAGCAAACCGATTGGTGAGTACAATCAGGAAAAAGAGAAAGAACTTCAACACAAGCTTCAAAAACAAAGACAACATGAGGAAACTTTGTGGCGTCAAAAGTCAAGAATAGCATGGCTCACTTCAACTGATCTTAATACCAAATTCTACCACTTATCAACAGCAATCAGAAGAAGGAGAAATTCAATCGACGCCATCAAGTTAGGCCCAGGTAATTGGTCTATGGATCATACTCTTATTGAAAATACTTTTATTAGTCATTTTCAATCCATTTATGCTTCTTCAAATCCTACTTTCCAAGAAAGTTTAGAAGATCTTTTTGAGAAGCAAATTACAGACCAAGACAATGTCAACCTTTTAGCAGTTCCAAGTGAAGCAGAAATAGTTGGGGCCCTAAAACAAATCCCTAACCACAAAGCACCTAGCCCAGATGGTATGACTGCTTTGTTTTATAGACATTATTGGAGCATCATTAAAAATGAGGTAGTGGAAGTAGTGCAGAATTTTTTCAGAAGGGGTAAACTGCTGAAACAAATCAATCATACCAATATCGCTCTTATTCCAAAAATTCCAAATCCAAATAACCCAAGCCATTACCGCCCCATTAGTCTCACCAATGTCATATACAAAATTATAACCAAAATAATGGCCAATCGTTTCAAGCTAACCTTAGATACTGTTATATCTCCTTTGCAAACAGTTTTTGTCCCAGGTAGAAACATAAAGGAAAATACTATCATAGCTCATGAACTGTTTCACCTTCTAAAGAAGAAAAAAGGAAACAAAGGAATGATGGCCCTCAAACTTGATATGAAAAAAGCTTTTGACATGGTTGAGTGGGATTTCTTATTCAAGGTAATGAGTTTAGTCGGTTACAGCCAAAACTGGATTAACCTGATTAAAGAATGTATCACCACAACAACTTTTTCTATCCTTATTAACGGCTCACCAAGGGGTTTCTTCAACTCTCAAAGGGGATTAAGACAAGGAGATCCAATATCCCCTTTTCTCTTCATTCTAGTAACAGAAGTTCTATCAAGGATCCTTTTAAAAGAAGAAGCAAGAGGAAATTTGGAAGGAATCAAATTAAGCAGGCAAAGCCCACCAGTTTCACACTTATTATTTGCAGATGACACAATCATTTTCACAAAGGCAACTGCAGACAATGCACAAGCAATTTCAGAAAATTTAACAAAATTCCAACAATGGTCAGGCCAAAAGATCAACATGCAGAAATCCACAATCTTCATCACAAGAAATGTCAACAATGCAGTCAAGTCAGATATTCACAATTGGCTTCCATATAAAGTCTCTTCAGAAAAAATGAAGTATTTGGGTCTCACAACTACTTTTGGCAGAAACAAGAGAGAAAATTTCAAAGAGCTTCTAAGTAGAGTGGAGAAAAAGTTAGAAGGATGGAAAATGAAAATTTTATCACAGGCGGGCCGAACAATGCTAATCAGATCAGTAGCAAGTTCTATTCCAACATATAGCATGTCAACCTTTCTGATCCCCAAAACAGTCTATAAGATACTAGACACAAGCTTCAAGAACTTTTGGTGGGGTTTCCCAAAAGATAAGACCCATAATCTGACTCTCAAATCATGGAAATCCATTTGCAAACCAAAAATTTCAGGTGGCCTTGGACTACGACAAATGACAAACATGAATCAAGCTCTTCTTGCAAAAACAGGATGGGATATGTGTGAAAGACAGCCTGGCCCATGGTATGAAATTCTAAGATCAAAATATCTCAGAACATCAGATTTCTTGCAAGTTCAACAACGCCAATCAGATTCTTATTTTTGGAAAGGTATTCTACAAACGAGAGACACTATTACCAAAGGAAGATGTATTCAGATTAATAATGGTCTCACAACCAACATATGGGCAGCACCATGGATACCTACTAAGGAGAACTTTAAGCCTATCCCATTGCAGGGAATGGATCAAGCTCATCCAGATCTAATGGTCTCAGATCTCATCACAGGTAATCCAAGACATTGGGATACAAGGAAGATGCAAGATCTATTCGATCAAGAGAGCACCACAGAAATTTTGAAAATTCCTCTACCAATCTTCTCACAGATCCAAGATAGAATAGTTTGGGCTCCATCTCAGAATGGAAAATTCTTCGTTAAAACAGCATATCAGGTAATTACTAATGGGCAAGAATCTTCATACCAACCTGTTTCACAAAGCTTATTCAAGTCTTTATGGAAATTGAAAATTCATGAAAGGCACAAGCTATTGATATGGAAACTACTATGGAATATTCTTCCAACCAGAGCAAGAGTGAACGAAGTTATTTCAATCTCAGTTTCGGATGAATGCCCGATGTGTAATCAAGCTGAAGAAAATGCACTTCATCTCTTTATTAAATGCCCAATAGTGAGAATTCTATGGAGTCAAAGTTCTTGGCCTTTAAATCTAGAAGCTCTTCCGATTTCCTCAATATCAGATTGGATCAAAATGATCATTTCTCCACATGCAGAGTTAGGCCTTCAAGCTTCAGAGATTCATTCTTTTCAACTTTTTGCAGCCATATCTTTAGATTTTATCTGGAAACAAAGAAATGGCATAGTGCACAACCATCTTCAATTCAATATTGAAGAAGCAAAAATCCAACTGAATCACATCTATCTCAATTACAAAGACTCTTGGAATACAAAGCAAAAGGACAAGCAAGCAACATGGAAACCTCCACCACCAAATTTCTTGAGTTACTCTTTTGATGTTGCAGTCAAAGATACTTTTTCCACTATTTCAGTTGTATGCAGAGATCATAGAGGTAATTTTCAGAGCATTCAAACTGATAAAATCCAGTCCCAGAACCCTCTTGTCACTGAAGCAACTGCAACTCTCCTAGCAACTAAAATGGCGGCTTCATCCAAACACACTCAGGCTATTTTTGAAGGAGACTCACAATTGGTTCTTTCAGCTGTTTTAGACTAGCTTTCTGCTCCAAACTGGTATATTTCCAATATCATCAAGGATATTCAACATCTGTATGCGAGTAATTCGCTTTGGAGTTTTGTCAAAATTCATCGATCTGCGAATCGATGTGCGCATTCTGTAGCGCAATGGGCAGCAACCAATCTTGTTTTTGGAAGCATACCCTTAGATGGCTCTTTCCATTTCTTTCTTTATGATCCTCCTTGAACTTTGTATTTGTACTTTACAGTATTCCTATATATATATATCTTGCTTGTTTAGAAAAAAAAAAAAAAAAGAAAAGAAAGGAGCACTGATCTTTTCTGCAAGGTTACAGTTACTCAAATATTCATATATGGTGGTCATATATAACATATATACGTACTGTAGAATGGAGAATGAATCTGGAAGTTCAGATAGTTGGACCCTTGAATATTGGCGAAGGACTTGACGGAGGATGAGGCAGCAGATACAGAAGAGTATCGCTCCACTACCCTTGTGGTCTCGATGCTGGCAGAGTTGGGAATTTATGTTAGTTATGACGAGATCTAAGTAAAATTAGGTATAATAAATAAGATCGATACTTTTTCTACCTACTTTTTTATTATTATTTTATTTTCTTATTCAGTAAAAACAAAAAAACCCTTGCCGTTTATTTCTTTCCTGAGATTTAAAGAATATGTCCTATAAATTATTGGTATTTAAATTACGGAACATGGGCAGCTCTCCTTCCTTTTTTTATTAATTGTATTAACTGATTTGATATGATTGTTGGCATCTTTCATGCATCTTATAATTATTTCTCGTTTGTATATATATATATATTTATTTATATATATAATATGTTTGCTTAAAAAAATTAAGGTCGTACTTCAATGGTACCCTGTATTGTTTTTAATTCTAATATGAATACTACGTTTTATTGATTATTAGGTTTCTCTTGAGCCTTTTTGCGCTTTATTAGATCTAGATTAAAATTGTGTGAAGAGTAGATAGATGCACAATTATATTCTAAAGCTAATGTGAAAAGCACATCTAGCTAAATGCTTATACGGCATAATTTGATTTAGAAAATAAATCTTAAAATCTTACGAACTAAATATTATTATTCAAGTGATTTGGATGTGGTGTTCTATGTACAAATTTGAGATAGAATAACTCATATGTATAAATCATTTATTAGTTTTGGACTTAATTAATTATAGAATAAGGCAAGGTGCACAAGTTTAAGCTTTTTGGCCAATGAATTTATTGAGACATATCATGTGATGAGTGGATTGGGATATCTATTAGAGTTAGTTTACATACCGTCCCTAAATGAGGAGTGCTCTTACAAGCCCATGTAATTATGTTTAATTTTTTTTAAAATTATAATAATATCTTGTTTAAAATGATATTTTTTTTCCCTTTTACTCTCATTTATCAATATGACTATACATGCAGTCTATCACTCAGGACTACAAATAAAATTTTTCTTAAATTTAAATCTATTTTAATTTTTTTTAAGAGAAACTATTATCATTTATTCATCAAGAAACTTACATCCATGGCTGGATAAATACTGGGATGTCCCCATATTAAACATAACATTATAAATTAAAATAATGCATTTGCAGCTCCATGAGTATACTCTTTATTTTTGTTGCTGGTCTGGTTTTCATTACTGTTGATACCCTCTAAGACAAATGTCCAAAAGACAACATTCTCTGCATAAATAGAGATTCAACCTCTACTGACAAAAGTTGGAGAGACGAATGTTTTTTTAATTAACAATAAGAAAATAAAAAAGAAAGCAGTAAGTACACTATTTTAATTTTTAAGTAAATGGGGATATAAGCCATAAAGTAATGTTAGGTATAGATCTCAAATAGACAAGTAACTTGTATACTTTTTTTATAAAAATGTGGGTTTCACTAGAAAAGAAAAAGGTTTTTACACTTTTTTATAAAGGGTCAACACAGGACTTGTCTATTGAGGCTTATACAAATTATTGCTCTTATATCATTATATCAGTAGATCTCACTTGTATATCTCACTTAAAATTATTGCTCATATATCATTATATAGTAGATCCCACTTGTATATCTCACTTAATAGAAGTACAACCGAAGTCCGGATGGATGGATTTGAAACGAAGATTTGTATTAATTTAGAAAAATTTAAATTTTTTTATTTGGATGATATAGTACTACTTGGTTTTGGATTGGATAAAAGTCATACATACTTTTAAGCTTTTCAAAATGTTATATTTAAAAAATGGTGCACATGAGAGGTAACTCAAATAATTCCTGTAGGCAATCTCAATCAAAGTTTTTGGATAAAAAAAAGCAAAAATTATATTTACAAACTCGTTTATTGATTCATCTTATCAGTGATTTAAAAGCCAACTACATTAATTAGTACAAACAATTATTAGTCTTTTATTTTTATTTTTATTTTTATTTTTATCTATTACCTTAATAAGCATGACAATAACAATATATTTATATACTAAATTCAAGCAATAGAACTTATTAAAAAATGTATTTTGCCAAACAACCAACTAGAGTTATACAAAAACTGAAGGAATTGACCATCATCGATCGGAACTGGCTAAGTAGATGTAGAACTAGTTGGGCGACGGTAGAAACTGTTAGGATCAACCAACATCGGCTAGTTCGATTTCTGTTTGAATCATGTTCAAACAGCTAAACCGACTAATATAATATAATATAATATATATTTTTTAATTTTCTTCTAATATAAAATGACGCTGTTTAACTTAAGTGAGTTAAACAACATCTTTTTTTACATATGTTTTATTAAAAAAAAAATAGAAACGATGAGGCATGGTCATTTTGTATTAGGGTTGAAGCCCTAACTTAAGCCCCACATCACTCTTCTTCATATCTTCACATAGCTATGTTTCTCACTTTTTCTCTCTCATTGACATGTCGTTTCTTCGAGACATCTCTCTACCATCCATTGGTGAGACTCAACTCACCGGCCCTGTCACAGTGTCACCTCGATGTCGTCTCTCTCTGCCTCGCCTATCTCTTTCTCTCTCATCTCTCTTTCGTTAAGTTATATATATATATATATATCTCTCTCTCTCTCTCTCAAAATATTATCATGATTTCTCAAATTTTTGGCAAGATTCAAGCTCATTCACGGAGATATTTGATGTGGATCATTTTGGCAATACATTGAAGCATGAGTTCTTTTGGAAATCAAAGTGTGATTTATAGTCCAAAGGTAATCTAAGTGTGATTCATATAGCTAAAAGTTGATCAAAAAAATTATCATCCCAAGGCCCAAAACCAATAGGAAACTGCCAAATCAATCAAAACTGCTCTGGCAATTTTCTTCCCCTTAATTGGTTGGTTCGACCAATTTTATACAAATAAAAAGTAGGTTGATTCAGTCTCAATTTTGGACCAAACTAAATCGACCAATTTGATTTTCAACTCTAGAACCCACTATGGATTACATGATATACTTTATCTAGACCTCATTCCCCATTGCACTTTAAATATAACCGAAAACAAAGTAACTATAGTGTTAGGGGGTTTACTCCCCCTAGGCCTGAGGCCAAGGCTAATCAGATAGTCCACCAGCCCAATTAAAGTATTAGTAGCCCCAAGCAAAGATTGGCTTATAGCATTGGAAGCGCGGGAAGTCCACGCTTGCACGTAGGATGGAGGAACACGCCACCTCGCCAGAACCAAAACCTAGGTAACCTTGAGAGGATAGGTAGGAGTAGATCGTCAGGAGCCCTTGATCCTCTGACGAAAGAAAATGGAAGAGAGCCATGCGTCATTAAATACCCCCCCAGAGAGCCACGCCGCATTAAATGAGCATGGCAGAAGGAATTGCGGAAGGGACACCAGCCCCTGACACAGAGCATGGGTGTCTAATCCCAAGGATAGAGTGTAAAGGGGAAATTCTGAGGTATTATGACTCTCTCTATCAACTCTAGATTCTCTACTTTCCTATTCTCTGCTTTAAGACAATACTGACTTTGGCATCAGAGACTCCCCGACCACCACGGCGACCCTCGTCTCGTGGTGTTTTCTTTGTATTTGTAGGCTCAAGATTGAAGACCCAAGTTGCTGAGGGCCTGACCTAAAGGCGAATGAAATGCGACGTTAACAGTGACGTCGTGTGTGGGATTTTGATAAACTTTACGTGTCCTTCGTATGCCTCTGAGAACCCGTTCTCAAGCAGCTCGGGAGCAAGATGAGACAACGACATTGGTAAGTATGGAAACAAGGATCAAGGAAATAATGAAACATGAAGGAAAGGAGAAGGAGACGCGTGATTAATCCGTCAACGAGCTGAGAGACAACGTTACACCAAACAAATGTGTGGACTCCGTTGGTCCTGGAGGGGGAGCCAGTACCGTGAGAGAAAGGGAGCACGCATTGAGCATCCTCCCACCCTTACCTGAGTGCACTCCAACAAAGGGAGAGGTGCGAGACGAGTACACACTTAGGAAGGTGGAGCCAAACAAGCCTTTAGAATTGGTCTTGCTGGATCTGAGCCACCTAGAAGCCACTGCCAGGATTGGCACCAGAATGGCCCTCGTGATGAGGGCCGCTATGCAGCAACTTCTCATGGAGCATCATGATGTCTTCCCTTGAATTCATGAGGATATGCCAGGAATTGACCTAGAGATCATGCAGCACCACCTGAGTGTGGACCAAAAAGAACACCGCCATTGCAGCAGAGGTCAACTGATTGCTCATGACAAGATTCATACAAGAAGCCCACTCCCTAGACAGGTTGTCCAATGTGGTGCTAGTAAATAAGCCTAGCAATAAGTGGAGGATGTGTGTGGAATTCATCGATTTGAACAAAGCCTGTCTGAATGACAGCTTTTTGCTTCCTCGCATCATTCTAATCATCGACTCAACATTGGGTCATTGCATGTTGAGCTTTATGAGCGCCTACTCCAAGTACAACCAGATCCACATGAACTCAGATGGCGAGGAGAAGACATCGTCTATTGCAGATCGGGGGCTGTCCTGCTACTTAGCATGCCTTTCGAGTTGAAGAATGCTGGGGACACCTCTAGCGATTAGTCAACTGCATGTTCAAGAACCAAATCGGGAGGATTAAGGAGGTCTACGTGGATGACCTACTAGTCAAAAGTGGGAACCACGAGTAGCACCTAGAAAATCTTCGAGAAGCCTTCACGATGTTAAGGCAGTATAAGATGAAGCTAAATCCAGCAAAGTGTGCTTTTGAAGTGGGCTCCGGAAAGTTCCTAGGATTCATGGTGTCAAAGCGAGGAATTGAAGCCAACTCAAAGAAGGTGAAAGCAATACTCGATATGCTTACCCCTCGAAGCATAAACGACGTCTAGAAGCTCGCGGGCTGGGTGGTGGCCTTAACCATTTTGTGTAAAGATATATCAATAAATGCCTCCCTTTCTTCGAAGTGTTGTAGAAGGCCCAAAGTTGGAACAATGAATGCAACGAAGCATTTGACGCCCTAAAAAAATACCTCACCAGCCCCATATTGCTCAGCCAACCTAGATGCAGGGAGGTCTTGTTCTTGTACCTGTCTGTCTCCTCGAAGACGGCTTCCTTGGCCCTGGTATGAGACGACAGTGGGGTCTAGAGGCCAGTGTACTATACTAGTCGAGGCTATAGTGGGGCCGAGGCTAGGTACCCCCGCATAGAACAGCTCGCATTTGCCTTCGTAGTAACCTCTCGGAAACTCTGCCCTTATTTCCAAGACCACCCGGACAAAGTCCTCATCAAGGCCCACCTGAAGAAGATCCTACAAAGACCAAACGCCTCAGGTCGCCTCACAAATTGGGCCATGGAATTGACGAGTTCGACATCAAGCACGCCCCATGCACTTCGATAAAGGGACAAGTGTTAGTAGATTTCATAGCGGAATTCATAGGCTTCCTCGAGGAAGCTCTCCATGCACAACCCATGAAACTCTGGCAAGTCTTTGTCGATGACTCGTCTTGCCAGGTTGGAGGGAGAATGGGATTGCATATAATTACGGACAAGGGCAAGGAGCACAACTACAATGTTAAGTTGTCATTCAAAACTACGAACAACAAGGCAAAGTACGAAGCACTATTCTTCGGCCTAATGATTGCCAAGTCTCTAGGTGATGTGAAGGTGGTGGTTTAGGATGACTCCCAAGTGGTGGTTAGCCAGTTGCGAGGGGAATTCGCAGCGAAAAGCAAGAAGTTGAAAAAGTACCTAATGTTGATAGTGGCTAAACGCACTTATTTCAAGTATTTTCATATTCAGCAAATCCCAAAGGCCGAGAACCACAACTTGGACAGGGTGACAAGAAAAACATTCAAGCAAAAGAGTGCCCCACTTCTAGAACCAACAATTTTTAGGACCGTCGAGGTACCTGCCGTAGGGATCGAAGTGATGGAGATCAAGCCCGGAGCACCAGAATGGGCCACAAACATCATTAGACACTTGGATGCCAATGAAGTATTTGACGACAGATGGGGAGCCAGGAAGGTCAGGAACCAAGTGGCACGATACACCATAGTTGATGGCATCCTATATCGGAGTGGATACTGCACACCCCTCTCAAGGTGCATCTCTTCTTAGCTGATATACACAAGAGAATCTGTGGCGACCACTCCAATAGAAGGGCGATAGTAAGTGAAGCAATGCTGGCAGGGTACTATTGGCCTTGCGCCCAGAAGGATGTTGAGGAATATGTGCGGTGGTGCAAAAAATGCCGAGAGTCTATGGTGACCCATCGCCCACTGGAAGAGCTGAGTCGATCACCTCACTCAAGCCTTCGCCCAAAGGGGGGGTGAAGTTCGTGATGGTCGCAGTTGACTACTTCACCAAGTGGGTGCAGGTCGAGGAGTTGGCAACAATCATGATGAGTAACATCACCTGTTTCTTGTGGAAAAACTTCGTCTATAGGTTCGGCATGCCTCGCAACATCATTCTAGACAATGGAAGGTAGTTCGATTCTGATTACTACCAGGACTGGTGTCGGGACTTAGGAATCAGGTTCCGATACTCCTCCCAAGGACACCCCCATCCAATAGACAGCTGGAGGCGACCAAAAAAACTTTGTTGAGGATACTAAAGAAGAAGCTCAATGACTGAATGGGAGCTTGGGCAGAGGAACTCCTTGTGGTTCTATGGGCATAATGAGTTACAGTAAAGACGTTGATAGGAGAAACACAGGATGAAGGAAAGCTGGGGGACCTCTGTGTTGAAGCAAATAGGGACCACCACTCGGGAAGAAGAAAAGTTGGGACCTCAGTGGTAAGACCCCAACATGGATGTCGCCAGCAATCGCCCATGCACATAAAGAGAGTTTTTGAGCAGGTGCCATTATAATCTTTGGGGAAAAAAATTTGACTGTTGCTTAAACTCTGTCATGAAAGAGAAGCCAACTAGAAACAACAAGACCAATTCAAACCTATAATCTAGAATAATATTATAAGTCAGGTTTCATGTTTTGATTATTAAGTAAAAGTAAAACTTTATTGACACTAAAAGGCATAGTCTAAATAATAGGACATATAAATTATAGGTTAGGTTTCATTCTTTCCTTTCCATATATACTTAGAAGATCACAAATTTTTTGCTTGAAATTATTTTAGAAAATCTTTAAACAACAATTTAATGGATTTGGATTCTATAGAGTTGTTGTCCAAACTTTAAGACTTAGTGTGATAGAAATAGACATACAAAGTGCATTTCACAATATTAATATTTGTGACTGCCTGGATTAATATATTGAGCATTATTAAATGGTCAAAAAATAATGTGAGATCACTTTATATATCCATCTCTCTCACACTTTAATCCTTAGAATACGGACAAAAAATCTATAAAATCTAAATATGAATCAAACTAACCGTGGAATCTAAGGGCTAGTTCGGTTTCATTCCCATGCAAATATAACCCAAACATAAAATATTTTCAATTTCAAATTTATAACTTTTTCATATAACCATTACTTAATTATTATAACTTTTTCATACTTCCAAACAAAACATAAAAGACAATATAATACTACTTTTTCAAATTTTAAAAAAAATATATTAAAAAAAATATTTAAATAATATTTTAACTTTATAATATTTTTATTTAATTTTTTCTCTCATTTTTCAAAATCTAATAAAACATCTTAATTCGAACTATTTTACTACTATATACAAACTATTTGATTACATCTTTTGAAATATTGTACAAACGTGGGCTAAATATAATTCAATCTAACCGAAATTCAGCAGGAGAAAAAAAAAGAGTAGTGTTTCATTAGCGGAGAGAGAGATAAAGGTCATGAGCTGTTGTATCTGACGAGCACTGGTCTTAATTTCTGCACGGTTAGAGTTATATATTCATATATGGTGGTCATATACGTGTAGAATGGCCGGAGAATGATCAATCTGGATCTTCAGATAGTTAGAAACCACACTTTAATATTGTTTCTTCACATTACGAATCCTCTTCAATATCCAACTCAATCCTAATCCTGCTCACAAACCACGTCTACATAATATAACTTCAATTTATAATATTCCAAATTACATTAATTTCACTTCTACTTAAATTCTGCTTCTCCTAATCCTATTCCTAACTAAACAGCATAAATCATTGTCCTGCCACTCTATATATACATGATATCGATCCAATACGTTTAACTGCACTACAATTTATATCTATCGTTCTTCTACAGAGAAAGCTCAACTGCAAGGAACTAAGATAAGTGATCATATGGCTGCAAGGTACAGTGTCTATCCCCCAATTCCTGCTGAAGAATACTACAGTGGATTGATGCAAGCATATCTGGATCAACTCCAAGTCGACCTGCGTCGTCAGCGGCAACAACAACGATCCCAATCAACACAAGACGAGCCAAACCAGGCGGAGATCGTCGTACCTGTCCAACAAATCAGTCCCTCTAGTAGTATTGTTGATTCTGCTCCTTCCACCACTAGTGATGATGAGGAGGCCGTGACGCCGGTGAGTAAATTCTTGAGATCATTCGTAATAGCTAGCTAGTTTTGACATGAGTTTGCATTAAAAAAATTAAAAAATAATAATAATTTTTTAATATTAAACCTCCGTGAATTTATTTTATGGCACTTTTATTAAATTTTTTACTAACACATGCTTGCATGCATTCATGCTCTCTGCTTTTGGTGAAGGACTTGAAGGAGGATGAGGCAGCAGATACAGAAGAATATCGCTCCGCTAGCCTTGTGGTCTCGATGCTGGCAGAGATAGGAATTTATGTTTTTCTATTTTTTTATTTTAAGGATGTTAGGAATTTATGTTAGTGACGACGAATTAACGATCTAAGTAAAATTAGTTGTAATAAATAAGATCGATATTGTTCTACCTTCTCTTTTTTATTATTTTATTTTCTCATTCAGTAAAAACATAAATTCCCTTGCCATTTATGTCTTCTCTGAGATTTAAAGATACCATGAATGATTGGTATTTAAATTACAGAACATGGGCAGCTCTCCTTCTTGGAAAATGGATGGGGTGCCAAGTGGTCATTCCATCCATATCTTTTTTTTTTTTTTCCTTTCTTTTTTAATTGTATTAACTGGTTTAATATGATTGTTGGCATCTTTCATCCTTTTGAGTCTTGCATCTTATAATTATTTCGTGTGTATCTATATATATATATATATATATACTATATGAGAGTAACGTGTAAAGCACGTTTGTCCAGTTTGGAGGTGAACTTTGAATAGATCTTTTGAACTGCAGATACCAAGAGGGTGAGCAAGAAGACGAGGTCAACAGAAGATAATAGAGTTCTTTGAGGACATGGGGAAAGGAAAATGAATTTTAGCCAATGGAGTGTGATTGAAATAGAGTCGTCCTCAGAGGATTGCATCGCAAGGCTTGAGCATGAGATAGAAGTGATCCAAGCCTCAAAGACATGTTCCAAACTTCAAGTGCAGGAGTACAGAATCACTCTTCCACGCAGGATTTCCGTCAATCTCCTTCCTCTCACTACCTAAAAAGAGAAGAGAAAACGGATCAGGATCCTAGAGAACATTGACCAAACCTTGTAACATGATCTTTCGAAACTAAAACAAAAATCACCCCCCAAAACGAACAAAATTCAAATTCACAAACCAGATGGCAAAGATGCAATGTAAGATTACAAGTGTGAAACGGACATGGTAGAAATAAATAAAATTATTAAATTCATCTTTTTCCATTGGCTTAATCTTATGAACTTGAAATCTACGCGGCCAAAAACCATAGCTATAGAAGCAAGGGTAACGTTCTAAAACATACCAACTCTCTGGGAACTTCTCACCCGGTTTACCCTCTGAGTCTGTGAGAGTTCAGAGGTACTGCGTTAACGTCTACTGGAACCAAGTCGCAGACAATTTTCCAGACCAAATGGGTGTTCTTTTCTTTTCACTATTTCTTGGCAAATGAACTTCATCTAACAAAAACCGAGAAATGAAGGAGTGACAAGCGCATCCCTCCCATCACGAACTTCATTGAACAAAAGGGTGCTCAAATCTGGCCCTTGCCAAAACATACCAATTATAAGAAACAAAGGTTCAAAAATAAAAGAAAAACAAGAAGGAAACAAATGTAGTAAAATATAGTAAGATCTAAATGGCACCATCATAAATAGTAGAATAAGGGCCTGTTGCCATAAACACGTTGTCTTCGCAAATCAAAATAGTTTCTTCGAGGTCATCCTGGTAATTAATAAGACCCATCATATCACGTTCTCACCAAACACTACAAACGTTATCAGGACAAACAAAAGATACTACAATGAATGAAAGTATTCCTATTCCCAGAGTTTCATCCAAGCAAAATGATATACGGCAGTATCATCTAACTACTGCTGTACCAGAAATGACCAAAAATGAATACCTTGGAACTCAGCTACAGGTCCTCCAAATCTTGTCAAGAGATGCCTTGGGATGCAGAGCAATATCTGTGGTCTCTCTTTATGGCAGGGTGTATATATATGACAAGGCAGGAGGCGAAAAGTCCTGGACAAAGCGCAGCTGGCTCTGTGTAAGATTTGTGGAGAAATGGTTTTTTTTTTTTTTCCAGATAAAACGTAGAAAAGAAAAGACAATATGGGTTCACTATCATGGAAAGAAAAAAACAGAAAAAAAAAAGAATTAAAGAAGAAAAGTACGAAAAAAGGAGCTTTGTGCAAGTGAGAAATACCTGGCCACTGGCTTAGACAGGACGACGCTTTTATGCTATAAATATATCAAAAATTCTACACGGAGGAGGAGAAGAGTCTGTGGTTTGCACGCCACAAAGACCAAGCAAATCTACAGTTGCTGAATCACCGCAAACCCGAAACGCCTGACTCAACAAACCGCTTTTTCGGAATCATTGGAGAGTCCTCTTTCCCCTGCTCCGAGGAAGTCCGCCTCAACAACGCTAAGTTCATCCGTTAATGCTGGGAAACCTCTCGATAGTCGCCCATCGCAGCTCCTCCTCGTCCTCCAGCACAGATTCCGCATTCGAAGGTCTTCCAAAGGACTCTTTCACTCCTCCAATCTCAAAGTACTCGCTCCCATTCATTGCCTTTGAAGCTTTGATTGCAAGCTCAAAGAGAGAGAGGTGCGGCAATGGCAGAGATGAAAAGGCTGGCAAAATTTCTAAAGAGGTTGTGTATCTGTATTCTACTGAGGATGCTAGTTGGCGGAGAACATAAATCCAATGACCTCATCGGGAACTCTCATGCGGAAGCCAAAGCGAGAGCGAGGAATACGAACATGCGCTTGGAATTGGAAGCGTTATTTTCCTTTCTCCTAAATAGTTTTTTACAGCAACAATGAGACAAGGAAAATTGGATGCCCTGACCGATTTAACGGAAAATTAACGAAAACAATTAAAATTACTATAATTCCGTTAAAACAACAAATTTTTGTTAAAACAAAACATTTCCGTTTAATAGGCTCTTTTTATATATAAAGATCTATAAAATATGTTTGCTTAATAAAATTGAAGTCGTACATCAATGGTACTAATTTGTATTGTTTTAACTTCTTATATGAATAGTACATTGTATTGATTATTAGGTTTCTTTTGAGACTTTTTGCACTTAATTAGATCTGGATTAAATTTGTGTGAAGTCGCGTAGATAGATGCACAATTATATTCTAAAGCCTATGTGTAGAGCACATGTAGTAAAATGCTTATATGACATAATTTGATTTTGAAAATAAATTTTAAAATCTTATAAACCAAATATTATTATTTAAATAATGTAGATAGTGTGCTCTAAACACAGACTTGAGATAGAATAACTCATATATATATATATATATTAATCATTTAAATAGTTTAAGACTTAATTAATTATAGAATAAGGCAAGGTGCACAAAATTAAGCTTCTTGGCCAATGAATTTATTGAGACATATCTGTAAAATTTTGTGCTATGAGTCTATGGATTTCTTCAACAATGACAGAAGCTGATTCAGATGAGTGCCTTCTGCCATTTGTGAATCTTGTAGAGTGATGGTCACTTGGGATCACTCTCTATACCAACTGTAATACTGTAATAAAATTTTTCTAATGGAATGGTGTAAAGTATGATAGAATAACTCACTTAGAGGGTGAGAGTCTCCATGAATAAAGAAGGAAGGCATAGAGAGAGAAGGAAAATGAATAACAACTTTCATTCAGTTTTTGCATGAAAATGACAGGTACCATAGTGTTCCACCCAAATAGGTCAGACGCTGCAGACGTAACTAACATATTCTTCTTCTAGAATATTCTATAAAACAACCTACATATTACTAAAACGATATCTAATTGATTAATACTGTAATAGGCCTTAGGCCTTCGGACTTAAACTGACTCTGGACTAACCAACGTTTACTACTACGGCCCAACAGACAAAAGCAATAACATAAATTAGTTACAATAAGTGGACCCAAAGGCCCGTCACCTTTTCTGGCCAAGCCAGCTCCACATGACCAAACCCTAAGTTAGGGTTGCTTCACTTCAATTCAGCTTCTTCATTCAGTTTCCCCTTTTGTCTTACTGCCGAAGTGTCATAGAGTCACCCCCATTAAAGTACCTTGCCCACAAGGTGCGGGGAGGAAACTTCAACTGTTCGTATGGCTCCCATGTAGGATCATCAGTGTGCTGACCCTGCCACTGCACCAAGCACTCTGTAAGGGGTTTGTTCTTGCATTTTCTGACCTTGCATTTGAGTACCCGTTCTGGCTTTGGCTTAGGAACTCCTTCAGCATTAGTGGGGAGTAAGGTGGGCAGAAAGACATGCCTCCTACCTAGTTTCTTCTTCAGTTGCGATACATGGAAAACGGGGTGGATGGCCGCCGTTGGAGGAAGTTGTAGCTTGTCTTTTGAGTGATGGGAAAAGGACTGTAGTACCTCGAGGCTAGCTTCAAGCTCCTGTGATGGGCTACACCGAGTTGCCTGTAAGGCAGCATGTGTAGGTAAACTAGATCTCCCTCTTGAAATTGCTGATCTTTTCTTCTTAAGTCATAATACTTCTTCATTCTGTTTTGAGCTCCCTATACATTTTGTTTGAGGATGTTGTTCATGTAGTCTCGGGTCCTTAGAGCATCTTCCACTACTTCCACCTTAGACAATCCTAGCACATAACTGGTTAGCTTAGGGGGGCGGGGGGGTAGCCGTATAGGGCTTGAAAAGGGGGTTACTCTTGTGGATGAATGTTGGGTGGTGTTGTACCACCACTCGGCCAGAGGAACCCACTGAGACCAGTCTCGGGGCTTGTCCCCTGTAAAGCACCTCAAAAAATCTTCCACACACTTATTCATAGCCTCTGATTGCCTATCTGACTGTGGGTGATAGGCAGTGCTAAAAGCCAACTGCACCCCTTGGATTGTAAACAATTCCCTCCAGAAATGACTTATAAAAGTACTATCGCTATCAGATACAATAGAGTTAGGCATCCCATGGAGCTTGAGCACATGTTTGTAAAATAACTGGGCTATGGTTTTGGTTATATAGCGATGAGTGATGGGAACAAAGTGGCTATATTTGGTGAGTATATGCACAACAACCCATATACATTGAACCCATGGGATGGAGGCAAGCCCTCTTTAAAATCTATTGAAGTTTGAGTCCACGGTTGAGATGGGATAGGAAGGAGTTGGAGTAGGCCACTAAGCCTTGTTTGGTTAGTTTTGATACACTAGCAAGTTTCACAATTTTTAATGAAAATTTTCACATCATTCTTCATACTTTCCCAATAGAAATCTCTCCTAAGCCTGTGGAGAGTTTTGTCATACCTTGAATGTCCCCTAATGGAACTTCCATGCAACAACTGTCCCCCACTAATTTCTGCTTAAAACTTGTGGCTTCTACCTTCTGTTACCCACTTTACTCTCTATTAGATAAGGCATCTGCTACATTGTTCTTAGGACCCCTTTTATACTCAACTAGCATGTCATAATCCAGTAATTTTGAGTTCCATTTTTGCTGCATGGGTGTCCCCACCTTTTGCTCCAGTAGATACTTCAAACTTTGGTGGTCTGTTCTTACCACAAAAAGATGGCCCAGCACATATGGCCTCCATTTTCTGCACTGCCATGACAAGTGCATAAAGTTCCTTCTCATATGTCAACAAGTTCAGAATTCTGGCCTTTAAAGGCTGACTGTAGAAAGCTATGGATCTGTTTTTTGCATTAATACAGCCTCAAATGCTCTTCCCGAAGCATCACATTCAATTACAAAAGGGAGGGAAAAATTAGGGAGAGCCAAAACTGGAGGTTGACTTACTACCTTTTTCAAAAACTGAAATGCCTCATTTGCCTCCATACTCCAAACAAATTGGTTTTTCTTTAACAACTGAGTCAATGGGGCTGCTAAACTACCATGCCCCTTAATAAACCTTCGATAATACCTCGTCAGGCCAAGAAATCCTCTTAAGGCCTTAAGAGATGTAGGATATGGCCAATTTGTTATTGTTGCCAACTTATCTAAATCAGCTCTCACTCCTTCAGCCTAAATCACATGGCCCAAATAAGTCACTTCTTGAACAGCAAACCTGCACTATGATAACTTTACCAGCAAACTGTGTTGTTTTAACACTTCCAAAGTCAACTGCAAATGCCTCAAATGATCGTCCAAGTTAGTACTATAAACCAAGATATCATAAAAAAAGACCAATATGAACTTCCTTAAATATGGTCTAAATATTTCATCCATCAAATTTTGGAATGTGCTAGGGCATTTGTCAACCCAAAAGACATAACTAGGAACTCTTAGTGCCCTTCGTGTGTCATAAAAGCAGTTTTAGGCACATCTTCAGATTTAACCCTGTTTGGTGGTACCCTAATCTCAGATCCAGCTTGGAAAACAACCTAGGTCCACTCAATTCATCTAGAAATTCCTCTACCATGGGAATGAGAAACTTATCTTTAATGGTCACCTTATTCAAGGACCTATAGTCGACACACATCCTCCATGTTCCATCTGCTTTCCTCACTAACAACATGGGTGACAAATATGGGCTTTGGCTTGGCCTTATCACTTCTAAGGTCAGCAACTCCCTCACAATTTTCTCTATTTCATCCTTTTGGAAGTAAGGATATCAATATGGTTTAACTAAAATGGGTTAAGTGTTTGGCTATAGGGTGATCCTATAGCCAAACTACCTAGACAGGAGAGGGCATTTCTGGATTTGTAACATCAACATTTACCTCCACTACTTGCAACAACAACCCCTTCTTTTCCAGCTTATTATTCTGATTCATGTTCCCTTCCTCAATTAACTTGGCTGGACATAATCCTTGCAACTCAACTTGATGATTGTTATAATGGAATTTCATAGATAAATCTTTAAAATTCCATAAGATTGAACCCAAATCATACAACCATTGCACCCATAACACCATATCACAACCAGCTAGTACCAGTACAAACGCATTAGTAACACAAACATTCCCCTGCACTTTAACTCTTAAAGCTGCACAACTACCATCACTCAACACTTGTACCCCATTAGCCACTCTCACTTTTATGTTTTTACTAGCATCAATTGGAATTTCCCATTTTTTAACCACAGTAGGGTCTACAAAATTATGAGTGCTTCTGGAGTAGATCAAGATTACTACCTCATGATTACCCACTCTTCCTTTAACCCTAATAGTTTTAGGATTTAAAGACCCAATCAAGGCATGTAATAATATTTCAGGTTGGTCTAAATTTTTCATAAAATCCAGCACCTCTCTTTCATCGGTTTCTTCTTCCACCTTTAATGTATCATTCGGATCATCTTCCACTTCCTTAATCAGGAATTTTGGGATGTTGGCACTTATGGCCTAGATTCCACTTGGAATCGCAATAGTAACAAAGGCCCTTATCCCTTCGGTCTTTCATTTGCTGGTGATTTTTTGTACGAGTACTATGGCCTTTTGTGGGTTATTAGAAAAATGGTTGGAATGGCTAGGTGGGTTTCTTAATATTCCAAGTTCTTAATTGTACCCCACTATCTTCACACCATTTTTACTCAACCTGACAGTTTCTTCTTAGATCTTTGCTAAACTATAAGCCATTAGCAAATTTCTAGGATTAAACATACGCATAGGGAATCTGATTTCATCTCTTAATCCACTGAGAAAACATGTCAGTTTATACTCTTCTGACAACCCCCTTAGTCTATTGGATAACCCTTCAAAACTGGTCTTATACTCTTATATTGTACCTGTTTATTTTAGCCTTGTTTAAGCTTCCATTGGATCATCATAAAAGGATGGTCCAAACCTCATTAGTAAGGCTCAGGTTAACCCCTCCCAATCCTGCACAATTACAAATTTCTCAGCTTATGTTGAGGCATAGTATGGTAATAAGCAAAATAATGGTTGGTTTTGTACAACCATCCATTCAGATCAACCCCATGAAATACTAGAAAATCAATCCTTACCTACCTCGAAATCTAGTCTTACACCTGCTCACGGTGAGTAAATTTTTGTTGTTGGTTGTCTGAAGAACTCTCCCCCCCTTGGTGAGTCACTGCTTCTTTCCTATAACTCCACTGTGATGGTTGCTAGCTGTTGCATTACTGAATTTGACTGTCTTTTCAAAGCTAACATTTCGGTCTCTAGGTTTTTGAGTTGTGAGTTTGTGGATTTCTTCAACTATGAAAAGCCATCTTGAAGCTAATTCAGATGAGTGCCTTCTACCATTTGTGAAGCTTGTAGAGTGATGGTCACTTGGGATCACTCTCTGATACCAACTGTAATACTATAATTAAAATTTCTGATGGAATGGTGTAAAGTATGATAAAATAGCTCACTTAAAGGTTGAGAACCTCCTTAAATAAAGAAGGAAGGCGTCGAGAGAAAGAAGGAAAATGAATAATAACTTTCATTTAGTTTTTGCATGAAAATGACAGGAACCAGTGTTCCACCCAAATAGGTGACACTACAGAGGTAACCAACATGTTCTCCTTCTAGAATACTCTATAAAACGACATGCATATTACTAAGACGACATCTAATTGATTAATACTGAAATAGGCCTTAGGCCTTTGGACGTAAACGGACTCTGGACTAACCAACGTCTACTACTATGGCCCAACACACAAAAGCAATAACATAGATTAATTACAATAAGTGGACCCAAATTCCTGTAACCTCTTCTGGCCGAGCTAGCCACCCGACCAAACCCTAAGTTAGGGTTGCTTCACTTAAGTTAAGCTTCTTCATTCAATTTCCCCTTTTGTCTTGCTTCCAAAGTGTCACAATATCATGTGATGAGTGGATTGAGATATTGAATTTCAATCTATTTTAATTTCTTTTAAGGGAAACTTTCATCATTCATTCATCAAGAAACTTACATTCATGACTGGGTACATTCTGGGATGTCCTCATATCAAACATGATATCCTAAACTAAGATAATGTATTTGGAGCTCCACTAGTACACTATTTCTTTTTGTGGCTGGTTTGGTTTTCACTGCTACTGATACTCTCTACAAACAAACGTCTAAGAGATAGTACTCTCTCTCTCTCTCTAAACAGATACTCAATATCACTTTTTATAGAATGAGAGAACTCAACCTCTACAAAAACTCGGAGAGATGGACCTTTTTTTAAAAAAAATTTTAATTAACAATAAGGAAAACAAAAAGGAAATGAGTAAGTACACTATTTTAATTTTTAAGTAAAGGGGGATATATACCATAGAGTAATGCTAGATATATGCCACAAATAGACAAGCAACATGCATATTTTTTTGTAAAAATGTGGGTCACACTAAAAAAGAAAAAGTTTTCTTACATTTTTTCACAAAGGGCCTACGCACTACTTATCTATTGTGTCTTTTACAAATTATTTCTCATATGCCATATATCTCACTTAATAAAAGAATAACCAAATACCAGATGGATGGTTTTGAAACAAGGATTTGTATTAATTTGGTAAAATTTAAATTGTTTAGTTGGATGATATATTACCATTTGGTTTTGGATTGCATAAAAGTCATACATACTTTTAAGCTTTTCAAAATCTTATGTTTAAAATATGGTGCACATAAGAGGGAACTCAAATAATTCCTATTGAGCAATCTCAATCAAAGTTTTTGGATAAAAAAAGAAAAATTATAATATTATTGATTATTCATCTTATTGGAGATTTAAAAGCCATTTACATTAATTAGTACAAACAATTATTAGTTTTTTATTTTTATTTTTATCTATACGTTAACAAGCTCGACAATAATAGTATATTTATATACTAAATTACAAGCAATAGAACTTCTAAAAAAATGTAGTGTACCAAATAACCAACTAGGGTTGTATAGAAACTGAGTGAATTGAACGTCAATGATCTAAACAGGCCAAAATTGATGAAGAACTGGTCAGCTAGTGGTAGGAACTGTTAGGATCAACTGATGTTGGCAAGTTTGATTTCGGTTTGAACTGTATTCAAACAGCCAAACCAACCGATATAATATAATATAATTTTTTTTTCTTCTAATATAAAATGACGTTGTTTAACTTAAGTGAGTTAACAATATAGTTTTTTTTTTATAGATATGTTTCATAAAAAAAAAATAATAGAAACGACATGGCATCGTCGTTTTGTATTAGGGTCCTAACTTAAGCCTCGCATCCCTCTTCTCAATATCATCACATAGCTTTGTTTTCACTTTCTCTCTCTCATTAATATTGTTGTTTCTCTTAGACATCTCTCTGTTGTCCATTGGTGAGACTCAACTCACCGACTCTGTCATCCTGATGTTGTCTCTCTCTGCCTCATGTCCCATCTCTTTCTCTCTCATCCCTCTTCCGTTAAGTTAAATATCTCTCTCTCAATATTTTCATGCCTTCTCAAAATTTTGGCAAGATTCAAGCTCATTCATGGAGATATTTGATGTGGATCATTTTAGCAATACATTGAAGGATGAGTTCTTTTGGAAATTGAAGTGTGATTTATAGTCCAAAGGTAATCTAAGTGTGATTTATATGGCTAATACTAAAAGTTGATGAAAAAAATTATCATCCCAAGGCCCAAAACCAATCAAAAACCATCGAACTGATCGAAATTGCTCTGACAATTTTCTTCCCCTAAATTAGTCAGTTTGGCCAATTTTATACAAATAAAAAGTAGGTCGATTCATTTTCAATTTTGGACCAAAACCAAATTGGCCAGTTCGATTTTCAACCCCACAACCCACTATGGATTACATGATACTAAAAGTTTATCTAGGCCTTATTCCCCATTTCACTTTAAATATAACCAAAAACAAAGTAACGATAGTGTTAGGGGATTTCCTTCCCCTAGGCATAGAATCTGAGCTCAATACCATGAGAGGCCCAGGCCGACCAGACAGTCCACCAGCCCAATTAAAGGATTCTTGGCTCCAAGCAGAGGTCGTCTTATAGCTATAACTTTTTTTTTTAGCAAAAATTTTAATGAAAGTTCTAAACATTACAAATACTAAGGAAAATTTCACATGCTTTCAATACTTATTCTGAGTGAAGTTTTAGCCAACACAAAACACACCCTTTGTTTAGGATAATTATGGCTCGAATTTCTATTTGAAAGTATGCACTCAAATTTCACCAGGGTGTACACTTAACAAATAAAATAACTCTGAATGGGGTATGATACTCTTAACAATGTAATATGTGAGTGGAATAATGTAAGTAAACCCAAATATCTCACATATAAATGATAAGAAGAAATGCTTGCAAGAAAGAAAATGAATAGTCTCATGGAAGGATGCCAAAGATAGAATTTATGCCACACTTCATTTTATAGTCATGTCAATATCTAAATTATGCAATCCTCAAGATCAAATAAGGACTTTATCGGGAGATAATGTAGGGTAAAAGAACGGAAACATATACTATGTGGGTAAAGGTAAAACTAAGAAGTGTTTTCAAGAGCAATTAGACTTTCAATTCTCTTTGGAGTTTTCATTTCGCTGCTTTTTCCAACTTATTTTCAATGAAGCACGATATACATATATCCATATATTTTTTCAAGGTACACTTCCTCAATTTGACAATCTTTCTTTCTTTTTCTTTTTTTCTTTTTTTTTTGCTCTTTTTTTTCATCCTTTTCTACTATTTTTTTTTTTGTAATCCCCACACTTTCACCACATTGACGTAGATTAAACAAGTCTATTCCTGAAACACTTTGGGAAAAGGGTTTAAGAAAGAAAGGCTAATCAATAGGCTCAACGGGGTGACTAGCGGTAATGTATCAAGAAAAAAAGGTTGAGGCTCAAAATAAACAAGAATAGCCTAATGTCATCTCTCAAAGACTAGCATAATTCTTTAACAACATCCATGACTTTTTGGGATTAAAATGTGGCATAAAAAATTGATTTGGATTCGGCCAAAATAATGTATAATGAGACTAAAGCCATGATATTTTTTTTTTCCACTTCCAAATGAAATTTAGAGTGGAAGAAAAATAACCCTTTGAAAAAAATAGATTGGCTCAAAACTTACAAGGGTCAACAGTCTCCACATTGTCCTCTTCAAGATTTTCTAAACACATTTATCCATCAACAGGAGGCTATGTATGTGTAGCTATGTGCTTGTGTAATAAAGTGGGCATGAAAACAATGAAACTCTTTATATAGAAGTAGTATAATGAACTCCACATAATCTAATACCAATAATCTTTTTATTTTATTATTTTTTTAAGACACAAATAATGACGACACGAAATAAAGGAAAAAAAATAGAGAGAATATATCCAACAAATGATATTGACTTAAAATAGAATAACTCCTCCCCCAACATAAACTAAACATTGTCCTCAATGCGAAAAATTATATGCTCAAATAGATATCTTTAATATGAAAAATCAAATATAGTATGAACATGAGAATTCAGAATGATATAAGTGGGTAAGGAGATAATTACCTAATCAAGCTGATTATTGAAAAGCTATGTGTCTATCCCCCAATTCCCGCTGAAGAATACTACAGTGGATTGATGCAAGCATATCTGGATCAACTCCAAGTCGACCTACGTCGTCAGCGGCAACAACAACGATCCCAATCAACACAAGACGAGCCAAACCAGGCGGAGATCGTCGTACCTGTCCAACAAATCAGTCCCACTACTAGTATTGTTGATTCTGCATCATCCACCTCCAGTGATGATGAGGAGGCCGTGACGCCGGTGAGTAAATTCTTGAGATCATTCGTAATAGCTAGCTAGTTTTGACATGAGTTTGCATTAAAAAAGAATTAATTTTTTAATATTAAACCTCCGTGAATCTATTTTATGGCACTTTTATTAAATTTTTTACTAACACAAGCACTCTGCTTTTGGTGAAGGACTTGAAGGAGGATGAGGATGCAGACACAGAAGAATATCGCTCCACTAGCCTTGTGGTCTCGATGCTGGCCCTTTTATGTCTTTTTTTATTTTTTTTATTTTTCTTAATTTTTACTTTTTTATTTTTTTATTTTAATTTTTAAGGAGGCGCGGTTAGGAATTTATGTTAGTGACTACGAGTTAACGATCTAAGTAAAATTAGTTATAATAAATAAGGTCGATATTGTTCTATCTCCTTTTTTTATTATTTTATTTTCTCATTCAGTAAAAACATAAAAAACCCTTGCCATTTATGTCTTCTATGAGATTTTAAAAGAATATGTACTATGAATGATATATTGGTATTTAAATTACAAGAACTCATTCCATCCATATCCCTTAATTTGCATGAAAAGGAATGGTACCACAACGTTCCTCCCAAATAGGTCTGACACTGCAGACGTAACCAACATATTCTCCTTCTAGAATACTCTATAAAATGACATGCATATTACTAAGACGACATCTAACTGATTAATACTGAAATAAGGCCCCAGGCCTTTGGACATAAATTGACTCTGGACTAACAAATGTTTACTACTACAGCCCAACACACAAAAGTAATAACATAGATTAATTACAATAAGTGGACCCAAAGGCCCGTAACCTATGGCCCAGCCAGCTCCACAAGACCGAACCCTAAGTTAATTCAGTTTCCCCTTTTGTCTTGTTGCCGAAGAGTCACAATATCATGTGATGAGTGGATTGGGATATTGAGTTTAAATCTATTTTAAATTTTTTTAAGGAAAACCGTCATCATTCATTCATCATCAAACTTTCATCTATGATTGAATACATTCTGGGATGTCCTCATATCAAATATGACATCATAAACCAAAATAACGTATTTGAAGCTCCACTAGAACACTATTTCTTTTAGTGGCTGGTTTGGTCTTCACTACTGTTGATACTCTCTACAGAAAAACGTTCAGGAGACAGCACTCTTTATCTTGAAAAAGCAGTGGTTCTACCAATCACTATACCTAGAAGGGGGTGAATATGTGTATTTCAATTTTGTTGGTCTATTCAAAATATTGTTAAGCAACAATTAATCAAAAAAATAAATCACACAAATAATCAACACAGAAAGAATATGTCAATCAACTCATTTTTTCCTCAATATATCTAAATAGAGACTCAACCTCACATTTCATAGAATAAGAGGACTCAACCTCTGCAAACAAAAGTTGGAGAGATGGACATTTTTTAAAAAATTTTAATTAACAATAGAGAAACCAAAAAGGAAAGCAATAAATACACTATTTTAATTTTTAAGTAAAGAGAGATATGCGCTATAGAGTAATACTAGATATGACCCCAAATAGACAAGCAACATGCATACCTTTTTGTAAAAGAGTTTTGCTACGTACAAGCAGAGTTGTGTATTAATCTGCGTACCAATACTGATTCCTTCATATTCAAAATTTAAATTAGCGCTGTTTTCAATAAAATTTATTTTTTGACCAATCACATTATATTGGTGCACATGTTAGTACACAATTATGCTTGCAACTAGATTTTTCCTTTGTAAAAATGTGGATCACACTAAAAAAGAAAAAGTTTTTTACATTGTTTTTACAAAGGGTCTGGGTAGGATTTGTCGATTGAGGCTTGTACAAATTATTTCTCATATACCATATAAGTATAACCCACTTGTAGATCTCACTTAATAAAAGAATAATCGAAGCCCGGATGGATGGATGGATTTGAAATGAGGATTTGTATTAATTTGTTAAAATTTAAATTCTTTAGTTGGATGATATATTACTATTTGATTTTGGATTGCATAAAAGTCATACATACTTTTAAGCTTTTCAAAATCTTATGATTAAAATATGGTGCACATAAGAGGGAACTCAAATAATTTCTGCTGGCAATCTCAATCAAAGTTTTTGGATTAAAAGAAAAATTATATTTACAATATTGTTTATTGATTATTCATCTTATTGGTGATTTAAAAGCCATCTACATTATTTAGTACAAACAATTATTAGTTTTTTATTTTTATTTTTATCTATAACCTTAATAAGCATGACAATAATATTATATTTATATACTAAATAACAAGCGATAGATCTTCTAAAAAAATGTATTTTACCAAACAACCAACTAGGGTTATATGAACCTGATGGAATCAAACGTCAACAATTGGAACAGGCCAAAATTGATTTGAACCGGTCGATCGACAGTAGGAACTGTTATGATCAATCAACGTCGTGAATTTCAGTTTCAGTTTAAACCATGTTCAAACAGCCAAATCGACCGACATAATATAATATAATATTTTTAATTTTTTTATAATATAAAACAACGTTGTTTAGCTTAAGTAAGTTAAACAGCATTGTTTTTTGACATATGTTTTATAAAAAAAATAATAATAATAGAAACAACACGGCATCATCGTTTTGTATTACGGTTGAAGCCCTAACTTAAGCTCTGCATCCCTCTTAACTCTATTTCTCACTTTCTCTCTCTCTTTGACATTGTCGTTTCTCTCAGACGTCTCTATGTTGTCCATTGGTCAGACTCAACTCATTGGCCCTGTCACCCTGATGTCATCTCTCTCTACCTTGCATCCCATCTTTTTCTCTCTAATCTCTCTTCCATTAAGTTAAATATATATATATATCTCAATATTATCAAGCCTTATCAAAATTTTGGCAAGATTCAAGCTCATTTACGGAGATACTTGATGTGGATCATTTTAGCAATACATTGAAGGATGAGTTCTTTTGTAAATCAAAGTGTGATTTATAGTTCAAAAGTAATCTAAGTATGATTTATACGGCTAATCCTAAAAGTTGGTCAAAAAAAGTATCATCCCAAGGCCCAAAACCAATTGAAAACCATCAAACCGATCAAAATTGCTCCGACAGTTTTCTTCCCCTTAATTGATCGGTTTGGCCAATTTTATACAAATAAAAGTAGGTCAATTCAATTTCAGTTGGCCAATTCGATTTTCAACCCTACAAGCCACTATGGATTACATGATACTAAAAGTTTATCTAGACCTTATTCTCTATTGCACTTTAAATATAACCAAAAGCAAAGTAACGATAGCGTTAGGGGGTTTCCTCCCCCTGGGCTCAAGGCCCAAAATCTAAGCCCGATATCACGAGAGGCTCAGGCCGACCGAATAGTCCACCAACCCAATTAAAGGATTCCTGATCCTAAGCAAAGGTCGGCTTACGGCCTTGGAAGCGCAGGAAGTCCACGCTTGCGCGAAGGAGGGAGGAACACGCAACCTCACCAGAATTGAACCCCAGGTAACCTTGAGGGGACAGGTAGGCATATATCACCGGGAACCCTTGATCCTCTGATAGCAAAAAAAGTAAGAGTCTGATGTTTCGCATCCCCTGGCAATACAAGGCATAGAGCCATGCTGCATTAAATACATCCCCTACAGAGCCATGCCGCATTAAATGAGCACAGCAGAAGGAACTGCAGAGGGGACACAAGCCCTTGACACAGACATGGGCGTCTAATCCCAAGGACCAAGTATAAAGGGGCGACTCCCAGGCATCAAGGCTCTCTCTAGACACTTTAAATTCTCTACTTTCCTACTCTCTACTCTAAAATGATTTGACTTTGGCAGCGGAGACACCCCGGCCAATATCATGGCCCCCGTCTTACGGTGTTTTCTTTGTATCCGTAGGCCCAAGACTGAAAACCCAAGCTTCTAAGGGCCCAGCCTAAAGGCAAATGAAACAAGACGTTAACGGTGGCATTGTTTGTGGGATTCTGATAAACTTTTTGTGTCCTTTGTATGCCTACGACAACTCGTTCTCAGGCAGCTCGGGAACAAGACGAGACAACAGCATTGGTAAGCATGGAAAAAAGGATCATGGAAATAAAACAACAAGAATGGAAGGAAAAGGAGACACGTGATAAAGCCTTCAACGAGCTGAGAGACAATGTGACACCAAACGAATGTGCGGGCTCCAGTGGTGCTTTAGGGGAAGCCAACACCGTGAGAGAAAGGGAGCACACGCAAGGCGTCCTCCCATCCCCACCTGAGTGCGCTTCAATAGAGGGCGAGGTGCGAGATGAGTACACACTTAGGAAGGTGGAGCCAAACAAGTCGCTATAATTGGTCTTTGTTGGATTCGAGCCACCTAGAAGCCACCGCCAAGATCGGCACCGGAATGACCCTCGAGATGAAGGTCGCTATGCAGCAACTTCTCATAGAGCATCAGGACATCTTCTTGCAACACCACCTAAGTGTGGACCCCAGGTCTAGGGGGTAAGGCAGAGATGCAGGAGCTTTAGCATAGAAGAGAACGCATCCATTGTCGGAAGGTAGACCGATTGCTTACGGTAGGATTCATACAGGAAGCCCACTATGCAAACAAGTTGTCCAACATGGTTTTAGTAAAGAAGCCTAGCGGTAAGTGGTGAGTATACGTAGACTTCACCGATCTGAACGAGGCCTACCTGAAAGATAGCTTTCCACTTCCTCACATCAACCTAGTCATCGACTCAATAGTGGGTCATCGCATGCCGAGCTTTATGGGTGTCTACTCTTGTTACAACCAAATCCGCATGAACCTGGATAAAGAGGAGAAGATGTCGTTTATCACAGACTGAGGGCTGTACTGCTACTCAGCCATGCCTTTCTAGTTGAAGAACGCTACAGACATCTATCATCAATTAGTCAACCATATGTTCAAGGACCAAATCGGGAGGAATATGGAGGTCTATCTGGATGACCTGCTGGTCAAAAGTGGGAACGCCGAATAGCACCTAGACAACCTTCGAGAAGCCTTCGCGGTATTAAGGCAATACAAGATGAAGTTGAACCCGACAAAGTGTGCTTTCGACGTGGGCACCGAGAAGTTCTTGGGCTTCATGGTGTGAAAGCGAGGAATCAAAGCCAACCCAGGAAAGGTGGATGCAATACTCAATATGCCTGCCCTCGAAGCATAAACGACGTCCAAAAGCTTGTGGACCGGGTGGCAGCCCTTAACTGCTTTAAGTCAAGATCTATCGATAAATGCCTCCCCTTATTCAAAGTGTTGGGGAAGACCCAAAGTTGGAACGAGGAATGCGACAAAACATTTGACGCCCTCAAAAAATACCTCACCAGCCCCCCTGTTGCTCAGCCAACCCAGATGCAGGATGGTCTTGATCTTGTACCTGTCTGCCTCCCCACAGGTGGCCTCTTTGGCCGAGGTATGAGAAGACGATGGGGTCCAGAGGCCAGTGTACTACACCAGTTGAGCCTATAAAAGGGTTCATGCCAGAGACCCTCACATAGAGCAGTTTGCTTTTGCCTTGGTAGTAACCTCTTTGAAACTCTGGCCCTATTTCGAAGCCCACCCTGTCAAAGTCCTCACCAAGACCTCCTTAAAGAAGATCCTTAAAGATTGGATACCTTAGGCCACCTCACAAATTGGGCTGTGGAATTGACGAGTTCGACATCAAGTACGACCCACGCACCTCGATAAAGGGACTGGTGTTGGCAGGTTTCGTAGCGAAATTCATTGGTTTCCTCAAGGAAGCTACCCAAGTACAACCCATGAAGCCCTGGTAAGTCTTTGTTGATGATTTGTCTTGCCAGACTAGAGGGGGAGTGGGAGTGCATATAATTATGGACAAGGGTGAGGAGCACAACTATGTAGTTATGTTGGTATTCAAAACTACAAACAACGAGGTAGATTATGAAGCATTGTTCTTCAGCCTAACAATTGCCAAGTCTCTAGGTGCTGAGGAGGTGGAGGTTCAGGTCAACTCCTAGGTGGTGGTTAGCCAAGTGCGAGGGAAATTCGCGGCAAAAAGCGAGAAGCTGAAAATTTATCTAATGCTGATAGAGGCCAAACGCTTCAAGTATTTTCATATTTAGCAAATCCCGAGGGCCGAGAACCACAAGGTGGACAGGCTGGCAAGAATGGCATATGAACAAAATAGTGCCCTGCTCCCAAAACTATCAATTTTGAGGACCGTCGAGGTACCTGCCACAAGGAATGAAGTGATGGAGATCAAGCCAAGAGCACCAGAATGGGCTACGGACATCATTAGATACTTGAACGCCAATGAAGTACTTGATGACAGAAGGGGAGCCAGGAAGGTCAGGAACCAAGCAGCGTGATATGCCATAGTTGATGGCATCCTATATCAGAGTGGATACAGCAAGCCCCTCCTGAGATGCATCTCTTCTAAGCTGGCCCAACACATGCTAGAAGATATACAAAAGGGAATATGTGGCGACCGCTCCAGCAGAAGGGTGCTAGTAGGTAAAGCAATGTTGGCGGGGTACTACTAGTTGTGCACCCCGAAGGATGTCAAGGAATACGTGCAGAGGTGCAAAAAATGCCAAGAGTACTCTAGGGTGCCCCATCGCCTGCCGGAAGAGTGATGTCGATCACCTCACCCTGGCCCTTAGCCCAATGGGGGGGTCGACTTGGTGGTCCCTCTCCCCCCAGGCAGAGGGGGTGGAGTTCGTGGTGGTCTTGGTGGAGTACTTCAACAAGTGGGTGGAGGCCGAGGCGCTGGCAACATTCACGACGAGTAACATCACCTGTTTCTTATGAAAGAACATCGCTTGCAGGTTTGGTGTCCCCTGCAACATCATTTTAGACAATGGGAGGCAGTTAGACTCCAATTACTACTGAGACTGGTGTCGGGACTTAAGAATTAGGTTCCGATACTCCTCCCCATGACACCCCATCCAATGGACAGGTGGAGGCAACCAACAAAACTCTGTTGAGGATACTAAAGAAGAAGCTCAATGGTCAGAAGGGAGTTTGGGCGGAGGGACTCCCTGATGTTCTATAGGCGTATCAGGTTGTAGTAAAGACGCTGACAGGAGAAACCTCGTTCCTTTCTTGCTTGCAGCTATGAAGACATGCCACCAATTGAAGTCAAGATTCCCACCTACAGGGTACAACACTTCGAACAAGGCGCCAACAACAAACTGCTTGAGCAATAGCTTGACCAAATGTAAAGGGTTAGGGACAAAGACGAAGTGACGATGGCTACCTACAAGAAAAGGGTAGAGCGTTGCTTCAACCGAAGGGTATGTCAGAGATCGTTCAAGGTCGGGAACCTCGTGCTGAAGCAAACAGGGATCACCACCCGAGACAAAGGAAAGCTGGGACCTCAGTGGGAAGGCCCCAACATAGTTGTCACCAGCAACCGCCTAGGCACATAAAAAGAGAGTTTGAGCAGGTGCCATTATAATCTTAGGAAAAAAAATTTGACCGTTGGTTAACCTTTGTCATCAAAGAGAAGCCAATTAGAAACAACAAGACCAATTAGACCTATAATATAGAATACCATTATAGGTAAGGTTTCATGTTTTGATAATTAAGTAAAACTTTATTGACACTAAAAGGCATAGTCCAAGTAATTGGAAGTATAAGTTATAGGTCAGGTTTCATTCTTTGCTTTCCATAGATACGTAGAAGATCACAAACTTTCTGCTAGAAACGATTCTAGAAAATCTTGAAACAACAATTAAACTGATTTGGATTCTATAGAGTTCTTGTCCAAACTTTAAAACCTAGTGGGATAGAAATAGACATACAAAGTATATTTCACAATATTTGTGACTGCTGAATTAATATCTTGAGCATTATTAAATGCTCAAAAAATAATGTGAGATCATTTTATATAACCATCTCTCTCACACTTTACTCCTTAGAGTTGGGACAAAAAATCTATAAAATCTAAATATGAATCAAACTAACGGTCAAATTTAATAATTAACTAATTATCATAATTTTTTCAAACTTTCAAATAAAATACAAAAGGCAATACTACTTTTTCAAATTAAAAATATATATATAAATTATATTCAAATAATATTTTAACTTTATGATATTTTTATTTAATTTTTTCTCTCATTTTTTAAAATCTAATAAAATATCTTAATTCAAATTATTTACGATTATTTATAAACTATTTTATTATATCTTGTATCTTCTGAAATATTGTACAAATGTGAGCTAAATATATATAAATCAAACTAGCGGCAATTCAGCTGGAGAAAAATGGATGGTACCACAAATAGGAGAGAGAGCGAAAGCGAGAGACGTCATGGCTATTCTATCTGACGATCACTCGTCTTTTCAATCTCCAACTCCTAATCCTTCTCACAAACCGCGTATATATATAAATATAACTTCAATTTATAATATTCAAATTAAACATTAATTTCAGTCCTACTAAAATTCCGTTTCTCCAAATCCTAGTCCTAATCAAACAACATAAATCTTAGTCCTGCTCACAAACCACCTCATAAACTCACTCTATATATACATCATATCGATCCAATACGTTTAACTGCGCACCAATTTATATCTATCGTTCATCTACAGAGAAAGCTCAACTGCAAGGAACTAAGATTATTATTATAATTACTAACTTAGAGCGAGAAAGAGATATGGCTGCAAGGTACAGTGTCTATCCCCCAATTCCTGCTGCAGAATACTACAGTGCATTGATGCAAGCATATCTGGATCAACTCCAAGTCGACCTGCGGCGTCAGTGGCAACAACAACGATCCCAATCAACACAAGACGAGGCAAACCAGGCGGAGAGCTTCGTAACTGTCCAAGAAATCAGTCCCAGTACTAGTAGTACTACTGATGATTCTGCATCATCCTTCTCCAGTGATGATGAGGAGGCCGTGACGTCAGTGAGTAAATTCTCAGTTGAGATCATTCGTAATAGCTAGTTTTGACACGAGTTTGCATTAAAAATTAATTAATTTTTTATTATTAGACCACCGTGAATTTATTTTTTATGGCACTAATTTTGACTAACACATGCATGCATGCTCTCTGCTCTTGGTGAAGGACTTGACGGAGGATGAGGCAGCAGATACAGAAGAAGATCGCTCCACTAGCATTGTGATCTCGATGCTGGCAGAGTTAGGAATTTATGTTAGTGAAGATGAGACCTAAGTAAAATTAGTTATAATAAATAAGATCGATATTGTTCTACCTTCTCTTTTTTATTATTTTATTTTCTCATTCAGTAAAAACATAAAAAACCCTTGCCATTTATGTCTTCTATGAGATTTAAAGAATATGTAATATGAATGATTGCTATTTAAATTACAGAACATGGGCAGCTCTCCTTATTTCTTTTATTAAGTGTATTAACTGGTTTGATATTATTGTTGGCATCTTTCATGCATCTTTTGACTCTTGAATCTTATAATTATTTCGTGTTTATAAATATATATATATATATATATATATAATATATGTTTGCTTAAAAAAATTGAAGTCGTACATCTATAGTAATATGTATTGTTTTTACTTCTTATATGAATAGTAATTTGTATTGATTATTAGGTTTCTGACTTTTTGCACTTAATTAGATCTAGATTAAAATTGTGTGAAGCGTAGATAGATGCACAATTAAAATTTAGAAAATAAATTTTAAAATCTTACATATCAAATATTATCATTTAATTGATGTAGATTGTGTGCACTACACACAGACTTGAAATATAATAACTCATATATATATATATATATATATATATATATATTAATCATTTAATAGTTTCGGACTTAATTAATTATAGAATAAGGCAAGGGGCACAAAATTAAACTTTTTGGCCCATGAATTTATTGAGACATATAGTGTGAATTGGGATATTGAGTTTAAATCTATTTTAATTTTTTTAAAAGAAAATTGTCATCATTTATTCATTAAGAAACTTAGATGTTCTCATATCAAATATGACATCATAAATCAAAATAATACATTTAGAGCTCCACCATTACACTATTTTTTTTTTGTGACTGTTTTGATCTTCACTACTGCTGATACTCTCTACAGACAAACGTCCAAGAAATAGTACTCTCTACCTAAACAGAGACTCAACCTCATTGTTCATCATAGAAAGAGATGACTCAACCTCTACAGACAAAAATCAAAAAGATGAATTTTTTTTTTTAATTAATAGTAAGAAAACCAAAAAGAAAAGCAATAAGTACACTATTTTAACTTTTTAAGTATAGGGGGATGTATGCCATAGAGTAATGCTAGGTAGCCCCAAATAGACAAGCAACAAGCATGCCTTTTTGTAAAAATGTGGGTCACTTTAAAAAAAAAGAAGTTTTTTGTACTTGTTTACAAAGGGCCTAAGCAAGACTTGTCTATTAAGACTTGTACAAATTATTTATCATATGCCATTATACAAGGAGTTCCCACTTGTATATCTCAGTTAATAAAAGAACAACCGAAGCCCGGCCCACTGGATGGATTTGGATAGAGAATTTGTATTAATATGGAGTTTTTAAAATTTAAATTCTTTATTTGGGTGATATATTACTATTAGGTTTTGGATTGCATAAAAGTCATATATACTTTTAAGCTTTCCAAAATCTTATATTTAAAATATGGTTCAGATAAGAGGTAACTCAAATAATTCCTCTTGGCAATCTCAATCAAAGTTGTCGGATAAAAAAAAAAAAGAAAAAAGTATATTTACAATCTCTTTTATTGATTGATCTTATTGGTGGTTTAAAAGCCATCTACATTAGTTAGTACGAAAAATTATTAGCTTTTTATTTTTATTTTTTATTTTTATCTATAACCTTAATAAGCTCGACAATAATAGTATATTTATATACTAAATTACAAGCAATAAAACTTCTAAAAAAATGTATTTTGCCAAACAACCAACTAGGGTTGTACAGAAATTGCTGGAATCAACCGTCCCCGATTGGAACAGGCTGAAATTGATGGAGAACCGTTCAACCGATGGTAGGAACCATTAGGATCAACCAACATCAGCCAGTTTGGTTTCGGTTTGAACCACGTTCAAACAGCCAAACCAATCAATATAATATAATATATATTTTTTAATTTTCTTCTAATATAAAACGGCACTGTTTAACTTAAGTGTGTTAAATGGCATCGTTTTTTAACACATGTTTTATAAAAAAAAAAATAATAGAAATGATGCGGCATCGTCGTTTTGTATTAGGGTTGAAGCCCTAATTTGAGTCCCTCATCCCTCTTCTTCATATCTTCACACAACTCCATTTCTCACTTTCTCTCTCATCGACATTGTTGTTTCTCTCAGACTTCTCTCTGTTATCCTCTGGTGAGACTCAACTCATCAGCCCTGTCACCCCATTGTCATATCTCTTTGCCTCAAGTCCCATCTCTTTCTCTCTCATCTCTATGTCATTAAGTTAAATATATCTCACTCAATACCATCAAGCCTTCTCAAATTTTTGGCAAGACTCAAGCTCATTCACGGATATATTTGATGTGGATTATTTTAGCAATACATTGAAGGATGAGTTCTTTTGGGAATCGAAGTGTGATTTATAGTCCAAATGTAATCTAAGTGTGATTTATACTGTTAATCCTAAAAGTTGATCAAAACAATTATCATCCCAAGGCTAAAAACCAATCGAAAACTACCAGATCGATTGAAACTACTCCAATCGGTTTTCATCCCCATAATCAATCGGTTTGGCCAGTTTTATACAAACAAAAAGCAAGTTGATTCAGTTTGGCTAGTTCAATTTTCAACACGACTACCCACGTTCGTGGAGACTGCACATTTCAAGACTGCAAATATCATTTCTTTGTCATAGGTTGTGTAAATACCGCGTATTCTTTTTTTAAAAAAGTGGGATCTATCATAAAAAAAATTTATATGGATTCCATATCTACTCACTATTAGAACGGAGACCGGCTGCTGGAGTTAGGAACAGGATTCAAATACTAATATTCATAAAACATCTAAACTATTGCAGATAATATCAAATCAAATTCTTTTTTTCTAGAAATCAAATTTGCTATAAATTCAAATCAAATTCTTGGTTCGATATTATCTTGATTTGATTTTTATAATGATGATCTTTATCTCATCTCAATATAATTTTCCTATAAATAGAGATATATGTTTTGTATTTTAATAACAAATGAAAATAGCAAAGACTTAGCACTCAAATTCGCTCTCCTTCATTTTCTTTTCTATTATAGTTTATTTTTTATCATGGTATCATGCCATTGGCTAACGTTGGGCTCTCTCCTATGGATTTTCTTTTCTAAATTCTTCCGCTAGTTGTACTCTCATCAAATTTTCGTTGTCATTCAACCACATTTCGTTCAAGTTAATGTAGTTGGAGTATCTTTACCAGTTATAAGTCTTTTTATTAGATTTTGGTCTGTTGTTAGCATTGCTTGAAGCTTCAAACCCATTTTTAGCATTTTGATTTTGTTCCTATAGTGTTTGACCAAGACCATAATTAAACCCATTATTAGTTCAATTTTTCGGCCTATTGTTAGCTCTTTTTTGTTTTTGGCCCATTATTAACTCATTATTGGCCACAACTCCAAATTTGATATTCTAGCAACAAGTCGCTTTAGCACCAATGCTACCTTTATTATCTCATTGATGACCAATGAAACGGATATGAAGGCTACACCCAAACTTCAAACTTAATATTTCAAAATTCTCCACCTTGAGTTTGAGCGTATGTTGTATATAATATCACATCCAGAATTTGATTTGATATTATCTTTATTTAATTTTCATAATTATCAAACAACTTTAATTTGATATTATATATCTTGATTTGTTTTTTATTACTATTTATCTTATCTTATTTCAATGAAATTTTGTTATATATAAATAAAGATTAATGGTTTGTATTCAACCACAATTAAAAATAGGAAAGATATAACACTCGAATTATCTCTCCTCCTCCTCTATTCTCCATCTTTCTTCTATTATTTTTTATTTTCTATCAGCAACAACAAAACAATGCATAGAAAACTAAACATTTATAAAATTTAAAAATAAAATTTATTTGTATTATACGGTTGATTGCAGGTATTGCTTGTTGACCTGCAATTGACCTGTACAATTATTAATCGTGTCTTATCAAGTTAATCTATTTTGACCCAAACTCATTTATATTAAACCCAAATTAAACCCACTTATTTTGTATTGAGTTCACGTCAAAGTCTCAAATCGTATCATATATTGTCATTCTAGATATCAATTATCAATATATATAAAAATGAGTAATATTACGTATAGTTATAGAGTGAGTAAACGCCATACAATCTTTTAAAAAAAGAGTGTAGTCTACCATAAAAAGCTAATTTTTTTCATTCGAATATCTTATTAACTCACTTTTTTAAGGGATTTTGTGGCACTTACATATTTTACACTGCAGATATCATTTCTCTACAAAAATTATATAATTTTGCAACGTTTACTTAATTCTTCCTCTTTTCTCGTCGATCACTTGACTAAATTTGAAAGTCAAAACAAACCTTTCAACTCGATCAAAATTCCCTCTCCAAATCCAATGAAAAACCTTATTTTAATCCGTTACAAATCCTGTTTGATCTCCAAATCTTCCTTATCCTACTCAGAAACCGCGAATAGTACTCATTGTATTTATGTCAAATACGTATCTCTGCACCCTCCAAACTTAAATTCAAAGCGTTCATCGACGGAGAAAGATAGATAACAGCACTCTGTATATTGAATACTTGCAATTGCGCGGGAAAATCATCATAGAAATCAAAGACTACTGAGAGATATGGCTGGATGGTATATTTTCTTTACTCTTATTAGTGCCGAAGACTACTACTACATGAGTTTACTCCTGATGCAAGCATATCTGGAGCAACTCCAACGCGAACTCGACCGGTATCGGCAACAGCAATCCCAATCAATACTTTTCGAGGAAACCGTACCAGTCGAACAATTCAACACCGGTACTGTGGATTACTCGCGACTCACATCCTTCTTGAGAGTCGAAAACTCGTTCCTTTCACCGTGGCATTGGAACCCGCCGATTGACGTTTATGATGACTACAATTCAAATATATGTGAGATAACCGATTTGGATGCATGGCTTTTTTACGGTTACGATTCTGATTGGGGTTCCGATTCCGGTTGGGGTTTCGATTCCGATGATGATTCATTCGGTATTCAGGAACCGGTTAGTAAAATCTTGCGATTCTTTTCTGTTTCGGCGTGAATTTATGGTACTTTAAATCATTTTACTATATTTTTAGTTACACATGCTCGCTGCTTTTGGTTAAGGTCATCACGATCAATGACGAAGAAATCGACACCTACAGTACTAATTAACCAGGTGATCAGCTCGTTCATGGCTACATACGAATCTTATGTTCATAATGGAGGCGACGAAGCCTAAGTACTAATATTAATTACGATAAATAGATTGATATTATAAAATTTGTTGTAGAATATTTCCTAATTCATTTTTTTAAAATTATTATTTGGTTTTTTCGGAATTTTTGCATTTTTATTAGATTTAGATTAGAATTGCGCAAAGCCAGCTATATACAGATTGGCTCTCTTTTATATATAAATATATATATATACACATATAAATTTTATTTATACTATTTTACCTTGTATTTTTGTGATTTTTTTAGTAGACCTAATCTTTTGATCTACTAGTTGTACTTTTATATATATAAACAAATTTACACATTTAGGTTTCGTTTTTTTTTTAATTTGCAGATGAGATGAGATAAGATAAGTTGAGATAAAGTTGAAAATTGATTAAAATATTATTAAAATATATATTTTAATATTATTTTTATTTTGAGATTTGAAAAAAGTTGAATTGTTTATTTTATTTTGTATGAAAGTTTAAAAAAATTGTAATAATTAGATGATATGAGATAAAAAAATTTTATGAAAATAAATGAGGAAATTTAAAAAATCAAAACAGGTATATAATTTGTTAATTTTTCAATAGATTTCCACCTATTCCCTTCCAAATGGGGTTGGATGGAAATCCGGATTCCGATGGATATCTGGATTTTTTACCGTAAAATTATTCAAAAGGAGCAATATTTTAGGATTTCATAAAGGAAATGAAATGATAATGTACAAGTTGTGACAACTCAATAAACATTTTCTTAATTTTCTTTCAAATTTCAATCATAGGCGGTTACGCCCACTATTAAAGTTGAAAATTTTCTCTATACAATAATAAAAATACTCTCAAAATGATCCAATAATGCTTTTTAATTAATGGGTTTGGCAAGTAATTTGTAGGAAAATTATATATGACTCAATCAAAGAAGACGACTTACAGCAAGACCAATAGCACAATCGGACTATAGAGAAATTAATCATCACCTCCAGAACACATACGCACAAGCAGCTCTACAGCAGTAACTTGAAACTTCTAGAAAGAATATTGCTCATAATAGAATGTGCAGATGGACCAATCACATTGTAGTAGCTGATAGGAATTTGTTCTATAAATAGCTGATTGTATTACTCTGTACAGTGTGTGAAAAACAGTATATCAAATACATCCTCGAGGAATTTATTAAGCTTTCTTCTCTACTTGCTTTTGGCCTCTGATATCTTTCTCAATACAAAGCATATCATGTACAGAGACGGGTCATGACCACATGAGGCCATACAAGTGTCAAGGGCTATGGACAAGTTAAGCTCGCAGCTTGCTGCATCATGCTTGCATAAATGGACCATTTCTACAATTATGTGCGTATATAACTATGAAGTTATCAATTCACACTTAACAGCATCCGTATATATATACAAACATATATTAATCAATCATTTAATAGTAATTTGAGTTTGATGGATTTATGGGTACGTATTATAATTAAGTTGCCTGTGCCAGTAGTACTGAGCAACCAACCTTTAAATTTATCTATATATGTAGATATGATGAGTGGATTGGGGTCGAGCTTGAGTTTAAATTTAAATTGGAGATTTATGTGGAGCCGAAACAAACACTTGATCAGTACTCCTACTAGCTATAAACCCGCTCATAAACATGTTATAAATATTGTGAAGGTTCTGTAAAAACCACCGTAATCGTTTGGGTGGTTTACGTTTATATTTATAGAGGTGTATACGTACACGTATATGTTGCTTAGTCCAAATCAAATACAAATTACATCCGTTGCCTATAAAGAAGAGATTCTATCTTGTTCTTGGAGTAAGTCTTTATCTTGATCTTGATCTTGATCTGTAACCGTAATAAATATACATATCGATCGAATACGTTTTGACTGCGTGCATGCACTGCAATTTATATCGTTTATCAACAGAGAATATGGCTGCAAGGTACAGTGTCTATCCCCCAATTCCTGCTGGAGAATACTACAGTGCATTGATGCAAGCATATCTGGATCAACTCCAAGTCGACTTGCGTCGTCAGCATCAACGTCAACAATCCCAATCAACACAAGCCGAGCCAAACCGGGCGAAGAACGTACCTGTCCAAGAAATCAGAACCGCTATTCCTACTGATCATGATTCTGCACCATCCACATTCAGTGATGAGGAGGCTGCGGTGATTATATAAAATCTTGAGAATATTCTTAAGAGTAATACTATATACAGTTGTAGAGTGTACAAAATGTAATCTCTTTGAAAAAGAATATGGTCCACAATTTAAAAAGTTAATTTTTGTTATGTGGATCCCGTATTCATTCATTTTTTTTAAAAACTGCGTAGCGCTTACATAACTACGACTGCAAATTTCATTTCTCTACTCTTAATAGCTAGCTTTGATGACACGAGGTTTCTGTGTGCATGGCGTGATCGAATTTATTTTATGGTACGTACTTTTTATTAAGTAGTTTTTACTAACACGTGCGTGCATGCATGCATGCTCTGATATATCTTCTTTTGGTGAAGTTCTTGAAGGAGCATGATGATGATCAGGCAGATTATAATTCAGAAGGATATCCCTACACTAGCACGGTGGTCTCGGTTCTGGCAGACTTGGGAATCTATCTTAGTGACGACGAATTAGATGACTAAAATAAATAGATTAATGATATTTTTATACCTACTTTTTTTTTCTCATTCAGTGAAAAAATTCATTGCCTTTGTCTTCTATGTATGTTCAGTTTAATTCATTGCATGCATGCACTTTTATCAATTTAATGAAAATGAATGATTAATGTAGATTTTGCTTCTTTTTATCACATCGCCAATAGTTCGGATTGATTATTTGGTTCCTCTTACAGTTTTTTGCACTTTTATTAGATTGACGACTTGTTTGACAATACAAATTATTATTTCATCTTTTTTATATAATTTTCTTTCCAAACATGGATCGAATATAAATATTTTTTAAATTTTTTACTAATTGTTATAATTTTTTAAATTTTTAAATAAAATATAAAAAAATTACAACTACTTCCTCAAATTTTAAAAAATAATAATAATAATATTTTAATAATATTTTAATTTTATAATGATTTTATTCAAATTTTTATCACTCATTTTTCACAACACAATAAATTATCTTAACTCAAACTATTTTACTATTATTCAAAAAAATTCTCGTCTCATCTTATTATCCAAACATCCCGTGAAGCGGCATGCACTTTTATTTTTTAATAATGCTAGTCACACCGCTAGTAGCTCTTGATGGGATTTTTTTTTTTTTTTTTACTTCGTGATTAAGGAAGTGTTTTTAAATGATGCTGTAATTTTTTTAAAAAAAATTATTTAAAAGTATTATAAAAAAACGCACCAAAATAACTGGCAGTACTGGCTGGGAGCTACCAGCAGTGGCTATAGTGCCACCCTTTATTTCTTATTTTTTACTTTTTACAATTTTACCTTGTTAAATACTTGTATTAAATTGTCGATATTTTTTTTAATTAATAAATTATTTCGTCTTGTTTTTAAAAGGCTTGAGTTTATCCAGAATTGTAGTTTAATCTGTTTCCTCAACAAATAAGAAAGTATATCCAAAACTGAAATTTTAAAGTACTAAAAATTAAAGATAATCCAAACGAAGAATCGGGAACTAATTAAGGTAGAGTAGTACTGATGGGTGTTAATATATTTGAAGTACGTATAGAAGGTGCAGATCGAGGACAAAAATCCATCAGTTCTGAGAGAAATAAATTGGGTATTTTTTTTGAATTTGGGTGGGTAGTCGAAATGAGAGCCGAAAATGTTGAAAAGAGTAGTTGTAAATTAATGATAAATCTCCGCTGCATTAATACTCATCGGATGCTATTTGGACCACATTTTATTGTCGCAATTAATAGAGCCTTAATTGCATATATAGATGAAGAAGTTATGTATTTTCCTCTATAGAAGACAATATAACCGCGCACCAAGTCTTTTTTTTTTTCTGACAGGACAAATTAAACTGCACTACGTCTTAATTAATAAGTCTTCCAATTCAATTTGAGAAATGCTAAGTGAACAATAGTTTGACCTATAGTTTGATCGGTTGTGTTTTTTTTTAAATGATTAAGAAAATGATTATTAGTGAATTTTTATACTTTTTTAAAACAAATATTTAAAAATATTTAAAAAATAGATAAAAATAAGGAAAAAACATGTATTTGACGATGCTCCTATTGATCGGTACGAGTAGCAGATCAACTCAATTCAATTTATAGGAAAACTCTATCATCCGTGAAGATGGTTATTTCACTAATTATTATATATTAGACTTCATGAAGTCTATTCCTGCACCTGGATATGCACACTAGGTTCTTATATGCTTAATTTCACTAATTATTTATTTGAAAAATTCAAATTGATATACTGAGATAAGGAAGTGACTCTATAAGAAAAATGAGTTTTTGTAATTAATTTATTGCAATAAAAATACTATTCATTCAAATACATTTATATATGAATGGAATCCAAATTTTTGGATTCAATTCATTTCCCTCTATTTGTTTAGGGGTCACCTTGAGAGAGTGGGTTCTTTCTCATTCACTCAATATGGAGACATCTTTTTCCATGAAAAAGGTAAGAGAGTTGGAGGAGGAATTCACTACTTACAACAAAATTTACCATTTGTTTTTTCTCTTGACGAGTGAAAGTACTAATTAAATGTGGCAGTCGGTTCTAGAGCCAATAGGGAGCCCACAACCTTGCACCCCACCCCGACATTGCCAGGGGGAGACGGCCCCAGCCTCACCTCCCATGGGCGGGTGCCACCATCTAGCTTCCTAGGATGAATTGACCCTAGGGCTGTCTACTCATTGCCCACGGAGGGAGAGAGAGAGAGAGAGAGAGAGAGAGAGTTTTAAAACAAAATATAGGACTAAAATGATGTTGTTTTATTAAAAATTATTTTCTAAATATGTATATAGGACTAAGTGGATAGGTGAAAACTCGAGCGGGCTTAGGCCTTGCCTGGGCCCTAATCCTCTTCATCTAAATGTGTGTGGGCTAATACCAAGTGTGGATGGGTACCCCACACACCCTAGGCGAGGGCCAAACTAGGGGGGGTGATTGGGCAGAATGCGATGGCCCGACGCCCACCCCTAAAGCCAATAACATTGATCGTCTTGAAACCGTTTTTAAAATCAAAAATCAATTTTATAACATTTCCCCCCTCGTCCAGCTCCTTGCCCATTAGCACTAGGTTGCAGGGCATCCGCCTGCATGATGAATCATGAAGCCATGCAGGGATAGGGCTTGGTCTAAGCCTACCTGGGAAATCCCTCGTTCGACACACACACACATATAAATAGGTTTATAATAAAATGATATTCTCAAAGTGGTGTCGTTTCATAAGAGGGTTATAAAACTCTATGTATAAATTAAAAATATCACACACACACACACACTCTCTCTCTCTCTCCAAACTTTGGGCCACCTCCCTTCTCTCCTCTTCTCCACTCTTCTCTTATGAGTTTTCTTCCTTATCCATCAAGCTTTCACGCCTCAATGCCAATACCCACGGCCACCATCTTCTGCTCCTCCTCCTCTAAGCTGGCAAAGATGAGAGAACTTCTCTTTGTAACTTCGTTATCGTGGGTAATAATTGGTGATTGCGACCATGGGTGAGTCCATTTATGACAAGTCTATAAGTTTAATTAGCCATGGCCACGACCATAGGCTATACAAATCTACTCACAAATCTGTATGACCCATGACCACGGCGGTGGCCAATGGGTCTATTTTTTGATTTGTTAGATTTTTTCGATATTTTAGTTTATTTATTTTTTGTTTATATTTCGATTTGTAAGATTTATATTCTGTAATGCTTTGTGCGATTTTGTTGGATTTTTTTTTGTAAGATTTAATTATGCAAGATTTGTATAATGTATTATGTAGCCATGTAATGCAATATTGGACAGGGTGGTGGATGAAATGGGGGGCTAATCCGCCTCTCGGCATCCAGACGGGGGCACTCGCTCGAGGGAGGTGGTGCTAAGGTTCGGGGGCCCAAATTGTCCACCTTACCCATGCGAGGGTGGGGGACCGGATGGTGCACCCCCTTCTGAGGGGTGCAGTATCCCTAAGTGTATTTAAATACAAAGCAACTTGAAGATAAGATAATATAAATATTCTGATTATTATCAAATTCAAATCTCTTGATTTGATAATTATAAAAACAAAATTATTTGATTTGTTAATTATGAAAATCAAAACACTTGATTTGGTTAATAACAATTTTCGCTAACAATTATGATCATATAACAAAACTTTGAGAAAGTAAAAAATATCTAGAAAAAAAAAAAAAAACAACTGGCTCTGTATCTTTTGTGTTCTATCATATGAACACGAATAAAAAAACCCATTACATATATAACTCGCGGCTTGAAATTAACAGAAAAAGAAAAAGAAAAAGAAAAAGAGAGAGAATGGCTAAACTACACTAATCTTTTATAATTTCCCGATTGAATCGCAGCAATTTCATTATATATACAAAAGTACTTCAACCAAAACATTAATCTAACTCCCCCATGATCATCATCACCAACTGCACAACTTGAGGTCATCTCCCTGCAGCGGGTTCAAATTCAAATCCAAGAACAAAACCCTTTTGCTACTCGGTTTCTTCATCACCGGCTGCAGCGCTGCATGTTTAATCACCAAACCTTCATTCATGACGGCCGCCCTGTGCCTCCTCATGTGGCCCCCCAGCGCCTGTCCAATCGGGAACTCAAGCCCACAAACGGAGCACTCATGGGTTTTCGGCTTCGAGGGCGAGGTTGGGACTCGATGGAAAAGGTCTCCGGCCATCAGCCTCGGCTTCTTGTGGCTGGCTCTGTGGCCTCCCAGGGCCTGGAACGACGGGAACTGCCTGTTGCACGTCTTGCATACGAAAGCAGGAGTGCTAGACTTTCTGTTCACGTCAGTAGTTTCACCGACTCTGGATAATAGCATCAAGCAATTGGCGATGTCTTCGGTCTCGAGCTTTCCATCCTCTCTGCCTCTCTTCATGGCCACCGACTTCAAGCGATGTAAATATACGTGTGTGAAACTTCCTAAGTAAGAAGAAGCTAGCTAGATTTCTTAATGGAATGGAAGAATTGTTTGCCCCAACATATATATATATATATACACACACATACACACACAGAGACACAGAGGTAGAGTGGCAAAGTATGACTTAAGTGCTGACGCGGAGTTTTGTAGGCCGAAGTTTGATCTCTTGGGGAGTAAGGCAATGAACAGGTTTGGTATGGGATGTGAACGGTGAAGCGTGCGTCAGCGCGTTGCTTTACTTTTCCCGTGACCGCGTAGCGGAAGGATGGTACGTAGATTCCTTGGGAAATGGGCCGTGTAGTGTGTACGGTACGAGTCTAGAGAATAAAGACATAAAAATATAGTAATTAAAATTACAATAATGACAGCCTTGAACTGGTCCAGTAGACAATTTGATTTTATATATGTAGAATATTTTTTATAAATATAAGATAAATTTGGATTTAGGTTATTCTATTTATTAGTTTTTATATTGAAATAGATATTTTTTTTATTCTCTAATAATAAAATAATATTTTAATTTTTTATTTTAACTATTTATATCAAATCTTTAATTTATCTATTTATTAATTATATAATAATGAGTAATTAATAATTAAAAAAATATTTAATTTTTTAATTATTAATTTATTATATTTTATCATATTTTACAATTCTATCTATTATATATTAATTAGTAAACATATTCTAATTAAATTACGGGTTAAAAAATTATATTTTGCAATTATATGTACTCCATTTTCTAATCCAATTCCTTATTTTACTTTACCAAATGTTCTGAAAATATTCAGATGAGAGAATGCGAGTTACAAAAAAAATAATTAAAGAATGATTTGCTCCTTGTACAATAATCATCAAATTTGATTATAATTTTACATTTACTATAGTTAAAAGCTAAAAAATTTGAAATTGGATAATTCAATGCAAGCTACTTTTATCTCAAATAGTTAAAAAGTTACTTCATTTTTAGATATGACTATTCCGGTAACAATGCTCTTAGGTACTAGAAGAGTTTAAAACATTAATAAAATAATTATATAAATTGAGTTTTATAATTTTATAAAGTAAAATATTACTTAACTTCTTTAATGTTATTTTTTAAAATTATCGTTAAAATATTTTATTTATTTTAATTTAACTTTTTTACTTAGTAGTTAAAAAAATGATTCTTAGTAAAGTTAAATGTATTTTTTAATTTTTTAATAATTAAAAATGTTAAAAAAGTAATTAAAATAAAATGATAAAAAAGAAACAATTTTATAAATTTTATTAATGGTAAACTTATACAATTGTAAAATAATTTTATTAACTTAATTGTAAACTGGTTGTTAACCGATTGGAAGGGTATCATTGTCCTTAAAATTATTATGAATAAAAATATTTTACATAGAAAATTTATATTATAAAAATGCATTGTACTGCTCAAGTGTACCATTTAATATTTTTATTTTTTTATTTTTTATTTAATAATTAAAAAAAAGTAATTTTTAATGTATAGATATATTTTTTTATTTTTTAAAACTATTTAAATATATTAAAAAAATATAAAAATAAAAATACAAAAAAATAAAAAACCACAAATTTACTAGGCGGCACGGCCAACAGTCATTGTTGGGTGGTAGCCTAACACAACTCTTTATATTATTGTCCATGGGCTGATAATTCTAGAACATTAATATGGTTCAAGCTAGCTCAACACCACATACGCGTAGTGAATTTATTTATATGTTAAGTATATGATGTCATTTTAGGATATTTTCCTCTACTATAAGCTAAGGCTATTAATAAAATATCATAGAAATTTTCTTATTCTTTGAAAAATGTCAAGCATATAATTATACACGCAACTATCACATGCAGTGTAATTTCTTAGGTCTAGCGGTCTTGAGTGATGTTGCAAATGGAGCTTTCTTACACTACCGAGTCGTCGTAGACATGGTTTTTGTTTTTGACGAATCATCGTGTGAATGCTTAGAAAACGGCATGAAATCATAATGTTTTAACTTTAAAAAATATTCTATATTGTATCTTCCGGCTGGTATTTGTTAATAATGTATTTTCTAAGAACTTGATGATTTTGAGATTTCTATTTGTAACAACGCAGCCAATAATTTTAAGATCAAGATATTAATAATGTTTATTAGGCCTAAATTATATTTAATGAGTCATATTGGATAAGTATACAAATGATAAATTATTGAGGTTGATTATGAGTTTTAATTAGACTCAATAACTAGGTTAAATCTTATTTATTATTTATTAAATGAGTTAAAACTCCTTTTAAAATTTAAAAATTGGTTATTAAAAATTTATTTTAATTTATACTCATCATTGATTGAAATTTCCTACACAATCTCAGTCGCTGTCAACTCTATATTAACTGAACTACTAAATCATGTTTTTAAATTCAGACTCTATTCTTGAATAATCGTGATCGAGTCCAATTCGAACTCAAACTCGTTAGCATCCTATTCAAATAGGGATACAACTTTACAATTCATCTTCACGTTAAAACTTTTTAACCGAGTTTAACTCAAGCTGGTTGTCACCCTCTCCTAAATCTCTCTATAGATATCTCCATTCCGCATGTTATTTGAAAAAAACAAAAAAAAACTATAAACCTCACAGTCCAACACTGTGATCGATGTTGTGTCAGAAATTTTAAGAAGCAACACTACAAAGTAAGTAGCTTGATCATAAATTAGGATTAGCATACGTTAGCTAGTTATATATATTATTATTAAAGCCAGTTCTTGCGAAGTCAATGTTTACATACCATATTTATTGATACTTGCAAGCACGTCATTCATCATGTTTCATTCCATATATTACAATTATGTATGTATCATATATCTCATGCATCTCATATTACATAAGACACATAAGTTTTCTTAAGATCAAGTGTAAGATAAACTTATAACAATTAATCATATGACCATTCAGATGCATGGTACCAATGCAGTTTCAGGGTGGGCGTGCAAGGCTCACTGCAAGCCACGGACTCAAGTGTGATTTACCATAGTACGCCAGAGTACTTCACAGTTGGCTTCCTTTGCTACATTAGGAGAAGTTAGTGCACAACCTTGCACACAGATTTAAGTGTGTTGGCCAGCCAAATCAGACAAATCATATCAGTAAGTTAATTCAGATAAATCAGTCATATGTATAGCATAAGCATGATCATAATCATACATGATTTTAAGTTCTCAGTATTAAATGGTTTTTGAAACAAACCTTATATTTATAAGTATGTTTGCATTATTATGAGTTTCTTACTGAGTCATCGACTCTTTTAATTTTTTAATATTTTTAAACCATCCCAAATTGGAATATTTATGGAGGTAGAGTCTTAGTCCATAGAGGCTTAACAGTGGCCTAGATTATGTACAGAGATTTTAAATTATGATTTTTTTATGGCACCGGCTTTGAAAAATTTTAATAAATGCTTCCGCACTCTCTTATTTATGATTTCAGTATTTTAATTCAAAACAACTTTATTTATTATAAAAAATCTTTGTACTAGACCTTATTTTTAGAATAAAAGAAAATATTTTTAAGTCAATATTCAGTAGTAGCACCCCAACTTACAAAATTTTTAAAAATAACTTTATTTTTAAACCTAGAGAGCAGGGTGTTACACTATTGTGACTATCTTATTCTCGTTTTATATTCTTCCACTCCAAGTAAACGTTTATCAATAAAATTGAAATATGTTTTAAAAAAAATAAGTCACACTAAATTATATCAAATTAAAGTTATTTCATTTAAATGATTTTCATCTAACTAATTTATATAAAAACAATTATCTAAAACATGTGATATGGATCGATATAAGAGATCAACAATCACCATGACGTGCCAACAATACGAAAAATGCATGCATCTTCCACGACGGGTTGTGATCAGCGTTGCTCAGTTTCCTAGCTAAAGTCCTACTCCCCAACTAACCTTCAAGACTTCGAGTGCCTTCTTTTAATCATGTAAATATGTGTCACAGTGTACGTACGTACGATTTATCGATCCAATTTGAAAAAACATGGATTCTGTACTGTTTTTCAAACTGGGGCTGTTTCTAGAATTTATAGGCCTGCCAACTTGAACGTTCGTTTCTTTTATCAAACTTTCGCTTAATTTCTGCCGATCATCGATAAATTTCATCCAGTTCTATTGTGAAAACGTGTAGTAATTACATTGAATTGTATGAAAAAATAAAATAAAATAAAATAATACAGAGATTTAACGTGATTTAATAATATATCTACGTCTATAAAAGTGAACTGCAGCTAAAATTTCACTATATAAAATTAAGATTACATCGTATACTTTTTACTAACCCTAACCCGCGTACAGGTGGTTTAAAAAAATTCTTAAAATATCCCTGTATCGTGTCCCCTCGCTCCACTTCAATATTAGCCTGCTTTTCCTAAATACATATTCCACTCAATATGAGCCACAGATTACAATAAGTTCCGTCTGCAGCTCTATGTGGGGGCAAGGTGGCTTTATTGTAGTTGGAATGGCCAGGAAAATTCTTGTCAGTTTCCATGCAGTTACTTGCATCCCTTTTTACGTGCTAGCTCTCTAGCTTTTAAAATTAGTACGAAAGAGGCCAAATCTTTTAATAATTACGTGTATGCGTAATATAAAAGTAAAATTTTAAATATCGTATCGGTTAAGATATTAGAATAAAATATTTCGATATTAATATCATTTTGTATATCGTTTCAAAATAATCAATATATGAATAAATTATATATAAATTATATTTTAAAATAATAATCTATATATAAATTATAAATAGTTTAATCTAAATTAGGTGTCAAAAAATGAGCTAACAATTTGAAGAATTAAAAAAAGAAAAGAAAAAAAAAAGTAAAGGTTAAAATATCAGCCAGTACGGGACGAAATGACTAAAATTTAGATCAATACAAAATAAGAATCTTCTCTGTATCGACTAAGCTATGAAAACGAAATATTTTGACTATACTGGCCAATACAGTAAGAAATTTAAAACAATGATATAATTTACTAAGTACTTAGGTAATAGTTTTACACACTTTAATAAAAATGCGACAGTGTAACACATTTGTCTTTTAATATTATCCAAAAAAGCATAAGATGTTCTATAATTATTATTTTTAAATAAAATACTATAATCATAAAAAAAAATTTATAAAAATAAATTTATAGATAACGTCAGTTCACACGATTCTTTAGACTTATTTTATAATATGATATATCACTTCAAAATAGGATTGTTAAAGGAGGACTATTCTAGTTTTTGTCATGTTTCGTGTGCTGCTTTTTGTAAACAATAAACACGGCGGCGCCAAACCATGCACACGGATTAAGTGTTTAATTACACTTTTTAACCGTCCTTGAATTGATTGCGTGCGCGTGTTGAGCGCTGAAAGCTTGAAACAGAAGACAAATGCAACGCATCATTGTATAAGTAGTTCAAAGAAGTTTAATCCGAACAATTAATATTATATGTATGAGTCCAAAGTCAATAGAGTACCAGTTTAATATAAAAAAAAAATAGAGTACCAGTTTCTCCACCTCTGATCACATGTCACATGTCAGCCATGATGCCAAATGGCAAGTACATGCGTGGTGGGCAAGAAAATTTACACAATTTTTAGTTTAATTCTAGCTGACTTCACTTGGGCTATATTGGGCACTCGGTTTGTGCATTATACTCATGCTGTTGTAGAGATTAGCTAGTCAACTCGATGATCTATTATTCCATCTCTGCCTGCAATATTCTATTGTGTTTTTTAGAATCCTGTGGACTAGACTATTTTTTTTACCCAGAAATTAAAGAGATGTAGAAAGATACTCAAAACTGATGTCAATTTCGTTAATTGGGTAAACTCGTTTAAAGTACGAGGAAAAACTGGGGAGTGACCATGGGTCTTTAGTCATCCCGTTTGGTATGAGAGAAAATGTGGAAGGAAAGAAATTAAAGATGACAGACAAATAATTGAAGATTTTTTTTTTTTTTAGGATAAGTGCCTATCAAATATGCACATTAGTACAAATGAGTTGTTTTATTCTTTTAATTTTTCTTTAAGCAATTTTTAAACATCCTTAACCATTAAGAAAAAATAAAATAAAAATATATAAATTTATTACTAGTCACTTCCTTAACTATTAAGAAAAAAATAAAAAACTAAATATGAGTAAGCACATTTAATGAGCATATTTGATAATCATACTATCATTTTTCTTTTTTTACCTCCTATAATTTTTAAAAAAAATTATAAAAATTAAGTATATATCCACTAGTTCCCAATTTCTATTATATCCACTAGTTCCCAATTTTTCTATTCCTCGCAGGGTAGAAGACAAGCTTGGTAGCTCACAAGGCTTATAAACTTGAGGTCACAGGTTCAAATCCTAAATATATCTTTTTGCATCGCTACAAATTGTCATTACTTTATATAATATGTTAAATCTATTTTATAATAAAAATAGTTTTACAATCTAACATACAACCATCAAATTATCTCAATTTATGAATTTATTTGTAAAAAATCTTTTTTTTTAATTAAAGAATTTCTATTTATCTAAGACCCGGTTTGGATGCACAGATGAAACTATTTCATTTGAGCTGTACTTCATCTTTCATTTGCATATCCAAATGGTTAGAGACAAAATCTTATCTCATCTCTAATTTTCAACTAATGTTACAGTAATTATACAGTAACGCTAACTACTACGTATATATAATTTTTTATTTTATTGTAATAAAAAATTATAATAGATAATTAGAAAAATATATTTCAAATTTTATAAAATATAGTATAATAAATAGGTCATATTATAATAATATAAAAATATATTTTGAAAAAGTCAAAATATGTATGAATTTTTAAATTAATAATAGATATTACTTCTTTTTAATATATTCACAATATTTCCACCCAATAATTAAAAAAGGCAGTGCTACTATGCCCCCTCAATTTGCCACTTGGTGTGCCTCTAGTGCAAATTATACTTTTCTTTTTCATTTTTACTTTTATTTCAAACATTTTTTAAACATGTTTAAATATTTTTTAAAAAAATAAAAAAAAATTACCGATACATTAATAGTCACTTCCTTAATCAATAAGAAAAAAAATAATTTAATGCATGAGTGTTTAAAATGAGGACGCATGCTAACATTATTCAATTAAAAATACTTTTCAATAGGTGGAACTTTATTAAATTCTTAAAAAAATTAAAACCATCTTATCTTATCTCACTATCCAAACACACACTTTTTTACAAACCATCTTATCTAATTTTAATTAAAAAATCTCATTACTATTCAAAATATATGATCTTATATCATCTTAACTGCATATTCAAATGACACCTAAATATTCTCTCACAGACCTAAAAGGAGGTTATGAGACGATGACAAGGATGTATGTATGTTCTTTTTACAAGAGCAATGATACTGTATCAACTAGGGTTGTAAATTGGTTGGTTTGGGTGATGGACCCATCATTTTTTCCAAACCGAATTGGACTGAACATCCATAGGGACCAGACTGGACTGGTAGCTATCGGTCCATTCAATTCAGTCCAATTTTCTTTTTTTCTTTCTTTTTTCAAATAAATTAATAAAAAAAGTTTATTTAAATTACTAAATTAAAATTAATTGAATTATTAATGTGGATTATATAACTAACTCATTTAAAAAATATTTTATATGGTAAATGATAATAAATTAGATTAAAATTACGTATTTAATTTTACAATTATTATACAAAATATATTTAAAAATTACAAATAGATATTTTCACAGTTCAATCGGTCTGGCCTGGTCGGAGGAAACCCCACCCCTCTTGAAGAAAGTTGTATGGATACAGTAATCTGGAAAAATAAATGCAACTTTGAGGGGTGTAGAACACTATCTTTAAAGTGATAATTGCCCCCACTCGAAAGAATTTGTTACCGGGTTATAAGCAATTCACCTCCAAGATACAATAAAGTCACCAACTGCAGATAGCAATTCTGAAATCTTTCCTTCAGAGTTTCTCTACAAATTGTGTAAGTGACTGAAGAAATGAGAGAATGTAATTAATAAATTCATCGGTCTCATCCTCTATTTATAGAGGGTGAAGTGACACCATATAAAAAATCACACCATTTTCACCCATACTGATACGGTGCATTTTGATCATATTAGGGTTTGTTTTGTTTCTTTTTTCTTCCTCTCCTCAATCCCATGCCCCATCTCCTACTGCACCAACCCCCTGCTTCCCTTCTTCTTCTTCTTCTTCTTCTTCTTCTTCCTCCTAGCTCTACTGCAGTGCTGCATCGTGCGTCTCTTATTTTCTTCTTCTTCTTCAATTTTTCTTCTCTTCCACACACAGACCCTCGGCCTCACCTCACTCTCAAGTCTCGCTATGGAACCTCCCCTCACGCAGCCCCTCTCTTACAGTAATTTTTCTCCATTTTTTTTTTCATTTCACTTATTTAAGTTATTTGAAATTACTAAATCCAAAATTTAGGATTTTTATGTTATTAAGGTTGTTGAATCCAAAATTTAGGGTTGTTGAATCTAAGATTTAGTGTTGTTGAATCTGAAATTTAGGATTTGTGTTATTCGGGTTTTTTAATCCGAAATTTAGGATTTTTGTGATTGTGTTTGTATAATTTTGTGTAATTGTAATTTGTAATTGTAATTACAATTTCTTGTACACTGGGCTAGTCCTATTCTTGCAGTAATAAACTGTTTTAATTGTGTATTACAATTTCTTGTACACCATGTATTCTTGTAATTACAATTCTTGTGTTTGTATAATTGTGTGTAATCTGTTTTAATTGTGTGTGATTGTAATCTATTTTATAAAGTGTGTGATTGTAATCTGTTTTAATTGTGTGTGATTGTAATCTATTTTATAAAGTGTGTAATTGTAATCTATTTAAATTGTAATATGTTTTATAAAGCTATACTAATAGTCTAATATTAATACTATTTATTGTTGTTACTATAGATGGATCAATCAAATGAAACACCCGGTCATATGAGACCTTCAATAGAAATGAGTCAAAAGACCATGGAATCAATTAGTCAAAACAACATGGAATCAACAGGGACTAATGATCTGATTTCTCTCAAATCTAATGTAAGTAGGCCATCTATTGGTCCTGCGAGTGCTAGGAAAAGATTTGTAGTTTGGGATTATTTTAAAAAGATTAAAACTAAAGATAATTCAAGACCTAGAGCTGCATGTAATTTTTGTGAGACTATTTATGCTTGTGATCCTAACATAAATGACACAAAATCAATGTTACGAAAAATATGTAAGAAGTCTCCACTTAGGAAAGTGGATAGAAACCAATCTATATTAGGTTTCCAGTCTGAAGAAAGCAGTGAGGGGCTTGTATCTATTGCTTTTAGTATTGAGGCTTGTAAAACAGCCTTAGCAGAAATGTTAGTTATTAATGAGCTTCCTTTTAAATTTGTGAAAGGGGAGGGATTTAAGAAATTTATGCTTGTTGTGTAACCTATATGGAATGAGATTCAATCACGTGTAACGGTTGCAAAATATATTTTTAAACTTTATTTGAGAGAGAAAGACAAGTTGAAAAGTGTTCCTAAGGGGCAATGCATTTGTCTAATCACGGATACATGGACATCCGTGCAAAATTTTAACTACATGTGTCTCACCATATATTTTATTAATGAAGATTGAAAAATGAACAAAAGAATTATCAGTTTTTGTAAGGTGGAAAACCATAAGTGTGAGACACTAAGAAAAAAATTAAAATGTGTTTCCTTAAATGGGGAGGCCCAAAATATTTACTATGATACTCGATAATTCAAGTTCAAATAATGTGATAGTTTCTATATCGAAAGAAAGACAATGAATAGAAAATATACGATTTTGGAACTTGAGTTCTTGCATATGAGATGTAGTGCTCATATCTTGAACTTAATTGTTAAGGATGAGTTGAAAAAATATGATCAATCAATTGTAAGAATTCGATGGGTTGTTAAGTATGTGAAATCATCTCCACAAAGGTGGAACACATTTAAGCAATGTCGTGATAGTGAGAATATTACTTGTAAAAGTAGTATATGCTTGGATGTACCAACTCATTGGAACTCCACTTATATGATGTTAGATAGGATTGAAAAGTTTCAAAAAGCATTTCAAAGGCAAGAGGATGAAAATTCAGGATATGTTAAAAGTGTTGGGGAGGATGATAGTGAGGATGATGATGGTGTTAGTGAGTTGGGTAGAGAAGGGGCATCCAAGTTAGGGCCTCTAACCATGGATGATTAGGATAAGAGTAGGTCGTTTGTAAAATTTCTAAAATTTTTTTACAATGCAATCTTGCAATTCTCATAGGCCAATTATGTCACTTGCAACTATTTTATATTTAAACTAATGACAATTCATGTTGCAATTAATTTGGAGTGTGTGGAAGGGCCTCATAATTTGAGGACAATAACATTTAGTATGAAATCTAAATTTGAGATTTATTGGAAAAATATTGAAAAAATAAATCTTTTGTTGTATATTGCGTTGATTCTTGATCCTCGATATAAAATGCGTTGTCTAGATATTCTTTCTGAAGGATTATATAAGGATAATATTTCGAAAGTTCTTATATTGTTAGATCGGGTTGAAAAGATACTTTGACTCATTTATACGATAGTTATTGTGCAAATGATTGAAGTGATGTTGGAGGCACAAGATCAAACTATGAGCCAATCAAGCGAGGGATGGGCTAGTACTACAAGTTCAAATCCTAGGATAGGTTAAGGTGATTTCGGATCAATAGAATCATATATCCATGCAAAAATTAATAAGCATTTGGAGTCGGAGAACTCTTTGGAGACTATCTAAATTAGAGAGGTATTTAGTTTTAAAATGTAAAGAAGATAATGCGTAATTCGACTTGTTTAATTGGTGGAAGGTTAACAGCCTTAGATACCCCGTGCTTTCAAGAGTTGTGCGGGATGTTCTTACAATTCTAATATCTACAATGGCCTCTGAGTCGGCTTTTAGCACAATAGGTTGAGTATTTGATCCTTTCCGCAGTAGCGTATCTCTACTTATGGTTGAAGCCCTTATTTGTACACAAAATTGACTTCGCTCATCTTCTGCCCCGTTTAACATTCGCACTTTAATAGATAATGTTGATGAGTTTGAGAAATTTGATACAGGTATGTAGAATCATTCACATTTTCTTTAAGTGTCTTTAAAATGTATATCATATTAATAATTTGTTTTAATTATTATGCTTTTTTTTTCCTTTTGGGTGGAGCTCATGGAAGACCTAGGGAGTTCTTCAAGACCTACTTCTTTGGTTGATGATGATTAAATTTAAGATAGGATAACTTGTATAACATCTTTCCTAAAGTTTTTTTTTTCATTTAATGTAATTACTAACTTTTTATTGAAATTAACTACTTGATTTATTTTCATACAATTGCAAGGTTTGTTAAATGGACTATTGGAGTTGGTGGCTTGGTGCATAGCTATTAGCTATTTGTTCTAGTCGTAAAGTTCCTTATTGGATGTTCTTACAATTTGAACTTTGAATTTGGATTTGTAATTTGGACTTTTAGTTTGGACTTGTAATTTGTTGGACTTTTGGACTTATAATTTGTTAGACTTTTTTATTTGTACTTTAGACTTTTGGTATTTGGATTTGTAATTTGTTAGAATTTGGGACTTGTGATATAGACTTTTGAAATTTTGACTTATAATTTGTTGAACTTTTGGACTTATTTTATTTTATAGCAGAATTTTTTTTTTATTATAGATTTTGTTTTTTTGTAGTAGTTTTATTTAAAGGCTTATAGCAAGTTTTTTTTACACTAGATTTTTTGTTTTAATTTTTCTTTTATAGCAGTTTATATATAGCAGAATTTTGTTTAGATAACAAGTATTTTTTATAAAGCAGATTTTTTATAGCAGATTTTTTTTTTACATATAAAATTTTTTTTAAAGCAGATTTTTTTAAATCAGTTTTTTTTTTTATTAAACAGAATTTTTTATAAGAAATTTGTATGTTATTAAAACTGAAAAACCGGATCGGAAACCAGTAAAAGTACCGGTTTAGGAGGGAAACTGATCCGTAATCGGTTTTGAAAAATATAAAACTGGTGCCTATCGGTTTAGTCTTAGATTTTATCTAAAACCGAACTGATTACACCCCTACTGAGTATGGCACAGGAGCCTACAGACATCCAAAATAAGACCCTGCAATTTCCCAGCATGCGCATCACTTCTCTTAACAACTTGACTGCTATCACCCTCAAAGATAATAGAATCAAGACCCAACTCCTGACAAAATAACACCACAGAAATGAGACATTTTGCTTCTGCCAACACTGGATGAGTACAATATGCCAAGGGTTGCATCAGACTTGCCAAAACAGAACCAATTGGATCTCTAATCACCACACCTACATCAATCTTATGGAACTTGGTTTTGACAGCAACATCTCAATTCACTTTCAGCCAAGGTGATGGAGGTGATTCCCAATGAGAAAGTTATAGAGAAAGTCACTTAAAATTTATCAAATCATTAAATATAATTGAGAATAATACGATTTAAAATAAAATAGTAACAAATGTCAAATGTGATCTAATTATTTATTACTTTATAGTTTATATTATTCATTTTGTATACTTCGAAGTATGTGTACGTGTATATATATATGTGCCTCTGTTAAAGTAAGTTCAAGATACTTGGTCTGTGTTACAGGTTGTTCACCTTATGATAGGTAAGGGGCAGCAGGATCTTGTGGACAGATTTTTTCTCTTAGCTTGGGCATTCTGGTTTCGTAGAAATAAAATGGTTTTTGAGAATCATAACATGCAAATAAGTCAGGTGGTCCAACATGCTCTTTAGTTGCAGTGTCTTCAGCAAGAGGTTAGATATGTTCCTGCAATTAGACTGGATGATCATTGTCGTTGGCATGCTCCTCCTACTAGCTTCTATAAATTGAATGTGGATGGTGCTATGTTCTATGATCTTCTCAAGGCAGGTGTTGGTGCAGTTGTTAGGAATGAGTAGGGTCATGAGCTTGTGGCTGTTGGTAAGCTTGAACATGAGGTGGCCGATCCTAAAGCAATTGAATTGTTGGCAATGTTTCGTGATCTCAAATTTTCTGTGCAGCTGGGAATCTCACGTATCATTCTTGAAAGTGATTGTTTGTTATTGGTGAAAGCTTTACAAGAGAATGAAGTTTCGAGGTCAGTTTTGGACAATCTGATTTATTAGGTCAAACAGTTGCTGTGTCACTTCATTCCTTTCAAGTTAAGCATATGTTACGGCTGGGCAATCGTGTAGCACACAATTTGGTTACAGACGCTTGGCATATTGCAGATACTAATTTTTGGTTAGGTTCAGTTCCTGACTGTATTTGCTCGATATGTGTGGTTAGACCAAGTTCATCTGTAACTTGTATGGGTTTTATCATGAATGAAAGTTTGCCGGATATAAAAAATGATAAAAAATAATAAAAAAAAAAAAAAAAAATTGTAACCCAAACTCCAAACACCGCCTAGAAGCCCTGAACCTTTGTGTTGGGAATTGGGGGTACATCCAGAACTTCATTAAGACGGAAATGGAAGAAAACCAAACAGTCCGTACAATGACGGGGGAATCGTCGATTTTCACGCCAAGTCCGTTGCAGATGCTGATGCCCGCGGGAGAATCAGAAGAACCCAACCGTAATGCCGGAAGGGAATTGCAGATAGCGTCCACCTCGTCTCCGTTCAGACTTCCCGATGATTGGTTCGTTGAGTTAAAGCCTCGTGGCTCGACCACCAGCTCCACTGGCCGTGTCGACAAGGTTCGTTCTCTCTCGCTCTCCCTCTCTTTTTTTAATCCTTTTTTTTAATCTTTCGAATAATATAACTATTTGCATTGTTGATAGTGTATGTATCTGTACACGAATGCATGCTTCCATAGATTTAGGTTTGTATCTATTATAGTTAATACCTGCATGTATCGAAATTTGTGGTTTCTATTATTGTTATCATCATTATCCCTAATAGCAAAGGAAATGACTGGAAAGTGAAATCTGGTCAAGAAGTGCATTCAGGTATGTGAAAGGAATCCATTAATGATCTTCAGCAGCTAATTGGAATTCTAAAATGCATCCACAATAAATAATCATTATAGAGGCTCGAAAAGGCAAAAAAAAAAAAAAATAGAAAAAGCAATTGAGGCTCTAAAGTCTTATCTCCTTAATTTAGATGTGTGAGATTTGACATCTATGTGGGATTGGGGATCTGTTAGCGAAATAATATGTGCTAACACTTGGCTTATGTTACCATGGACAGAAGTGCATTCAGATATTATTTACTTAAGAAACTATGGTTTAGTTATATACACTCTCTTGTGCTTACATTCAACTTCACTACTGCCAGATCAAAACAGTTTGGTTTACTGGTAAAGCACCAATTATCTACATAAAAAGTTAAATAATTTTTTTTTATTTAAATAAAAACAAGTTCTTATAATCTGGCCATCATTTTTTTTTTCAAACAACTTTTAAAACACTATTGGTAGAACAGAGTTCATGATGATATCTTCTGCTAGGTATCATATGATGAAGTCCTCTAGCTGCCTGCAGTGATCCTTTATGATAATATAATGGTCTTCTGCAATTTTAGCATACATTTAGATGGCTTGACAGTCTAAACTTTTTTTTTAATCCATTATTCAGCATCAGAATTATGCAAGTGTGCTCTTATGTATCATACTGCTTGTACCCTTGGGGAGAGGGGATAAGTTTCTTAATTTTGAAATTTGGGTGTTAGATTGTTCTGTCTGGAAGTTCGTTCACTTGAATTCATAATGTGTTACATACTTGAGAGCCTCTATCTTGTTTTGCAGTATTACTATGAACCCAGGACTGGACAAAAGTTCCATTCTCTGGTAGCTGTTGAGAGATACTTAAGAGACAAAAAACAAGATACACCTACACCTGATACAGTAAGAGCAAGAACTGAAGATACTGTGAGTTCGAAAGTTGCTTTATTCAGTAGTTATAGATACATGAATTCTGTTGCTGAAAGGATCTTAACTTAGGTTAATGTATTGCTGTTGGGATTGTTGTGGGTTTTTATTATTTGAAGCTTTGGTTTAAACTTGGTCATGTGCCAAATTAAAGAGAAAAAAGGACTTCTCAAGAGCAGGCAAGTTCATCTTTCTATACAAGAAGAAAGAAAGACATACGTTATCATCCCTTTTGCATATAAAATACATGATAATTGGGCTTTGCTTATCTCTACTAACATCCATCCCTACATATAATCGGATAATAACACCAGAGGGCCGTGCAACTAAAGGCGCAAGAGGGTTGTATTGTTGAGAAAGGAATATTTTTGATAGGGAAATAGAAGTCCACACACATACAAGATTGAAAACGTGACCTCAAACTTCACCTCTTGTTTGGGGAGAGAAGCCATCTGGTTCAAATCTGGAATTGTATTGGTGAAAGTTTTCTATCTTGAACCTAAACTATAATAAAGTTGCAATTGAAAACAGAATGACTTTCCTTCCATACTTCTCGTTTGTTGATGTCTAACTTGATTAGATGAGTATTAACCTTGCCACAATACCAGACCCTTATTTGCACAACGTAGTCAAGGAACTTGCTATGTTCATTCTTCTTTTCTCTCTCTCCTTTTCCCAAGGATAGTAGCATAAATGAATTGTTCAGACCAATCAAGTTGTAGCTTGTCATGTGGTGTGCATGATCTGAAGGACAATCCTTATGGTAGGGCTCACACTTATGATAATAGAGTAAGTACTCTTGGTTACGCATCTTAGTTTCTCCACTTAATTCTAGAATTGGGTTGCATTGAATAAAGGGATGAATTATGACATTGATTAAACTTCTTTTTTTTATTAGCATCGGGTGTCCAGCAACAATGTCCCAACTAATCCCGAAGGTTCACAAGCCTTCGACAAGGAGTTTCCCGCAAGTGCATCTCAGGTAATTCAAGGGAAAAATCCTTCAGTCTGGTGGCCCCTAAAGATTGTTTGTACCCAAGAGGATTTGAACCTTAAACCTTAGACATTAATTTAAACTTGGCAGAACCTTAATCTACGGGGTACCTTTTAATAAATAGGCACCCATGGATCCCAAACATTTCTAAATTCAGACATTTTTCTTTCTTTCTTTTTTTCTTTTTCTTTTTTTTTTTTTTTTTTTTTTGTTGGGGTGGTGGGGGGGGGGGGTGGTTCGGGGTGATGTGACAAAAAGGCTTGTGGTGCCAATCTAAAAATGGAAAGTCCTCACTGACGATGCTTTAGCTGCTGCAGTTGCAAATTAGGGACTGCACCATCAGGAGCACCTCACCCTTTAAACTACCTGATGATTGGGTCATCGAGGAAAAGCCTCGTAGCAATATCAACTATGCTGGTGTCATTGACAAGGTAGACTACAGATCTAGGTACATGGTATCCATGCTGCCTGTTGGGTAAAGTCAATGAAATATTTTAGCAAAATCTTTACTCGTATGTGGTTGTGGTTATTTTCTTACCACTGAGCTTGATTTTCTGTATATGAGATTTAGTTTTATTGTGATCATTTCACTTTTTCCATATCTCATTGACCATTTATGAATTTATATAGTCATACTGAAGTTATGCAAGATGAATGGGTGGTTTGGATTTAGATTTGTGCCCAGATTTAATTCCTATGGGCCCCTAGAAAAATTTTGAAAGTAAGAACTATTATTTTATTTCCATAGATTTCTATTAGAATAATGGATGGAAAGTAAGATTTAAGTACCTCTATGACCCTGATTTGTAATCTTCGGTTTCAAGTACAATTTGTTACCAAACCTTGACATAAGTGACTATTTCTGAAATTTTAAGGGTGGCCTTCTTTACATGAACTGTCATCCATTTATTCAGTATTCTAGGAAATCCTATTCTGGGCCTTCCAGCGGTTTGGAGTGGATATATTGGTTGCCCGCCTTTGTGTTCTAGCATGAATAGTTTCAATTGCAATCTAGGATATGTTGTACTTTTAGGTGATCCATTTCCCTGAAACAAAACTCTATAAGTTTATTTCCTGCATACCTTTCTGTTCTTGCATGTGCTCTAAGACCCCTTTCCTTAACAAAAAGAAGGCTTAGGTTTTTCAGCTACTGTGCTCCAAATAATAAGCACACCTGAAGTTACATATAAGAAGTGTTATCCCTTTATGCAGTTATATATTGAGCCAGAAACTGGGCAGCGGTTTCGTTCTTTGAAAGCCGTTGAGAGATACCTAACAGAAGCGAAGGAAAATACTGCAACACCTAAGGTATTGAAACCAGCCAATCAGCTTAGTATGGGTTTTAGTTACTGTTACCGCTAAAGCAAATAATTTATTTCCTCCTGTCATCCATGACTATGCATATGCTTGCTTCTCTTAAGGCTTCACAGAATTCTGGTTCATGGAAGAAATACATTTCTAGTATTATACGGTCACCCAGAGTTGTGAGCAAACACCAGTTGGAAGCTGAAGAGGATAACATTACACTCAAGGCATTGAAATTGTGCAACCGTTCAAAAGTAAGTCTGAGGACTAACTAGTTAAGTACTATTTGGTTCAGCCTTCAAAGAAAATCTTTCTGTCATCCATCACTATGGATGTGTCTGCTTCTCTTCAGGCTTCACCGAATTCCAGTTCAGGGAAGAAAAACATTCCTGGTATTATACGGACACCAAGAGTTGTGAGCAAATGTTGGTTGGAAGCTGAAGAAGATAACATTACACTCAAGGCATTGAAATTGTGTAACTGTTCAAAAGTAAGTCTGAGGACTAACTAGTTAAGTACTATTTGGTGAAACAAAACTTCTTTTCTCCTGTGATTTTATGCTGTAAACAAACCTTTGTGCCTTTTCAGCCTTCAGGAAAATCTGGTTCAAGGAAGAAATTTGTTTCTAATAAAGGGGTTAATGCTTCAATGCTTGATTGTGCCAGCCCACCAGCAAAGATAAACTGGGTTCTTTCTGGTCCTGGTGGTGGTAATGTATGGAGTGCTTTCATCAATGAATCTATTGTCCCAGATTCAGTAAAGCAAAAATGGTCTGAGAAATTTATAACAACCATGCATGCATGAATTTAATGCACCAAGTTTTCGAGGTATTTTAGTTCTCCAAAGCTTTATAATCCTCGGCACACTATTGCTTCCATTTTCTTCACCTCATGGAGCATACTCCTTTCGAGAATTCTAACTTTTGTTGATTTTCAAATTTGTGATCCCATCATTTGTAAATTTGCTATTGAGAACTTGTGCATATTTATGTTGTAGGCATATATCTAGAAATGCTTGCAACATGGACATGACAGATGCATCCATTAGGAGGCAATAAACATCTAGACCTCCCATGGAAATGAAATCATGGAAGTCCATTTTACATGATTCAAAAAGGAGTCCTTATTGTTCTGTCATATCATGTTTTTTTATGGCATTAGTGTAATGCAAGCATGAGGTTCAAGGTGTTGAGCCATAAGCCTTTTGGACTTTATGTTCAAAAATATATTATGTATATTAAAGAATTACTAGAAAACAGGAATTACATAATATGTTAAAAGCCTGGGGCTAACAATTTTTAAAAATCCATGAAACCATTTTTAATTTAGATTCACGTACCTCACTAATTGTGGTCAGAGAAAACCATTCGATATCCAAAACCTGGGGATTCAGTCACAGCACAGAGTTTGTAGATTTTACACCACAGCATATGCCTTGATGAATTTGAAAATGTTTGGCTTTCTAGAACAGCATTTATTGATATTTAAGGCAATAGAGATATGAGGTCCAACATAGAGAAAGTTCATTACTAGCCATGATTTTTTCGATTCCTACATTGTTTACTCTTTTCTGTTTATGATTTAATTATTTCATGGGCTTACGGCTAGGTGCACCCCTTAGTTCATAAAGGTCGAAGGTGGCAAAGCTTCCCTTAATGTCCCAGTACATCTCCAGTTCCTAGTATTTTTGGCTCTTCAGGACATCCCAAATCCACACTGGTAACTTTGTGTGGTGTTGGAACAGAAGTGTACTCCATGTAGACTTCTTGTGTATGACGCTCCCAAATTCCGCTTGGGATTGAACGGACATTTGAAGCGTCGAGACATGCAACACAAGGTTATCTGCCCCCGTTCATGACATATAATATGCAATGTTCCTAACATGCATCTAGCATTATGCAATATTCGCAGCGGATAATTTTTTTTTTCTTTAGCAATACTATGCACCAAACTAAAAATTATCTCAAATACTTGAAACATATTTCATACATAAAGGCATACTAAAAAGCCGTGATCACCACACTAGTCCAAAATGGTTGTGATCAAAAAAATACTTGAGATACAACTCCAAAAGTACAAGTAGCAACCTAAGTTAAATACTATGCCATCATCAACATCGCACCGTGGCCTAGTCGACCGTGTTCAGTTGGTCAGATTCCAATTCTTCTTCGGGTCCTGTAACAAGATCTACTATTCGGGAGGAATGGTAGTTGGGACTACCACAGTGAGATTTGATTACAAATCTCAGTAAGTTAACATAAAACTCACACACAGGTTAAAGATGCATGCATGGCAGTAAAAGCATAAATGCATAAGTATAGTCGTACATAAGCATAGCATAACTTGACATATAGCATGACATAACCAGAACTTAAACGTGAACTGAACTTGACTTAACATGGCATGAACTTAAGCTTAAAACATAACATGAACAAACAACATAACATGAACGTGAAACATAACATGGACTTGAAATATAGCATGAACGTAAACATGCATAACATAAATAAGAACTTGAAAATAACATAAACTTGAACATAACATGACATAAACGTGAACTTGAGACATAATGTGAACGTGAACATAACATAATATGAACGTGAACTTGGAACATAACATGAACATGAACATAACATGTATGTGAGCATAACATAACATGAACTTGATCTGCAACTTGACTTATCATGTATTTGATCTGAAACTGGACTTAACATAAACTTGGAATATTATTCAATTGTCTTGATTAATAACGTGGTTAATACGTACTCCACAGTTGTTGTGGCCCCACGTATTCAAGTAACATAAAATATAATACGTACTCCACAGTTGTTGTGGCCCCACGTATTCTACGTGTCACAATTGCTGTGTCTCACGTAGTGTATGCTCCACAGTTGTTGTGGCCCCAGAATACACATAACATAAAATATAATATGTACTCCACAGTTGTTGTGGCCCACGTATTATACGTAAAATATAATACGTACTCCACAGTTGTTGTGGCCCCACGCATTATAAGTAACATAAAATATAATACGTACTCCACAGTTGTTGTGGCCCCACGCATTATAAGTAACATAAAATATAATACGTACTCCACAGTTGTTGTGGCCCCACGCATTATAAGTAACATAAAATATAATACGTACTCCACAGTTGTTGTGGCCCCACGCATTATAAGTAACATAAAATATAATACGTACTCCACAGTTGTTGTGGCCCCACGATTATAAGTAACATAAAATATAATACGTACTCCACAGTTGTTGTGGCCCCACGTATTATAAGTAACATAACATGTCTTATCTTTCTTAATGCATGAGATATTATTTAATATCATATACTTTTCTAACATGGCGTATACTTGTAAATGGCACAATATGATTTAATCATAAACATTTCATGGCATACATGTATCATATGGCATACTTAATATGGTATACTTATAACATACAGCATTGTATGACAGAAAAGATTGTGTAACAAATAAATATTCATGAGAGATTAAATCATACGTAACAGATAAACATGTAATGACATAGCATGACATGGCATATACGATAACATACATACATAAATTGTAGTTCCCTTACCCATCACACATACACAATAAACTGATAGTAAGTTAGAGGCTAACTTACCTCGATCGTCGCGTTCTATGAGAATAGAGCGCGAAACACGAGGAACTGCACAACAGCTGGAAGAGGAACACTCAAGTCCTTAAGATTTTCAATTCTGAATTTAATTGCCATATTATGAGCACTTGCAACACCACGGGCAACTTGAGGTTTCACTATACTCGGAAGAGATAATTTGACTTCAGAAAGCCTTTGCACTAAATCAAGTTCATTAAAAATTATCAATAACAACCAAACAAACAACTCCTTTCTCAATCCATATACTCTTAGCCATAGTCAACCACAAGATGACACCCGTCACCCCGGACTATAATCCATATCATCACTGCTTCGGGACACTGTCATACAGTTTCCCAACACTACACCATACGCTCTACACTTCTCTGTTACGCCATCCAACCCTTCGTGACACGCCATCCGGTGTTGCACGACTTAGTACAGAGTACACTCACGTGAACTCTCTTCCATCCACACTACAACACACATCACTACGATACACGCCTCACGGTGCATCGCTACGCGACACGGAGTAAGCGCTACGCGTACTTCCTTCGCTACAACACTCATCATCAAGATGCACATCACACGATGCATCGCCATACAACATGGAGTACACTACATGCGTACTCCCTTCCTTCTACGCCACACATCACTACAGCGCACGTCGCGCGGCGCGTCGCTGCATTACACAGAATACGCTACACGCGTACTCTCCTCACACTACACGCCGTATCACAACTACGGCATCCATCTCACGCCCATACTTCACAGCACAGTCCACAAAACTACAAAATCAAGCCCAACACTTCACAACCACACTTCGTTTCACAACTACGCAGCGAACTCCACAAACACTAACTACACAGTCTACAGCCAACCAAATCAACTATGTTAAACATAAATAACTAAAGATAGAGGGTTATACCATCGACGGGATAACCCGTGCGTCGCTCGCTGCTCGTCACGAACATGCGTCGGAGGAGCGTACGTGGCGGTAACACCGCGTACGGTGGCTGTCCACCACATAAAGTGGTAGTTTGGGGCTGAGAAAAGCTAAGCGTGGCCTTGGAAGGCTCATGGTCGCCTTGTGGTGGTCAAAGGTGGCGGAGCACGGCGGCATCACGCCGTGAACAGTGTCTAAACTTAGTTCCTTTTATTTTCTTAAAAATAAAAATAGTACATATATCAATTGACATTTATTTTTCTCTTATTTTTGGGAAGGATCACACATTTCATCTGCTCGTGCTACCTATCAAATACGTTCGGATGGTAATCAGAATGATCAAAAAATAAGTATCGGACCAGGTACGTACGTTAATGCCTAAACTTAATTCCTTTTATTTTCTTAAAAATAAAAATAGTACATATATCAATTGACATTTATTTTTCTCTATTTTTGGGAAGGATTACACATTTCATCTGCTGGTGCTACCGATCAAATACGTTCTTCGGATAGTCATCAGATTCAGAATGATCAAGAAAGAAGTATCGGATCAGGTAAGTACGTTAATGCCTAAACTTAATTTCTTTCCCCTAAAGCTTTTCAATTGAGACGATGTCAATCAAAGCTGCTAGCTAGCTTGGGAGGCTTCCTTTTTCTGTCGGAATAATGAGCTCCTCAACAAAGTAAACGGGTAATCGTAAACCTATTTTTCAATTTACACCAAACTTGACACAGCTAGCCAAGGAGAACAAAATATAGAGGTACGAACTTTAGATCAGAGCTCGAATTCCTTATCACGTCATCATTTATCCACAAAACTTGAACTTTGAAAAGATTTGAATTTTATCGCGAAATATTTGGATTAGGCCCCTATCTAGCTAGTAACGAATAAAACCAAGTTTAATTCATTCCCAGTCACAATATTACCAATTAATTAATTACTTAAGTCAATTATCAATGGAATAACCACACATATCAAAACTAAAATTTAATGTAGTAAAGGGACCAATTACAAAAAGATTTTGTAACGAAGTGAAAACCTACTTCAAAAAAATTTCAAATAGTTAAACCAATATGAGGTCAAGAAAAAAATGACCTCCTCACTTACAGCCACTAACTATGGCCTTAGAACCAATTTGGTCATTTTCTATATGGATCACGTACATTCAAGAAAAAAACTATTTTCAACTTCAAAATGGAGCTCTAGTGGTTGTGGGCTTTTCTCTAGTTGATACGAAGAAAAACCTAAACTGTTGCAAGTAAAAGTGTATTGAGGCTCAATGCGTGTCATCAATAGGTTTTGTAGAACGAAGGTTTCCAAGGCCACCATGATCGCCTTCACCTGATGTGGGGATTATATGTTATGATTGTTTTTCATCAACTACGTTGATCTCATGAAGCCTAGCAATCATGTTATCTTTTCTTTTTTGTTTGAATTTCAACCTAAGCTCTACCCAACATATTTACATATCAATATAACTGAATTTTGCGATAAGAATATCCCAATTACATATATATATTTTTTTTCATTAACATATATTTCATTTAATATTTCAACATCATATGACCCAAGGTTTTTAGACTTATACAACATCATATGACCCTAGTTAATTTGGACTTTAACATATATTGCATTTAATATTTCAACATCATATGACCCAAGGTTTTTAGACTTATGATCGAATGCTGTACAAGAGAACTTCCCTTAAATTGCCGTTTTCGATGACCAGAATGTTCACTAATTTCTAAATTAGCTGATTATACAAATTAGAAGTTACATAATCGCTTACAGAGCAACAGGTTTTAGTAATGGGAATATGCACAAACACCTCAAAGGTACATGTGAATATTAATAACCACAATTTTTTTATTTTATTTTATTATTTTTTTTTTTTTACCGCTTAGTAATAATTTTCTAATTGTTCTTTTTTATGAGCAAATTTCGTTTTGCAGGGGTTTTGCGCCAAGCAGTTTCAAGTCTCTTGAACCTCTTTGGTATATTGCTTCCATTCAACATAATTTCTTGATTAATTTTTTGTTTTTTTTGTTTTGGTTTTTGTTTTTGTTTTTTTGTCTTTGTTTTTGTTTTTTTTTTTTTTTTTTTTTTTGCCCCTTTCTTTTTCATTTATTGTTTCATCCAGCTAAATCTGCATTGTTTCGTAATTGCCAAATTAATTAGGACTTAAGGATTTATATGAAGCAACGTTGGTAGATGACAAACTTCAGCAACTTCTGCCTCGCATTTGGGAAGTGATACGATCCATAAGAATTTCAGATATTAATATAAGTCCAGACAATACTATTGTGGACATAATCTTCGGTGCTATCAGCAGAGGGAACTTCGTATTTGTTTTCGAAACACTCAAAGCAAATTCAGATTTGTTGTTCATCCGTAACTCTAGTGGAATGACCATATTCCATTATGCTGTCCTACACCGTCAACATCAAATCTTCAACCTTATATACGAGTTTAAACAGAAGAATGACCTACTGCGTTATCGAGATAATAAGGGCAATACCATATTACATATGGCAGGGAAGTTAACCGATGACACTCCTATTTATCACATCACAGGTTCAGTTTTGCAAATGCAAAGAGAATTACAATGGTTTAAGGTCAGCTCCATCTCTCATTTTATTATTTTTCTTGATCTCTTGGGCATGCAAACATACACACACTTTTTTGTTTTTTTTTTTATATATTTGGGGGAGGGAGGTTTCGAACTCCAAACCTTTATTTTGAAGGCTAGAGATAATGTCAATTAGACACAAGCTTTTAGCTACACACAGTACTCTTTACTTGCTACACACGTTACAAATTCTTAGGTATGCTCTATCCAACCATTATTTTTGGACTAAGATAGAATTTCCAAACAAATTAAGTTGGAGGAAATTTCATTCAAGCTCTCTATAAATATGGTGAATGTCTATTACCCATGTGACAAGTACATACTTTTTTAAATGTATAATTTTAAAAAACCAACACGTATCATTTCGTTAAAAAACATGTACATTTATGTTACATTCTCTAGATACACATGGCCAACTTTTAAATGGGTTGGCTTGGAGGAAAGTTATGTCCTCATGAGACTACTATTAATTAATCGTGCAAGTTCTTTATTACAAAGCTAAAACTCTCATTTAATATTATATATGGAATTATTACAGAGAGAGAGAGAGAGAGAGAGAGAGAACAGGTGTAATATTTTCTAAATGTTTCCAAGCTTAATAACTTATAATAAACTCGACATTTTTTTTATTAAACATTATGATAAAATTTCTTGTAACCAAAATTGTTGGAAAATCACGTCTGGATAAGCCGGCCTTAACATTATATATAATTGGTAGAACTGTCAGGATCATGGCCTGGAAAATGGAAATTTTGAATACAGAGACTAAACTTAACGAAATTGCAAACCCAATAATTAAAGTCATTATTAAAATTACAAATATGAAGAACAAAAAGATGACGATGTAATATCAAGGAAAAGCACCTGTGAAAAAGGTTGATATATATATATATATCAACCTTTTTCACAATAATCAGTCTATCAAGTATTGATGCATAATTCTTTCGCAATATTTTGACTGCTTTTATTTCTTTCTAAGATTTTGTTTGGTAAATGTAGGAGGTGGAAAGCATTTGTCCACCCATGATTAAGGAACTAAGAAATGTGAAGCATTTAAGTCCAAGAGAATTGTTTACGAAGTCCCACCAGGAATTAAGGACACAGGGAGAGCAATGGATGAAGGGCACGGCAACTTCTTGTACTGTGGTTGGCGCTCTCATTGTTACTATAATGTTTGCAGTAGCATTTACTATTCCAGGTGGTAACAACCAATATACAGGCTTGCCAATCCTCATGCATGACAAACTGTTGAAGATCTTTATGGTAACTGATTCATTGTCGCTATTTTCTTCATCCACTTCAGTATTGATGTTTTTGGGAATCCTCACATCGCGTTATGCAGAAGAAGACTTTCATAAATCCTTGCCTAAAAAGATGATTATAGGCCTTTTTGCACTCTTCTTCTCCATTACAACCATGATGATAGCCTTTTCTGCTGCTCTTTTACTTATGTTACATGAACAATATTGGACCATCATTCCTATCATTACTTTGGCTGGTATTCCCGTTATTCTATTTGTATTGATGCAATTTCGCCTTCTTGTTGACATGTTTGTTTCAACATATGGACCAAGCATCTTTGGTAGGAAAATGAAGCGTTACTTTTAACTTTTTACCATATTTCTTTTAATGTTGTATTGATATATGGCAAACTAAACAGAGTTGATGATTATTTTTCATTGGGACAGATAGCTAAACTTAGATTGCATATTTTGTTATTCCTATTTTACATTGATGTTCACCCAATATAATTATTGGTGTTTGATTTTTTTTTTCTTCTGATTTAGGTAGTTATTGTTTCAAAGGAAAAATGATTTAGATCTCCAAAAGTTTCTTTCAAATTTGTAAATTTAGAATGGGAAAATGATAAACACATGAATTAGGTCTCAAGTTTTTTTTTTTTTTATACGATTAAAAACTTAATAAATATTATAAGATCAATTTTACATGTTTATTCCTCTCTCATTCCAATTCTTAAAATTAATCTAGGGTTTTAACCATATTGAGCTAACCAACTCGCATGAAATCCTCCCATCATTCACATCTAGTCCCTTGCGTTTGATGTGGCTGTTAGAAATTCAAGATGTAAGCAATTGCAATGCATGGATCATCCACAGGAGAACTTATATGTGCTATGAAAAAAGAAATTGATAGCACAAGGCCTAACTCCGGAGAAGCTACAACGGCTAAATTAGCTCTTAAAGAAGTTCAAACCTGGGGATTAAACAACATCCCACTAGAAGGAGACTCCCTTGTGGTCATTTTAGCCATCAACAAGCCATTGTTAACCGCAAATTGGAAGATTAATTCAATATCGATGAATATCAAATTCTTTTAAACATTTTTTTACTATTAGAATGTCAGAAAAATAAATCGTTTTCAAAATCAATCTACACATAATGTTAATTAGCAGTGGGCCGTAACCAACAATATATTCGGATGTATACCCGTTATTGCTATTCCACAATTTTTATTAAACTTTTATAATGACAAAGATCCACCTCTCTAGACTATATTTTATCAAACAACAATGTAGCTCTTTTTAATTAGGAAAATTATACATATACAATCTTTTCTACAACTTTTTACAAAACCATATTTTAAAAGAGAGATTCCAAAAAAAAAAAAACTTACAAAATTAATATCATTTTACAGAAGTATTCTCAATTTAAAATATAATTATATAAAAGATAATAAAAAATTATACATTTATATTTAATTATGCTATGGAGCTCGCCACTGTGGCGGGATGTCAAGGCCGAGGAACACCTCACCAGTGATATACATAGCCGAAGGTCTTGGGGTTGGCCTTTGGTGGCCCTTACTGGCCCACAGTGAGTGGGCGAGGTTGGACTTGACTGTGTGCCCGCCTCGTGCACACAATTCGTGAGGCAGACGTCGCCTCCCTAGTCGGAACCACTTCAGCGGTGACATAGGTTGCATTGCCGTAGCAGTGGGGGATGGTCACCATGGAGACAGAAAGTCTCGGCAGTCCACGTGGTGGCTATTGGAATCTTTGCTGGTCCCACAGTGAGTAAGCGAGAAGTGATGATTGGGTGCATGTTACATGCATGTGATCATTGTGATAGGCGCCGCATTCGTGGGCAGTGCCTGGGGACCACCCTGATGGAGGTAGAGGTCGCAGGCAGTCCACTTGTGGCCATCGACGTCTCTGTTGGGCCCACGACAGGCTAGGCCAAGTGGCCTTCTTGGGTGCACGGTGTGCACCCAGCCTATACCGTGCATGGCACGGGCCCCACCTCTGTGGGGATGGGTGGTTGGGGACTACCCCTATGGAGGGGCAGAGGGTGCCGACGGTCCACGTGGTGGCTATTGACGCCTCTGTCAAGCCCTTAGTGGGCTAGGCCGAGTGGTCCTCCTAGGTGTACGGCATGCACTCAATCTGCATAGTGCATGGCATGTGTGTGGTTGAGATGTCCCTTAATGTACAGTGCACTTTAAGTGGACAATGCATGTGGCAAGACTCTCTCTTTGTGTGGTGTGTTGGTAGCATTTTTAAGTGCAAAGTACATGTCCTGCTTTGTGTCGTCGCCCTTTAATTTTCAAGTGGCGATATTTATAAAAATAAGAGTTGTAAAGTCGAGAGTACTTTTTCGAGGGGAGTTCCATCTACTCGTTTGGGGATGATTTCCTACACCAGAAAATCTTCATTCTCCCACTTCCGGCGTAGAGAATAACAATATTGAAGAGATAAAATAATAGGTGCAGGATCGAGAAACTTATTTGATATTTTTGGAGAAGATCTCGTGAGTAGGAGAATCATTCTCCAACCGTTAACGGAAATAATGAAAAGTCGGATCCCACATACGGATCTCCCAAAATTATGAATAGTCATGAAATGATTTGTTAATAATAGAGAAATAGTTTGAGTTGAAATATTTTATTGAGTTTTGAAAACGAGAGAGAAAGAGTTAAATAAAAATATTTTAAAGTTAAAATATGACTAGAATATAAGTTTTTAATTCTATTTTGTTTTAGAATTTGAAAATGTTGAATTGATTTTTGTATTTTGTTTAGAAGTTTGGAAAAATTCTAATGATTAGAGAATGATTATATGAAGAGAAATGTTACGTATAATCCTCATTTGGGGACTACAATATAGGTCTAGATAATTTTATCTTTAAAATTATAAAAAAATCCCTCCTAAAATGATATTTTTCTTATTTAATAAATAGTCTACACATGCAGTTTCCCATTGCAAATAAAATTTCTGTTAAAGAGCTGCTACCTGTATATAGCAAAAACGTGCTTCCTAGCACTGATGTGGCAGTGACAGCACTGCCATGTCATTCTTATTATTATAAAAAAAACACACACACACACACGAGAGAGAGAGCCCCTTTTTAATAGCGCTCTTTATTTCCTCTGGGGTGAAACCCTAGTGTGGAGAGGGAAGATTGGGTTTTACCAAAATCCTTTTATTTCCTCTTAGCATCATTTTCCGGTGTTTCTTTTTGAAAAGCAAGGTTGTCCTTCATTTTTCTTGAAGCAATCGGTGCTTTCCTTCTTTTTTCTTGAAATAATCGGTGCTCTCCATTTTTTTGATGCTCTCTGTTTCAGGCAAACCATTTTTTTCATTGCTCTTTGTATTTTCTTCCTAATCTATTTCTCTTTTCTGTGCTTTCAATGAAAAATAATCTAATTTTTTTCAATTATGAACATGAAAAATAATCTAATATTCATAATTTTATATTATTTTCTAAAATTCATGATGGGAGAAGACTCACTCATATGGAAAAAGTTAGAAAACTAGAAAGTGGCCGAATGAGAGAGGATTGGAAAAAGCTAGAAAAAACTAATAATAAATTACTTTTCTCAAGAAGATGATGAACTTGTTTGAGAGAGAGGGCCAGAGGAGAGGAGGGGCAGATGGAGTTTGAAGGGAGGCTTTTTTCATTGAGATTTGAGAAGATGCAGAATAAGAGAGGGAAGGACGAGAGGGACCTTTTTCAAAGTGATATTACACTTTTACCCTTAGTAAGAATTCAAAAACAAAGCTAACAAATCACCTACCATTTCAGTACATAAGCATCTATACGTTTTTCATTCGTATATTTAGCATTTCTCTTTCCTTATATGAAAAAATTAAAGATTTAAAATATAAAAATATATGTATTAGAGTGATATTTAAAAGAAAAATTATAAAAAAATTTTGATATAAAATAAGATTAAACGTGACACCAAACAACAGTTCTAAACACGTGCCGTTACCATCATAGTACATCACTTTAGCAGCGCATTGACAAAAAAAAGGGACCACTGTCACCACCAAAAAGTAAACCAAACAAAACAAAATCCAAGCACTTTGAGCCACTTTATCTTTTTGTTTTTTTAATCATAACCTTATCCTTATCACTTATGTGTTTCATATTATGATGGTTCATGGACATAAAACATTGATGTCTATGTGTTTTAGTGAGCGAAATGACTTATATGTTGCATCTTTTTTATATAATAATAAAAAAAAGTTTTGTATAACATTATTCCAAAAAGAGATATACTGTCATACTGAGATAAACTAAGAATAAAAGATCAGGACCTCTCACAATTCTATCACTGTGCATGTGGTGGAGCTGTGGTGGCGAGGTGGTGGTCGGACGGTGGCTGACGGCGGCGGATCGACCGTTTGAAGCCATTTTCGGCCTTGGAGAGTGTGAGAGAGTGAGAGCTCTACAAAGCTCCATTGGCCATGAAATTTCTTGAAGAGTTTCATGAGGATGAGAGGAACAAGATGGTGGTGGTGAAACACCACGGGTGGCCGTGTACGGCGGCGCACGGTGGTGCAACCGAACGGGTGTTTTGAGAAACCCATATGAGAAAGAGTGAGAGTTAGGGAAAAAGAAAGACATGCGGAGGAAGCCCTTGATGTGGTGAATCCAATGGTGGTGCTTGGTGGCTGATTTGGCCGTGTATGGTGGTCCAAAATGGTGAAAAAGCTTTAAAGACCCATTTGTTTGGAGGCGAGAGTGGTGGCTAACGGTGGCTCGGATGGAGGTGAAACTTGGTGGGGATGTTCACCGGTGAGAGGGGAAGAAATCTGGGTGGGTGGTGTAGGCCACGCCGCCGGCGAGCGGCAGTTCTGGGCGGAGAAAGAAATCGGCAACAGGGGAGAAAACAGGGCAGGGGCAGCAACTTCCGGAGGCTCGTGGCGGCTAACGGCTGGTCCGATGGCTCTGAAAATTGGTGGGGATGAACTTTGGTGGGATGGGAAGAGAATGGCGGGGGTGGTGTACGACACCTCCACCGGACAGAGGAGAAATGGGCGGTCAAAGGGGCGGCGACGGTAAGGAGAAATGGGGAAGGGAAGAGCATGGGGAGAGAGAGAAAGAGAGGAAAGAGAGAGAAGAAAAAGGAAAAAGGAAAAAGTGAAGGGAAAATGGTAGGGGCCTAGGTAATTAACTTCAATCTTACGTTTCGGGATCCTCAAATAAACCAACGATGAGTTAAAACACTTATTTGAAAACGCGTAAGTGTTTTATTTTAAATAAAACACTACGAGTAATTAAGGTAGAATATCATTTTATAAACTAAAGTTTATAAAATAATATTTTTTCATCATTATTAAAATGGTAAAGTATCTTTAATCACTCAAAGAGGATAAAACCATTTAATTTAAATAAGAGTTTTCAACGTAAAAATAAACCTCTTAATATCTTAAAACAACTAAAATATTTAATCTAAATAATTATCCACAATTATAATATTTTCAAAACTCATTAAATTATTATAATTGTGCTACTTTAAAAAAAAAACAAGTTTATCTAATACTTTGAAATTCGGTGGATAAGATCCGGAATACGCCATCGAGGTACAACGCTTAGGATAATTCTGTTCATGATTTTACAATTGTCGGTGAAGAACAAATTACGTGTTTTACGAGAAAAGATAAATTATGCACGTGATTTCGGGTGAGGGTAGAGACGAGAGAGATAGTGATTGCTGTCGGGAAAGAATCCAAAACTGATTGCCATGCTGTCAATATGTGCGGAAAAGAAAGAGAAGGGTGAGGAGATAAGACTAAATTTTAGCGGGCTGTTACATTGTGTACTTGGACTATGTATATTTTCAATCAATGAAGTTTTGTTCTTATAATAAAGAATAATTATATGCTTGGTATGACTTGGGACAAGTTCTCCTATGAGTGCAGTTGTTACAACTTACAGGTCAGTTTTGCTCAAATCATGGTGCACCCTCCTTATCATTATGTAAAGCGTTATTGTCATCGAAACATAGCTTGATTGACAGTTGTTCAATTATTTTGCAGGAGCTCAAAATAATAATATAGTCACCTTCAGGCTTCAGTACCTAAATTTATTTCTTCGATTCTAATACCTTTGTTACAATTCAGTTTACGGTAGAGCCAGCTTGCGTGGACTGCTGGATTGGCGTAGGAACCGAGTTTATTTTAGTTAGTGTCATGGGCTTAGGCCCAAGTAGATTAATGATATAATAGACTTCTTTTTATTTCCTTATTATGCTTATGTTAGTATTGTTTAAACCATGGCCCAAGAGGCCCAGTAGATGGGAAGCCTTCAATAGGAAATTTCTACATATAGCTGTGGGGACGTACTATTGGCTTCTCCAGAAACTAATAGAAACCTTATTTTCACGTTCATCCTTCTTCCCTCGTTTTTCTGGAGGTTCTCAAATTCGAAGTGAGATTATTTATTCAACCCTTAGGAGTGTGTTACAAATTGGGTATCAGAGAAATCAATCTCAAAATGGCCAATCTAGGTAACACCAAATTTCATTTTTATTTTGAAAATTATCATGCTGCTATCAAGAACGAAGTTCTTAGGATTCCAGGAGAAAAAGTACTCGTCAAGTGCTTGTTGGAAGATAAAGAGTTACATATCTTGATTCAACCCTCTTATACAATCTTTGATGTGAAGTTAAGTATTGAATATGCTTATGGGAGAGATTTATCTATTGGAGTAGCAAGAATTGATGTGCAATGATATTTGCTTGAAGGATGAACAAACCATGACTGAGACCATGGTGTATGAAAATGGTTCTATCTTCCTTATTGGTTCGCGCTCAATGGAAATAGAAGAATACGGACAAGAGGCAAAAAAGGCGAAAATTAAAGACATAATAGAACCTTTAGAATCAAAGCTCACACAGCTCGTGCTGTTGAACTCTGCGCACTGCAACTTAGATTTTGATACTGTAGGCAATAGTCTTCAAGGATCTACACTCCATGAGTCATGGTTGGCTTATTGCTTGTCTGGTGTTTGTGGCATTTCTATAAGGGGAGGAATCCCAAGCAAAGGACCACGTCATGTATGGCATCCTCCATGGCCAGGAGGCGTCACTCACTCATTCACGGACCAACAACCCCAAAAATCCCAAACCCTAGTCTCTGAGCTCATTGATGGTACGTTCCAAACTAATATCCCAACTACTCAGGCCAAGACAAAGGGGATTGGAATCGTGCTCTGCCTGGAGCTAATTTATGGTCAGATGCCTCTTGTTGGCGAGTTGCCAAGCTCTGAGTGCTTCAACTGTCTCTCTTGGGGCAATGCCACTACAAGATTCGCTTCCAAGCAGTTCTCGCTTGGTCTTATTGCGGGCGGACTCGTAAACAAAACCATTGATATTTGGAACCCCCTCATTCTGATCCATTCCGAAGAAATGAAAATCTTCTTGTGGGACATCCTTCACTGCGTAAAGGGATAGTGCAGGGTCTCAAAATTAATACCGTAACACCAAACCTGCTTGCATCAAAGGTTGATGATGGTGAAATTTGAATGTGGGATTTGGCAAACCTTGCGGAACCTTCTCATTTTCCACCTCTCAGGAGTGGCAACTCAACGGGAGATATTTTGTGCTTTATCTTGGAATAGCAAGGTTCAATAGGTATTGGCATCCACTTCATATATGGGACAAATGTGGTTTGGGACCTAAAGAAGCAAAAGCCAGTAATAAGCTTTTTTAGACTCCGTTAGAAGGAGGTGCTCTGTTTTGCAGTGGGATCCTGATTTTGCTACTCATCTTATTGTTGCATTGGATCAACATAATTCACCTACGGTGAGGCTATTCTCTCAGCTTCGAAGGTTGGGCTTCAACCTGAAAAATTGACATTGTCTTTTGTCATAAATGCTTGTGGTCAATGCTTGATTGTTGGAGAAGGTGGGACGATGCAGTCAGTTGCTATAGAGAATACATTTTTGAGAATTTATGTCTGTGAGAGAAAGGGTCTTGGAGCTCCATGATTGCAGGATATGTTGCTTACAACTTTCTATCAGAGGCTTTTAAGGTGCTCCTACACACAAGCAAGCAAATGAAAAGCTGAACTTAATCACTTTGATAAGCTTTGAGGGAGGTTTAATAGAAAAGATGAAAGGCACAAGGAAGTGGTGTTGAATGCTTATGAGCAACAATGTGATGAAGTAGTAAAAATATTTGCAGAGTATCACAAACGTCTTCATTACTATGTTAATCTAGCAAGGGATGTTCAAAGGTTATATGTTGGCCCTTTAGAGGAAGTATTTAACAACTTTAGTGCAAACAACGATAAGTTGTTTATTCAACTGTTTTTTTTTTTAGTAAGTAAGTTATTTATTCAACTGTTAAGGGCAGTAAATTGGTAGATGACATGATTCTTATTGATAAGAATCGGGAAAGAAGCCTCCGAAATGCGTGTGAATCTCTTAAGCAATTTCTTGAGATTGTGGTCAACAAGAAACCAGATGGGGAGCGTAACTATGCCAAGCTAATAGCTTTATTTGAGGGCTTAATTAGTTCTAATCTTGCTTTGCGACCAATAAGCACTAATGGTGCTCAAAAGGTTGGAAAAAAATAAGAGGTAGGTTGAATCAAAAGGTTGGTAAAAAACGAGGTAGCTTGAATATAGAGGAAGTAGATGATGGGCAGCCCAAGATAAAGGTTTGTTTAGGAGTCCCTGCTACAGTGCTACACAATGGATTTCAGTTAACAATGCTAGGCTACCTATGAAATAGAGGTACCATACAACGTAGCTGATGCAAGGCTGGCACAACATTTGGAGAGAGGACTTGCAGATGGGCTGCTTATAAGTTGCATGGCATATTGTTCCAATCTTTGGGCTCTCATTATGGATGTTTATGGGCTCATCAGCGACAATGCTAAAGGCATTGTTGAGAGAACTGACGGAGGAAGAGAAGGATTTGCAACTGTTACGACCAATCTATTAATTAATATGAGTTGGTCTCAGAAATTGTTGAACTTTGATGTCGAGTTCTCATTAAATGTACCATTTACTTTTCCTGAGTATGTCACTACTGCTGGATATTGGCAAGAAATGCGGGTTATTGGAGTTGGATATTGGTTTACTAATACAACATAATTGCATACACGGGATGGAGAAACTGGCAAGATTACAATATCGTAACAACAAAGATCCCAATGATTGTGCTCTGTTATATAGAACATTGAATAGAATGCAAGTGTTGGCTGATCTTTTTTATAATCAGCAGGGACGAGAAAGATAAGCTTTCCGTGACTTTTCTTGCACGGAATTTTCAGGAGGAAAAAAACAAGGCAGCCACTTCGAAGAATGATTATGTTTTAATGAGGACACTTATAAAAAAAAATGTTGTAATGAGGACACATAAGCTAGAGCTGGTCATTGCTTCCTTTATGCTTGGAGGTGATACCGATTTTACCTCTGGATTTAAAGATGTTGACAACAACTCTCATGTGAGTACAACATAATTAAGTTCTGAGCTTACTGTGAACCATGTTAATGTCAAACAAGCCAATTTGTTGGTCTCTGATGCTAATTTGCCAAAGCTCAACATTGACGTCCAGGAGGAAATATATGGTTCAAGTGAGCCTCAAAATTCTAATCTTTCATTAGGTTCTTCTTTTACTACTATTGCGTACACAATCAGAGCCTACATTTCAGACCCTACATACTGCAGTTTTTTTTTTTTTTTTTTTGGGAGTTCATCGTACCATATTGGGACATGTTCTATAGCGACCATTCACAACTCAACGTAACTTACATTCTACACTTTCATGAGACTCCCCTAGTGTTGCTTACTGAAAAGGCAATAGCAATCGTGGCAATCCTTTTCATAGTCCGGTTCATCATACAAGCTCAAAGAAGCATAACTAGGCAAGATGCTTTGAAGAGAGAGGATTTGTTACAATTCAGTTTACAGCAGCAGCCAACTTGCGTGGACTGCTGGATTGGAGTAGCAACCGAGTTTATTTTAGTTAGTGTCGTGGACTTAGGCCCAAGTAGATAAAAAATGTAATGGACTTCTTTTAATTTCCTTATTATACTTGTGTTAGTTATTTAAACCATGGCCCACGAGGCCCAGTAGATGGGAGGCCTTCCAGTAGTACACTTAGTTGTGTGGACGTACTGTTGGCTTGTCAAGAAACTAATAGAAACCTTATTTTCACGTTCATCCTTCTTCTTCCTTCTTCTGCTCTTGCTATTCTGGAAGTTCTCACCCTCCAAGTGAGATTGTTTGTTCAACCCTTAGGAGTGTGTTTGACCCTTAAATTGGAATTTCTTTTTTAATCTATTTAGTGTGATTAAACATTGATGTTGGGACAGCCAATTGATTATTGAAGCTTGTTCAATGCCATTAAAATGCAGAAGTGCAGATAGCTTAGGTAAAGAAAAATGAATGACACAATGAGACACCGTGTCCCGGACAGGGAACCTTGACTTCTCAAGAAAACATCCCTCACCTGAATGGTCTTCGATCTCTAAAACTTTTTTACTTCACAACATTTTTTTTCGAAGTACAATTATCTCAAGCTCACGCCAGCCTGTCATCTTGCTCCTTCTCGAGTGTCTTACCTTGTGTTGCATGTCCATACAAATCATTTACAATTTAGGACTAAGTCAACCATGACAATCTCATCCCATCTAATCATTATAACTTTTTCAAATTTCCATACAAAATATAATAAACAATTCAATTTTTTCAAAATCCAATATAAAGCTATTATTAAAAAATTATATTATAACAATATTTTATTCATTACTATTCAAAATATCTCATCTCATCTTATCTAAACTACGTAATCAAACGGTAAATCTCTAACTTCACTTTCATAATTCTAAGGAGATTCTGATCCAAAAACTCTTTCTATATTAATGACAACAATCTTTACCTAAATAATTCAAATGCAGAAATGAAATGATTTTTTTGTTTTTTTAAATTAAGGATGCAACCTTCCCGACAAGTACAGAGACAACTTATCTCTCAGGTGCACCCCCTTTATGTCGACGGTTCCACAAATCTGTTGGTGGTAACCTGAGTCATGGTTGTGAGACAAAGGTACTTCGTCCTGCGCCTCATCATCCATATCAATAATAATGTTATGAAGTAGACAGCAAACGAGAATAATCCTCGGCAACCTATGTTTGTCGGGCCTCCACATAACTCCTTGAATGATTCTCCACATGTCTTTCAACCTCGCCAATGCTCTCTGTGCCACTATCCGAGTGGCATGATGCCGCCTGTTGAACTCTTCTCTCGACTCTGGGAGTTCTGTCCCTTCGTAGGGAATGATAAGATATGGCAATAAAGGGTACCCTAAATCGCCAATTATGTATTCCCTTATTCCTGATCCCTCAGAGAGCTCTAAATCTTTTCCGTTCAGCCTCTCTCCTTTCTCACAGAGTTTGTAGAAGTTTGAACTCTCAAATACCAACCAGTCCTTCATTTTTCCTGGCCATCCAGTGACTATGTCTCGAAACCTCATGTCTGGGTCCACAATTGCCTGCAACACCATGCTATGATTCTTCTCATGATCGAGCCAGGTGTGACTTGAGGGATCCGATGCAGGCAAACACATCATGATGTGGGTTGTATCCACAACACCACAGCAATTAGGGAGGCCTCGCATTTTCTCGAATTTAGATTTTATTTCCCTCATTTCCATATCTGTTGAAGGCCACTTCAGGTGATGAAGCCCCCTTTCTTCCATGGATTCCACAAAACGCCAGGTCACTTGGGAGACAGTTGAGTGATTCAACCCAAACGAATCGCCAACTGTCACTAGTGACTCGCCAGAGCTCAGTCTTCTTAAGGCTACAGCTACCTGATCACATAAAGACAATGGCTTGCCATTTGCAAACACAAAATGTGCAGACTTAGCCATCATGTCTTCCTTCACGAGTGAACATATGTAGTCAAAGGTTTTTCTGGATATCTTAAAAACAGATTCAAACCTATCTAGACCCTTGGATGGAGATTGAAGACCTGCAGTGAGAAGTAGAGCAAGGAGAAAATTAAGATTCACAAATGTGGCTCATTTAAATTTGTCTCAAATGCCCTTCACAGGACTTAATGATATAGAACATAGAACCAACATTATCTTAATCCTAAACTATCAAGGAAAGTCACTTGGAAACAGATGACATACAGAGCATATATATATAAATAATGCGAATTGAAGAGTATAACTTTGTTTGCAGAGTATACTGAAAGGGATTTTCAGAACTAAGGTGATTTTTTTTCTGATAAGTAATGTGATCTCGTCAAAAGGTGCAGAGGGGCACAACCCCAGTAGGCTAGTATATTAAAAATCCTATTGATTGAACATGATCTTGCCAGCAGAATCAATTTATGGGTTAATTCATTGCAATCCACTTGGAGCATGCAAAACATCAAAACATACATAAAAGGAGACAACTAAGAAAAAGCCGCGATGTTTTTTTTTTTTTTTTTTTTGATAAGTAAGAAAAAGATGCGATGTGATTGTTGAACCATTCTATGACATAGAATTATCCTTTTTGCATCACTCAACTGCTTAGTTGACCATGTGTTCCTCTAGATATAGACTTGCAGTTATAAGATCGATCAGTACTTTGTGCTAGAACTAGTTTCTATATAGAAGCCGTTTCAGCTTTTGCATAACCCGTACCTACTAACTAACCAGTTTTCTATAGAGAGGTCATTTCAGCTTATGCATAACCCATTCCAACCTTGTCCCAGAACAAAGACTAAGGTTGTGCTTGGCCACTAAGAATTCTCAGATGAGAATTTTGAGTTTTAAGATAAAATATTAAAATATTATATTTTAATATTATTATTATTTTGGGATTTGAAAAAGTTAAGAAAAAGTTAAATTATTTATTATATTTTGTATGGGGATTTGAAAAAGGTTGTAATGATGAGATAAGAATTTTGATTTTGAGATGAAAATTTCAAAGGGCCAAGCACATCCTAAAGTATAGAGCATAGAGGTAAAAAGTTACCAGTTCTTATGTCAGACTGTTTTGGAGCCAAGTCAAAAGATGAGAAACAAACATCCATCTAAATAAGTTCCTAAGGCGTGATACATGTTGAATGTGCCTTTTTTCTCATTAAGATGAAATTTTCTCTAATTTTAAGCTTGAAGGAGAGATTTTTAACAAGTTGAGCTCAAAGGAATTTAAACTACAATGTTATAAGGTGAACCACTACATTATGGCTGCTGGGGACCAGAAATACAGAAACTAAAGGATGTAGTTTATTCAGGTATGCCTGGGTTTATAACTTGTCTATATTCTATTTGTAGAAATGGTCACTACTCATCCTCTCTTAAACACTATGAGACTTTCAGTTATAGTAACTCTTTACAAGAAAGTTCTTGGAAAGAGGATTCAAATGAGAGGACTACCCGTCCTATTAATTTTCTTTTCTTCTTCTTCAACAAGTACCCGTACTATTCCATTATCATAAAAGAAGGTTCAAAATCTGTCTAGGAAGGAGAGAATGGAAGAGGAGAAATCACAGGCGACTGGATTTGTCCTTGCTCTCACTGTTTGTTTTACAGGTGAAGTGAGGTAAAGAAAGTATGAAGAAAATTTTTTAACAATTCCCAAAATTATTTTCAGTGAAGTTTTGGGATAAAGTTTATTAAGGTACAACATTTTAGCAGAATCTACGCTTACTTTGCGCAAACAAACATGATAAATAATTAACCAAAAATACGAGATTTTGAGAAAAATCTCTCTCCCTCTCAAAATAATAATAATTAGCCAATAAAGATTTCAGAAAAATAGAGATTTTGATGAAACTCTCTCTCCCCCTCCTTTCCTACTTTGTTTTCCCTTTTTATTCTTTTAAATAATAGATCAAATGGGAGTCGTAACCTTTTAAATATTATTCTTTTAAATATTATCACCAGACAACTACTGGAGGTGAATGAAATCAAACCATTCACAGCAGGCACTGGTTCATTCTAGTATAACTAAATATGTATCTCATTGCTCTAAGATCTAGGTAACTCCACCTATGGACCTGTAAAAAATACCTCCATTCCAAGTTTTCAGACGATTGGTATCATCTATTAGTGCACTAAACCACCTGGATACATATATTGTATCCACTATTTTATTCTATGTTGAATATAAATCTTTGAAGCATATGGATATCTGTATATAACCTTCCCATTAATTCATTTGTTAATAGTACCCCAACTCATCAGCCTCTTGTAGCAGTTTATCTCGTATGCCTGCCTATTATGGTTCCTGAACATCTCAAAGTCTTAGAAAACTGCTACTTTCTCATCAAACAGAAGCAGGATCATATTTTGCTTCTGCTTCTTGGGAAATTAGCAGCGTTTGTACCAAAACAAGCTGGCTTGATTTTTTGAACCAATTTTAATGAATAAGTGAAGATGGGCTAGCTGGATTTGGCAACCGTGTATCCCTAAAAGTATGGCAACTGTTATGTGGAAAAGTAGTAATAATGCTCTTACTGTTGATGATAAAATTCGGAGTGTGGGCATACCTCTTGTTTCCAAATGTAACTGTTGTATACAAGGGAAATATGAAGACATGAACCATGTGTTGGCAACAGGTGAAGTGGCGAAGGTCATTTGGAGGAGATGTGCTGTGCAAGTGGGTTTCCTTCGGCATCAACATGGTACATGGATGGAAACTGTTTCTGCTTGGTTTGCTAAAGCATCCAGGTCGTCGTTCATGGGTCAAATTATGGGTCTTATTCCTTCTATTGTTACTTGGAGGTTATGGATCCATCGGTGCCGTGCTCGTATGGAAGGAAAGTGGGAGTCGGTGGAGGATACATGGAGGAGCATTAAATTTTGGCTTGTTAAATTAAGTTCGAAATTAAAGGTTTCAAAACCTCTATCTCGTTGTGATAAATTTTTATTGGCTGACTTATGTATTCCTTACAGGTGGAAGAATTGTAGACCTTCTAAAGTTTTGTGTTGGGTCCGTCCAAAGGAAAGTTGGGTTAAATTAAATATCGATGGAAGTAGTCGTGAGAGATTGAGAAAGGCTGGTGCGGGTGGATTAATTCATGACTCTATGGGAAATTTTGATTCTGACTTTCTCCTACCCTCTTGATTTTGGTACTAATAATTATGCTGAGTTCATGTCTTTGTTGCACGGAGTTAGACATGTGTAGATTGGGTTTTAGTAATGTCGAAATTGAGATGGATTCTATGGCTGTTGTAAACTGGATTTTGGCCTCAAATTGTCCTATTTGGTATTTAGAAGATTATTGGATTGAACTTACGGAATTACTCAGAAATATTAATTTCTCCATTCGACATGTTTATAGGCAAGGCAATAGCCCTGCTGATTTTTTGGCCAAGCTGGCGTCTGAGGATTGTGCTGCTATTTGGGAGTCCTTGGTTATGGTTCCGCCTCTTTTACGGGGTCTAATCAGGACTGATAAACTAGGTCTTCCGTATATTAAAATTTGATCTTTATGGCTGTGTTGGGTCGGTGGTTGTTTGTTTTGTTGGTTTTTGTTAGGCTTGTTAGTTTTGATTCTTTTGGTTCTTGGTTTTCTTTGACACTTGGTTTTGGGTTAGTTTAAGTGTTTTATCTTTGTAAACCCCCAAGTGTATGTTTGTTCCACGGTTTTCCTCTGCCATAAGTGAGGGTGTTTTAATAAACTTGAGACAGGGCGGCTATGTGTGTGGCTACTGGCTCTTTATAAAAAAAAAAAAAAAAAGTGAAGATGAAAGGAAAGTTTCTTAATCCAGTCTTAATATTCTTTTTCTTCATAAGAAGGCAGTCTCAATATCATGTTATGCATCAAAACGAGCTTCCCTCCATGAGTGAATTGTTCCCTCTCATTAAAGCTGTGGTCTTACAAATGGTGAGAACCTAAACGCTTTGAAGTCTGAAAATCAATGTGTGCGTGTATGTGAGTTTTCTGAGCTGATTCTCACTTAAATAATTTCCAACCCTAATAAAATTAAGCTAACCTATTGGCAACTGAGAAGTAGGTCTTGCAATGCATTCTATTAAGTAGTTACTGACTACAAGTTTGTTTTTAGACTAGAGAGAGAATGAAACTCTCAAAGTCTTACTGCAATGATTTTATACTTAAAACTCTTATTGAAACTAGTTTTCCATATCACATTTTTTCTTTTGATAAGTTAGCAATCTTTATCAACAAGTTCAGAAGAAGCAACCCAAGTACATAGAAAGTATACAAGAGAGACACCTAGCTAGACGCTTCACATTTCCTAAATGATAACCAGTTATTTTTCTGACAAATAAAAATCTATTTGACCACTTCAATAGATAGATTCCAGATGTCTCCCTCACGTCTCAACCTTTTATGTATGCCCCATGCAAAAAATCAAACATTACACAATTTAGGCAGTGGGGACAAAATAGCATCAGCTGAACAACTCCCTGTGGCATAGTTAACAAAAACTCTCCCTTGCCTACGGAGGCTGTTTATTATCATTTTTGAACTTTTTCCAACTCTAGACACTATAATTGGCACCTTCACAAGCAGCTCTACCTTTTAGTATCAGAGTGCCAATTGATTCACCACTTGAAGTAATTCTCAAAACAATTTTCACTTCCAACTCTAAAGTGGGAACATCTGAAAATTTCTGCTTTTGGAAAAAAAAATATGCTTTACACCATCCAACTACTTGACGCTCTAGTGGCACACATAATCCACAAGCATTCTCCAACAAGAAAGATATCATTCTTTTCTTAGATTTTATTATGGGGTCATTAATATATCTAATATATAGTCTTATCCCTACTGCATTCCATAAGACAATCAAACAAGAATGTCCGGTAAAGAGATGATTTTGAAGTCAGACCAGGAATCCTTCCTACATACATAATTTATCTATGATATTTCAGCATATAACATGTATGAGACATAAAGCATAAACCTAACTGGATTAGACCAAATTCAATTCAATTCATGTACCAAAATCCATCGATTATATATGCAAAGCTACATACCTATTATACCAAAAACGATCGTCAAGAGCAAAAATAGTAAAAGAATCATAATCTCAAAGAAGATATACCATTAATTCTCCGTGAGAACTCATCCCACCAATCTAGAGGCACCTCCTCCGGCCCCGGGGACCCACAAGCAGAAGCATTCTCTTCAGGCTTCTTCTCTGTCTTTTTCCTCTTTCTGAATCCTCTTACAGGACCCATCAGCAGAAACAATCCAACTGAATCAAAACCCAGAAACCCACCTTCTTCAAACAACCATAATCAGAAAACAACTGTATAAGAACTCATAAACAAATATTCATAATTCCCATTCGTAATAGTAAAATAATATTTACCACAAGTACAGGAAGATCACGAAACAATGATGAAAGAATCAGTGGCTCGTAACATGAAAGGAAGACTGTCAAAAGAGACTGGTAGTTACAGAGTGCCCATAGCAGTTTGTGTGCGTAGTAGGTCTTTATAGCATGCAAGAAAAGCGAGAGCATGAAGAAATGGGAAGAGAGAGAGAGAGAGAGAGACTATGTGCGGGAAACTGACGGCAAATCCAAGCAATACATGTTGTTTGGTGGATGTCTAAGACAAATGTGGGCAGGAGAACAGGGGGACATGAACACAGATAATTTCGCAGCCGGGAGTCTCGCTCTCAGTCCGCATTTACGATTCTCCTCCAAGAGATTAAAGTCTTGCTCTTAAAGAGGTTTACTCCATTTTGTTGAGGTTTCACTTATATTTATTTAGAAGAGAGAAATTATACGTAGATTAAATCTTGCTCGGGCAGGTTTGGTAAATATGTTTTAACTCAAAATTCACATTTTAACTCAAAATTTTTATCTTATCATTACAATTTTTTTAAATTTCTCTACAAAATATAATATATAATTCAACTTTTTTAAATCTCAACACAATTTTCTCAAATCTCAAAATAATAATATTTTAAACTTTCATCTTAATTTAAAATTTTCATCTTACTTACCAAATCTACCCAGAACCGAGTCCGGGTTCTAATCAAAATGACAACTTTACTACTAACTAGTTCTTTAACTTTCTTTTGATGAATAATTTTATTTAGAAATTTTTAGAACATTCTCATCGATTTTTTATAATATTCTCTAAAATTTAGTTAGAAATCACATTTTTTATAACTTTTTTATTAAGTTTTACTCATTTTTCAAAAACTTCCGACATCTCATTCCTATCATTTCTCTATTATATTAAAATAATATTTTTCTAATATTTTTTTCTCTCACTTTCCTTTATATTCTTTCTTTATATTATATTAAAATATAAGTTTAGAATAAAAAAATCAAAAGAATGATGTAGGATGTGTAGAGTTTTATCAATTAATTTAAGGAACTTGATGTAAATGAGTTTTCTTTATTTTTCATTTTTTTCCCTATAATTTAGCTGAGGATTAGATATAGGAATGCTGATGGGATGCTCTTACAGCACACATAATTCACGTGATATAATTTAATTTAAAAGATAAATTTTAAATTTTATCAATTAAATTATATCATGTAAATATTATGTGATGTAAATACCTTCAAATAGTATGTTTCTCTTATTTCAATATATGGTCGCAAGGAATTTTTGGACCCATGGCATTCTCATCATTGATTCATTTAGTAAATGATAAAATAAAGGGTTATTTATTGAAAATAGGAAAGAATCATTTTTATTATTGAAGAAAAAAATGGTGTTTATTTGGAAGAAAGCACTGAATAATAAATATAGTAATTTTTTAAAAAAGAGAAAATTATTATCTAAAATATGTTATCTTTCAATACCATAAGGAAAAACTAAAATCTAGTTGTAAGCATAAGTGTGCACTAATATGTGTACTAATTTAATGTGATTGATCAAAAAGTAGATTTTATTAAAAATAATGTTAATTTAAATTTTAAATATAAAGGAATCAGTATTGGTACGCAGATTAGTACACGATTTTATTTGTATGTAGCAAAACTCATACCTTAAATATGCAGTACTGATGAATATGTTAATGACATTTTGTTTTCATATTGACTTGCGATTATAATATTATTTATCATATTATTATTGTATATAGTATAACATAAATTATATAAAATGAATAACGAGAAAATAATCAGTTATTATAATATCACTGCATTGTCCTCTCAATATTAATTTATGGCTCATCATGTGCTAAATGATGTTTTATTCCTTAATTAAAAATAAAGGATGAAAATTAAGATCACAAGTTATAATAAGATAATGTTTTCTAATATCACATGACGCTTAAGATGACCATGTGCTAAAACTCAGAGTTTCCTAAGGCGCCCTACCGCAGGTTTGTCAAGGCACTGATCTTTTAGACGAGTGAAAAACTTTGTCGAATGGAATTGTGCGTGAGTCACATGTGCGGTCTAAAGTGTACGCGTGAAATCCAAGTGTCATTGCTAAGGGTGTTCTTCTACTGCCACGCGTGGCTTTTCTGAGTCTAAGGCCAATTGCTGCTTTAGATTTGACTAACCGTCATACTTTCAGGCAGGCGCATGACTTTTATGCGCCATTATTGTTGCTTTGTCTATAATTTATTTTCCTCCAATGTTGAAAATGCAGATTTATTTCTTTCTAAGATGTAATTCATTTTTTTCCATGTATCTTTAATTTAAGTTATGTCTTTTGTTTTAGAAAAAAAAAAAAAAAAACACATTGTCTTTTGAACTTTTGTCCATAAAGTGTGTCCTCTATTTCGTCTTAGACAGAATATGGGATTTATTAATTCTGTCTTGAACAGAATTGTGCTATCTCTTAGAATGTGGTCTGTAAATGTTCGCAACATGGATTAGACCATGTCAATCACAGTTGCATATTGGGGGGTTATTAAGGTTGTAATTGGCTTGTAATGTATATTTTAGGTTAAAATTGTAATGCCCGTTATTAATGAATGTAGTATGTTTTCTAAAAATTAAATAAATAAAAAAAGACTCTTAGTTTAGGTGAATGCAAATAATAAGTTGCTCCCAGTAAAACTTTAACGGAGGTTTGGATAGTGAGATGGGATGAGATTAAATGAAAATTAAAAGTTAAATAAAATATTATTAGAATATTAGTTTTTAATATTATTTTTATTTTAAAATTTGAAAAAATTGAATTATTTATTATATTTTATATAAAAGTTTGAAAAAAATTATAATGATTAGATGAATTGAGTTGAGTTGAGAGTTTCTCTCAATCCAAACGGCCCTATGAAAACCCTAATTTTGTGAAAAGTAGATATTGAGGTTACTGCACTGTTAACTTTAAGGATAAATACTTAGAATATTTCAATATATCTATAAATAATAGTGAAATAGTTTGAGTTAAAATATTTTGTTAAATTTTAAAAAATGCGAGAGAAAAAGTTAAATAAAAATATAATAAAGTTAAAAAAATGTTTGAATATAATTTTTTAATATGATTTTTATTTTGAAATTTAAAAAAATAATATTCTTTTTTGTGTTTTATTTGAAAGTTTCAAAAGATTATAATGATTAGATAATAATTAAATAAAAAAATTAAATATTTAAAATTAAAAATTATTTTTTATTTAAATAATATTTGAAAATAAAATATCTAATAATATCATCAGATAATAGTTATGTTCCTAAACCAACCCATTTTTATGGAAAAAAAAAAAATTGTTTTTCTTAGTTTTTAATCAATGTGGCCTCCACATGCATGGCTCACTGTCGTAGTTTTAAATATCTATTTCTTTTAGGTTATATTCTGAAATAAATATAAGTCTTGAGTCAACGATAAATCATATCTCTCTTTTTTTTTTTTTCTTTTTTCTTGTTTTTAAGCAATAAATTAGGAGGTTTAAGTCGTCCATTCTCTAATCAGTACAATAATATTCATCAGTCCAATTCTCATCATCACGTCATCATCTCATGATATGATATTAGATAATTAGATATTATTTATTATATTTTATTTATGAATTTATTATATAATACTACATCATAGAATAATGAAAAGATAATAGAAAAAAAAGGATGATGAATATTTTTTTTTTCCTAAAATATATACATATTATGGCATGAAACTTCATCAATGTGTGTTATTTGGGATTCACTCCTGGCCTTAAGGAATAATCTTTGGATACACAATCCCATTAATCCAAAGCATAAATTACATAATCTAAGAGGATCCCATCGTGCAAAATTGAACATTAATATCCGAATCGAAAAACTAATATCTAAATCCACAACTTATCTTAAATGTGTCCTTTAATTATTGGGCTATTTTTTTAATACAAACCTTCTCATTTTATCTCAAACTTTTAAATAAAATATAGTAAATAATTTAATTTTTTAAAATTTTAAATTAAAAATAATATTAAAAAAATATATTTTAATAATATTTTATTTAACTTTCTCAGCTAAGGACTCATAAATTGCATTCAAACAAGTATTTGACTTTCCCTTCTCTCAACACTGCTGCTACATACTTTCAATAATATTATACCTGGGAACTTTCAATAATATGAGATTTATTTATTTGATTTATTCGTGGAAATTCCGCATAAATTATTTGTATTTCAAAATATATCTTACAATTTTCTTTTATTGATGAAATACTTTAAAAAGTTCATTAACTACAGACATATATAATGACTCATTCTTGCATTTATGAGAACTTAAATCACATAATCATATTTTTAGTCATCAGGAAAAATAATAAATATAATCAAATTTATCTAAATAAATGTAAACATGCAACTAGAAAAGTTGGAAAGTAATGTTTTTGTTTATTATAAAAAAGGACAGTTTGAGACAGGTGAGAACGTGAATTCCTACCTCATTACAGGGGAATCACATTTCCTTTTAATAGAAGTTGGATTGGGAATCCAAATTTCCATGGGCATCTAATTTCCTCTCTCTCTCTCTCTCTTTCTTTTTTTTTTTCTTTTTTTTTTTAATTTTTAAATATGATTGATATATTTTTTTTAAATAATATTTACAATTATAGAGTTTGTAAACACAACACAATTTTTTTGAAAAAAATGAGTAAATATATTAAATACAAGACCTACGTAAAAAAAAAATTAATTTTTTAATAATAAACTTTATTTTTTTTTCAAAACAATGATATAATATTTACGTACGTTTTTTTAACTGTCCGTAATATTACTTCTTTCTTCTTCTATTTTTTTATTTTTTATTTTTAAAGGCTCGGCCGCTAGGCTCCAGATACTGACCGTGACTATCCTTAATAGTTGGGCCCCAGGGTTTTCCTCCCATCCACCTTGGTTAGACAATGGGCTCTGCCTATTTTGGGTTGAAGGTTTGATAATTGTGAAAGAATCAACCATCCCCAGGGTTGAATTGGACTTGGGCCACTTGCCTTGGCTATAAAATGGACCGGCAGAAAAAAGCAAAACGACGGAGGACTTTTTGGGGATATCTCTGCTTCAACCTGAGAGGAAGAGAGTAGTGTACGGATATTCATACATGAGATCTATCAGATATAGGATCACAATGGCAACATAATAGACAAAGAATACAGTCACGGCAATTGTCGGAGAATCTTTATAACCTGTTGCCTTATCTGATATTTACCCATTTTCAATTTTTGATCATCTCGGTTAAACGTGTGTTCTAGCCTCTAGGACACGCCGATACGACTCTCTCTCTCTCTCCCTCCCTCTCTCCCCTTAAGCTTTAATGTTTGGTCAGTGGGGTAGACAAAACCAAAGATAGCGAAACCTGAAATGTTACAAATATTACTACAATCATCTAATTATAATGCGATGATCATCTCAAGTTATCATTTTAAGTGAAGTTTATACTTTATACAATCATTTCTCTGCATAAACAGATGCATGTTCGATGACTTTTAGGTACCAAAAGAAGTGGGTGAAATGCCCAAATAAAATTACTGGCAGATGAAAGCTCAAACTAGTCATTTAAACATTTCTATCAACAACCAAAATGGGCACAACCATACCTACATAGCTTAGCTCTCGAGCACACACACTCCCACACGTAATATAGCTGTCCGAACGCAGAATTTGCACTTTCTTGGTAAGCACCACCTCCCCAATCTCCATACACACCATGTCGGCCACAGGAAACAAAATCACTCCCCGGGAGGACCATTTCACGTGCAAAGCCATAGCCAAAGGTTATTTCATAATTCCCGAGGCGCAACAATATTCTAATTCCTATGTTTCAAAGTCAGATTTATACAAATGGTCAAAAAGGTACACAAACAAACATTAGGAATAGGGGTTAGCGCCGATCACCCGATAATTGAAACCCAATTTCACACCCCCCTGCCTCCTCACCCCAACAGAAAATCAACAGCCCACTATTTTTTTTTTTTTATACTAGAACTTGAATCGCCTTGCCGTGACATGCAAAATATTGCACCAGTACCACATACTTGTCGCCTTCCATACATTTCCTTTTCACCTCTCTTCTTAGTTTTCAGTGACAAAAGTACAAACCACTACAATGGTACGCAATGTCGTGATCAGGTTTTATTTTTATTTTTATTTCAGAATTTTGGATCTTAGACCTCAACTCTTTTGTTCCCTCCTTGACTCTCGCTACCATTGAGACGCGAGCCATCGTAGTTCCCCCCTTTCTTCTTCGTTGGCAGTGCCCTCGGTTTCCTCGGTATGCATTTCGTGCGCGCTCCTTCCATCTCTTCTTCCGTCAATTGCAATTGCGAGCTCCTGCATCAGCATGTCCATAAATTCATACATGTATATCGTGAACAAAACAAAACTTCAGAAATATACAAAGAAATTTGCATTATTTATAATCTAATATGCTATAAGTAGACACATAAATTATTAAGAGAAATATTTATAACAAATCAATGACTATTATAAATTAATCTTGAAATTAATAAAAAAAAATCTGTAATTAAAATAACTAAACATACTAAGGTAGTTGTACAGGAAGTCAACTCGGTCAATTTAGTATTAATAATTTGACTTCAGAGTACAGGAGTTCCAGGATAGAAAGAATTTATTTATGAATGTTCACACTACGGATCGGTCCCCCCACTGACTTTCTCTGGCTCACGTATGGACCCTTTCATACAGAAGTGGACAATAAAGAAGGACGGTTGAGTATTTAATACGATGGTTAATAAATTTTGATAGCAAAATAACAAAAGGCAGTACAGATTGAGATTATCACATTCACAGACTCACAGTATATTGGCTCCGGTTTGTTCAGAAAAAGTGGATTAAAGCTAGCTGGCTATTTTGTCATATATCTCTCTCTATCTCATCCAAGAAGATGGAAAGATCCAAAAGTAGGCCAAAAGGGGACTATCAGAGAATCAAAAAACGTAACTGACCCAGAATCCCAGAAAAGGCTATGCTTGTAAGCAACAATCCACTGATGGAGTTACTGCCTATGTGAAATTTCAAATCCAGCTTCGATATTCTCCCCCCAATTACTTAAAGACTGGTGAATGCTTTCTGAGGACATCACTACTTTGCAATTTACATACTTTCGGAACAAAACAGACCGTTTTCTTATACATATATCCCTTTCCAACTTTGTGTTACTCTGAAAATGAAAATAAGAAAGTGAAGGTTTTGGCAACATTCTTTTAAAATACTACGAGTTTAAGACTGCCCATCTCTTTGTTGATGGCAAAAATTGTCGTCTACAAAAAATCTAACCTAAATCCATCATTGAAATCTTCATTGAAAATAACAATTTGTCAAGTTTCTAATTTCAGTTGGTTTGGAAAAAAATAATTATTGAAAGTGGATGATTGCTGAGTGACAGTGATGTGTGTGCGATTTGTTAAAGTGTAACAAACACAGTAAACTCATCCGCATAAAAATTTGAGGTAATAATAATTCACGGGAGTGGACAGTCACGTACCGATCTGCATTGTAGGAAGAAGACCTCTTCAAATGTGGAACAACCTCCTCCTTCTTCTTGGTCTCAATCAAGCTCCCGCTAAAATACTCCTTGTCTTCCAATTTCAGCCCCGCAAAACTAGTAATTCCCCGAGAAGTCCCCACGTGATTGTTACTATTACTGCCATTATTCCCTGCTCCGCGGGGCAACCTCGCCTTGTAGTGCCCAATCAACGAGAACCCTTCATCCTTCGCTGCCATGCTCCCACAGTCCTTGAACGAGATCGACCCGCACGATATCAACTGCATCAGAACCGACGATGCCTTCGTCCTCCCACTTGGACAAATCTCTGCCGTTGGTGGATTCGAATTGTCGCCATTAGCCCCACTTGAGCAAATCACTAGCCTTCCGTCGGCCTTCATCAGAGTCTCTAGCGTTTCGGGGCTCGAATCAGACGGCGGAGGCGAGATCTCGTCCCTGCTCAGCTCCGTGCTTCGACTCTGGCACGTTTCGCGTTGAGCTTTCTCTTCGCGCGCAACTTCTTCGTCTTCTTTCTCCCTGACCGATCTGCGTCTTCTTCGCTTCTCGTCGGTCTGAGTCGACGCGTCGGCTGCAGCCTTTCCGGCTGACTCGCCGGAAGACTCGGCCTTGTAGACCTTGTACTCGTTGAGATCGATCGAGCTCCACGATTGATTCCTTCTCCGCGTGATCACCGGGAAATCGGATTCCTCATCGGACTTGTTTATCTCCGGGGGCCTCAGGGAACGCGATGATGCCGTTCCGTGTACCGCACGGTTCAGACAGTTGTCGAGGACCTCAGACCCTTTGAGAACGTACTCTTTGCCGTGCGCCGGGCCTATTAAATCGTTCTCCGCGAGGTCGTGCCAAACGAAGCCGTTTTTATAGCTCCTGAAATAATCAGAACCGAGTCAAGATACAATGCGGAACCGTAGTAATTAGATCGGAGAACTCAGGGAGTGGTCACCGTACCGTTTAGATGACCAGGAGTACATGCTAGCCATGCCATTTCCGCGGAGGAGGTTCAAGCGGTTGATTACATCTGAGGAAACAATGTAATTTGACAGTGAGAAAGTCACACTTATCACTGACCTCGGTGGAACGAAGTGGTACAAGATAAAGGCTCTGTTTGGTTGCAAAGTATAAAAGAAAATTGATGAGTTCTACGAGCTGAAAAAATTTCACGTTTGAGGGCGGAGAAACCAATAATGCGCGCTTAATTAGTTGAATTTTGCGTTTTCCGTTCTCTTGTATTTTTCCCAGCAGCCAAACAGTTTTAAAATGCATTACGCTTCACGAGGAAGCAAAAAGCTCCGATCAAAAGCCAAGATCATATACAGCAATGCAGATAACATACTTTGAAAAATAGTCACCAGTCCGTGTTTTTACCTCTGAGATAGAGACCGTCGGGAGTGGAAAGAGAGACCTCCATGAAGTGAGGGTGCTCGAGCTGGCCATTCCTGGACAGGTAGTAAACGACGGGGACCGATCTTCTATCGATCTTAACCTTAGGCTCGGTCCACACCTTGGTTCTATCCGGGCTGCTCTCTCTGTCCTTCCACTTGTTCGGAAGTTGCAGCTCTGTCGCTCTTCCTCTGGTAGCCACCGCCATTTCTTCTTCTTACTGCATGAACAAAACGAAACAAAACAAAGAGCAGTAGTACGAGTGTCAACGAATCGTAAGAGAGAATCTATTGGTTATTGATAAAGAGAAAAGGTGGGAAAGAGGAAGAAAGGGAGAACATTGGATAATACCGTGTGGGTGAGAAAGGAAGCGTGATGAGGGGGAAAGAGCTAGCAGTGAGTCGGAGTTTTATATAGAGAGGGAAAGGGTGTGAAATGGGAAGAAAGAGCGAGAGAGATTCAAAATGGGGATGCGGCAGACAACAGCTACCAAACAAGAGAGGGCTGTTTGGGTTTCAGTACTTGCAGTTACCGTGACAGTGGAGTTCGTATATATTGTTCTTATTTTTATTATATATGATTGGACATTGATTCAGATATTCACGTCTAAAACGCCGTCGTTTCAACTTGACTTGAGTGATGAGTCCCCTTCGACTTCACTTGATTGATGATGTTCTTTCATTTTCATTTTTGTTTTTTTAAATTCTCAAGATTTTTTTTCCCTAAAGTTCAGCTACATAGTACTGGAGTCTGGATGGAGTGAAAAGGTCTTCGCTTTCAATTTTAAAAGACCGGGAGTTGGGAGTGGGAAGCTGTGGTCTTCTCGCACGGCTGGCTAGTTCCTCTGCCTCTCTTGCGAATTCTCTGTGTACGTGATAAAATGTCAACCAAAAATTGCAAGCAAAATCATTTAAAAATGGGCAAAAGGAAAGAATGATTTCCAGACAACCTTTATTCCTAGACGTTCAAAAGCTCGAGGCTATATAATATATCTTTATTCCTACTTGCTTTGAAATTGGTTGAAGGGTAATCTCAAGTGCAAGTCTCACGAGTCAAGTTATTATAGATATTTTCTTTTAAAAAAAAATTGATCTCATTGAAAAAAAATCTTTTTATATGTTTTATAATAGAATTTATTTTTTTATAAAAAATTTATCTATTCAAAATTTATATAAATCATTATTCCCCATTCAATCATGTGTTTATTATTATTTTTTATATTAGGCTATATTTGATTGTTAGACTTAACTGAGATAAATTCAATTCAGTTTAATTTTAAACTGAGTTTAATATTCAAACAAATAATTTTCAAATTACTAAATTCATTTCAATTTAAAATCCTTTTACACATGAGATTCACAATTTTTTTTAACTCAACACATCTTTATATGTGAGACCCACAACCTATTTCAGTTTTTCATAAATATTAAAACTCATCTTAACATTTAAATACATTTAAACTCATGTTAAGTGAGTCTCATAAAATTCACTTCATCCTCTTAATTTATTATTATTTATAAAGAATCATAAGAGGTAGCTCAATTGGTCAGATTTTAGATTTACTTTTCAATGGTCACTAGTTCAAATCCTTTCAAAACTATTAGAGGTTTATTTGATCGTTAATGTCAGGATTTTGTGAGATTAGTCGAGATACAGATCTAGACAGATCTAGACACTTACAAATATGAAAATAATTTATTATTATTTATAACAAATTTAACTTATCTTAATATTTAAAACCACCATATTGTAGCTTTGTAATTTGATTGTTTGGTACCATCCTAATGACGAGGGAAAAAATAGTACTTCCCCTAGTCTATGAAGGGAGCAGCATCAAGCATGCAGCCATTTGAAATGGTTGCGAAGGAAAATTCAAATTGAATGAGAGATTGGGTTGACTTGGTTACCTATTCTCTGGTTTTCTAAACCTAACTTTGACTATTTAAAAAGCGTTGATTGCGTTTGCAGGAGTAGGGTAGTTTCCGCAGGTATCAGACGTACATACGCACGCAGACAGCGAAAATGAAGCTGCCAATCTTGATGTCCAGCCCCATACCCCCGTCTCTTCTCTGAAATAACTCGCTTTCATACTCCATCCATCCATCCATCAAATATCACTTCCACCCAATATTAGTCATTTAAATATTTAAACCATTTTCTCGATTTTAGGTTGTGAATTTTCTCAGCTACATCATCAACAATGCATGAGATTGAAGAAAGTAGAAATGTGGCCCCTACATAAGAGCATAGGTTTTCATTGTTCCCTAAAATTCCAACGAGGACCAAAAAATTAGAGAAAAGTCTATAATATAAATGTTATTTTTTTCTTTATTAAAAAAAGACTTTTTTATTTATTTTAAAAAAAAGTTGTGGTCGGTACTGGAATAAAAAAATTGAAAAATCGTCGGCTTAAGTCCATGTTTTCGGCAAAATAGTCCAAAAGTTTAAACATGTTTCCAAATTCCATACGCACTCGAACGCGGATGTGCACATGCATTGACCTGCACGTCCACGACGCAGTGGGCCATGGATCGAGGCTCTTTATATTTCGTGGCCCCACGGAGATATTGCGTGTGACCAAAGTCCAAGTTATTTAGCTTAAAAAAATAAAATTAAAAAACAAAACAAAACCGACCAGATTTGTTTTTGACATCGTTAACGTTTACTATGATTTACAGTACTGTATAGTTCCTAAGCATCAACGTATGCGTGTGGAATAGGTTGCTCGTGACCCAACTCTAGAAGCATGGAGCAAGATGTTGCTTGAAAATTGAAATTACAATACCGAGTGGTTGTGCGCTTAATAAGATTTTCTACACTGATCTCTAAGCGGATGAGTCATTTATCTAATGTTTTCATTTTCAATCCCGCTTGTTAGGTATAACATATTAAAAGGTTGTTATTTAACTAATTAAAATGTGTCACGTCAGTAAATATGATTACAAATGATCATATTTATAATAAAAAATGTTGTTTGAAAGATTATTTATCTATTAACCCTAGTTTGTTTTAAAAAATGAGATTAGATAAAATAAAATAAGTTAAAATTAAAGTTAAAAATTGAATCAAATATTAATAGAATATATTATTTTAATATTATTCTTGTATTGAGATTTAAAAAAGTTAAATTATTTATTTTATTTTGTGTAAAAATTTAAAAAAATTATAAAAATAAAATGAGGTGATATAAATTTTTTTATAAATGTAAACGTGGCCTTTTAAAAATCGGTTCCTATATACATAGTATAAAAGAGTGTGCTAATAACTTAAGACGATGGTTTGATAAAGTTTTAAAAATTGGTGGGACCTATTTTAATGAAATTTAACCATTTCGATTCACGTGCGATCACTTCGAGTAGAGTAACAAACATTGTTGAGAATCCAGTGGCTTGAAAATGTAATGGTTCTTTCACAAGGTTTTGTCCATGCATGGAAGGTGAGCCGGGGCCCAAGATTAGGGCTAAAGCGTTGTTGATGGACAACGGGTGAATGGATTGCTAAAGTTTTTCTACTTTTGGTACATTTCCTTAAGAGTTCTTCTACACGCAGACAAGTCGCGCACGGATTGTGCACCGAGCCGAAGACGTGGCTTTTATATCTTTTATTTAAAAAGATAAAAAAACTGAAAGGACGTCCCCTCTCTCTCTTTCTCTGTTGCAATCGTTCCTCTCTCTATTTCCTTTACCCCCTTCTTAGAGGTTCTTCCGTCTGTCTCTCTCCACTCGATCGGCTTGCCAAGTTCCATCGTTAACTCGGCCAGAAGCTCCCCATGGTTTTACAACCATCACTGAAGTCTCTCCAGAATTAGAGTTCTTGTCAGGACAGTAACAATGGCGGCAGAACCACCAATACCATTAAAGCCGGGACGAAAAGGGTTTTGGCTAAAACCCAATCGAGCAGCAGAAGACCCTCTTCTTCCAAGTACAGAGGCGTTAGGCAAAGGAAATTATGGGTTAATTTCTCCTTGAATTTGGTTACAGCCCTATTTTTCTAATTTGAAATTATCGTTGTGACATATGATGGGCTGAGGTGATGGTGCGGCAAAGATGCCGCCGATTAGAGTGGCTGAGCTACAGAGGAGAGAGAGAGAGAGAGAGAGAGAGGGAAAGTTAGCAAAAGAGGGAGGGACTTACCTTTTGGTGGTCCAGGGAGTGGCACGACCGAGCTACGGCAGTGGCTTGTGGCCGCTTCCATCTACGAAAAATGGCTGACAATGGAGGGAATGTGGGTCTATGGTGACGTCCAAAGTGGCTCTGCTTCTCTTGTTTAAAACAGGGACTTATGTGCTCTGTTATGGTTGCTAAAATATGGCTAGTTGGGAACTGGAGAAGAAACCGAGAAGGTTGTGTGGTGGTTGGCTACAGAAAATGCAACGTAGCTTACAACGGATCAAGGTGATTGAGTCTGGGCAGTGGCTGGCGTGTTCGGCAGAGGGCTTGGCAGCGGCGTGGAGTGGTTTCTCCTAACGGTGGACGCACACTGGTTGGGCTTCCGCAATGGTGAGGATGAGCAACAGGAGTTGGACGTGGCTTGGTGGTTCTGTGAAGAGAAAGAGTCTGGGCACAGGAGGAAGCTGCAGCTTGTGGTGGTGTTGTCGTACGTGTGGTTGGCTATGGCTTCGTTGGGCTGGGCAGTTGCTATGGGGAGGCCGTGAGGGTGCAACGATGGTTAGAGGGTGGAGCTCGACGTGGGTGGCCGGCGACGCAGCTGAGGTTGATTTGTTAAGTCATTTAACATCTAAATATAATTTTCCTACTGGGTTGATGGTGGAGGAGATTTCACTGAGTTCCGAGCGTTAGAATGAAAAAAGAGGGAAGAATTGAAAGCAAAAGGAAAATGCATGGTTGAACGAAAAATAGGAAATCTCTTCCGGCTACGAAACGCGCCGTTTCATTTTATCCACGTCAGCATTGGTGCGCGATGCGGTTCCCTTTTTGCCTGCAATAAGACTTTTCCTTTCCTTAATGATGGCGCGGGGACCCCATTATAAATTTACGTTGGATGTCAAAGCTTTTCCGAGAACTTTTTAGAATAATATAATAATTAATAATATTACAACATTTTATTTAAGTTTATGAAAACAAAAAACTACCTAGAACTAGTTAAAAAGACTCTATTTTCATCGTAAATAATTATTTTTATCATAAATAATTCTGTTTAAATTCTCATTTTTCTTATAGTAGCAGCTAAATTGTCCCACAACTTAGATTGCTAGAATTTTTTTTTAAAATAAATTATTTTAAAAATAGCTAATTTTTAGATTTTGAATGTTTGAAAAGAACTTGAGAAGGAAGGAAGTAGTTTTTAATCGAAAAATTGTCCGACTTTAGAAAACAATAATACCTTTGCCATGTCTTAATTTTTTTTACAAAAAGGGTAAAAGTATGATTGAGGTCAATAGTCTTTACCCATTCGATCTGTAACAGTAGTGGCCATACAGAGAAAAAGGACAAATGATTACAGTAAAATGACAACCTGGGAAGGATTATGAGTTTGATAGGGAAAAGGAAGAAAATAAAGACCTTGAGGAACTCATCTTGTACGTTCACAACATAAGCTAGTTTGAAAATGAAAGAATCATGTTCCCTACTTTCTTTCATTTTTCCCAAATAAACAGTAATTTAAAGCACTCGAGCATATTATTACCTTTCAAAAGGACTCTCCTATCATGACGATGCCTGCTAAAATTAAACTCGGTCCAAAAGATGAGCTAAATTGACAGAAAAGGAATCCTATTTTTTTTAAGAATTTTTATAATAAGAATAATACTAAATATAATCATGAATGGTATAAATATTATGTATTTATTTTCATATAAAATTTATATTTATTTATTTATATTAAAAGAAGTACGCACTCTATAATTATAAATATATATTTTTATTTTAAAATGCTTGTTGTCCGGAAGATGTGACTCATGTGAGTATTACTATTAAAAATAATGAGAAGGTTGATTTCCATTCTGCACGGGAGAACTACAGGCAGCTAGCATTGGATGGCGCTTGTAGGACGTGCGTGCGTGCGTGCCCTCACGTGCATCATCGCGGTTCAATCATGAAACAAGAGTTGGCAGTGAAGAATGGCCCGTGTAGATAGAGTTTGGCCGTATTTGAAAAAACAAAATCAAATACAAAATCAAAATCAAATTCATTATTCATAGCATCGGCAGCTGAAGAATCATGCTAAAAAGAGATGATCGAATAATTGAATAGAAAAAAGCCATGAATCAACTGTTGAGATGTAAGAACGGTAAAAGAAAAGGAGATGGAGCATTGAGAGGGACAAGCACCGGAAGGGAAGAAAGAGAGAGAGAAATATTTAGTTGATACAAATGGGTGCAGTGTATTCGATTTTAAAAGTACTTATTTTTCTTTCTTGTAAATTAAAGTAGATTTTATGTATCACATGTAGTCATAAATATATCGATGTCACAAAAAATGAATTCAGGTTGACGTAGTGTATTAAGATTATAAAATTCTTATTTTCTTCTTATGAAACAAATCTTATGTATCACATTGAATCATATTAATTTAAGAGTTTTTCTTTTATGAAATCTGTTATAAATCTAACATTTATCAAAGAAAGAAAAAAAAATACAAAGATTAAGATTCAATAATGCATCCAAGTTTAACAATATTTCCCAATTTGACTTATGAGTTATTCTACTCAACAGTTATACACTACACACTTGTTGAGAGAAAAAAAAAATAAAAAAATAAGAATTAAAAGTAAGCGTGTGGTGTAAGACTGTTAAATAGATTTTTCTTAACTTATATATATAATTATTAATTCGAGTTATATCCAAAAATTCCTATAGGTGAGCAGTGATTGAAATGTTGCAATCACTGCGGCTTTGGAATATTATATCAAAAAATGCTCATTAACCATTAGATCAACCTTTGTTTTTAAAGTTTATAAAGTTTAACATCGATGGATGGATAATGTCGCATCAGTAAGAAAAGAAGTGAAAGTGAGATTATAGTATAATATAGCATTTCTCTCACACTAAAATGAAGTGGTAATATATGTTCTTTAATATTTAATACATGGTCCATGGACTCAAATGATTACTACAATTGTATTTCCTATTCTTGGGCGATTTGGGTCGGACCCAGAAGGAAAAGGATAGGCCTCAATTGGGAAATGGGAATGGTCTAATGGCAGGAATTAAGGCCCATGGGCCATATATGGGTAGCCCCCTTAAGGGAGATCTGAGCTGCAATAAGGTTGTGATAGGGCCTAATTAAAATATTTGGAGCTCCTTCTTGGAATCAATTTCCTGTGTCAAAAATAAAGTTGAGGTAGGGCCCAATAAGGTTCGAGTTCCCAAATGCATGTTTCAAAACCCAAACTAATGAATCTCAATCGACCACACCAATTAAATAAGCAAATGTTGTCTAAAACAGCCGCTTTTGCCGGGAATAATCGTCGTTAAAAATGCATGGGAAAATAAATGAATAGTTTGAGTGTTCTTTTGCGATCAAATCTCAAAAACATAAATGATATTTTGTGCAAGCGTTGTATAATCTTTTTTTAAAAAGTAAGTAAATAAAAAATTTATATGAAAAAAATTAATTTTTTAGTTATGAACTTCACACTTTTTCAAAACGATTACGTGGTGTTTGCGCATTTTACAATTGTATGTGACATTTCTCCTAAATTACGCTCTCTTTGTGATTAGGGGTGACAATATATTACATGACTCGTTAACCCAACACGAACATGACACGATAATAGCGGGTTGGGGTTCAATCTTAACGGGTTCGGGTCAAAACGGATTGACTTGTTAAGACACGATTGCTTAACGGGTTGATAACGGGTCAACCTGTTTTGACCCGATATGACACGTTAAGAAAATTAAACTTACAATTATACCTTTATACCTAAAAGTAAAATTGTTAGATTTTCAATTTTGATATTTTTATTATTTAGATTGTAATTTTTGACTTGTAGTTGGCTTTATAATTTTTATAAATATTGTGATTTTAAAATTTATATAAAATTATACTAAATTTAATAAGGTCAAACGAGTTAATTTCGGGCATTTTCAACCCATTTACATAAACAGTTTGAAACGACTCGTATTGTGTCGTATTAACCTATTTCATAATATTTACTGATGGATCAAAACGGATTGATACGACATGACATGACCCGTTATGTTAATGTGTCGTGTTAGGGTTTGAGAGTTTGACACAATAAGTTTAACGGGTCAGATTATGATTGAGCTATATTGTATAACATACATATTTTGACACGACACGAACACGACCCATTAACACGATTTGATATCCCTATTTGTGATTTAAACCCACTCCTCCCAATTCATAAAACGAATCAAAGTGTGGCTCCTCTCGCCATGATCTCACCTTCCTTACACTCCCCATTTTGGCCTCTCTCATAGCTTAGAAGTATGAGTGTTAATATGTGATACGATCCGTTAACCCAACACGAACACGACACGATAAAATCAGGTTTGGGTTTAGCCTTATTGGGTTCGGGTCAAAACGGGTTAACCCGTTATAATCTGTTAAGAAAATAAAAATTACACTTCTACCCTTCTATCTAAAAAAATAAAAAAGATAGAACAAAAAGATTTTGTGACTGGTTTGTAACCTCACACACATTGCAATGCTATTTGTAAACAGTGAGGACTTTGGATAAACAAAAGGATTTGGTTATGGGATAGTAGAATTACAGATAACTTAGTTATAGGAGCACAAGAAATGAATTTGGACGAGTTAATTGAAGATATAATGGAGTTGAACATCAACAAGAGCAATAAGGACGCTACACCATCTTTTGTGGGTTTATAATTTGTTTAGATTTGTATGTTTATCATCATATTTGGAATTTTAATATTAATATTTACAATGCACTATGCAGTATGCATGGTTTTGTGAGTTTGTTACTTTATTTTATTGTTTATCATATTTGGTATTGTTGGGATTTTCATTTTAATTTCGGTATATTTATTTTTGAATTTTAATTTTGTCATTGTAGTTAGTTTTACATTTTTTTTTATAGACATTGTGATTTTAATATTTATATAAAATTAATCAGGTCAAACGAATTAACAGGTCGTGTTCGTGTCCATTAATATAAACAAGTTAAAACAGGTTATAACGGGTCGTGTTGTGTTAATCTTTTCATAGGATTCACTAACGGGTCGTGTCGTATCAACCCGTTATCTTAATGGGTTGTGTTAGGGTTTAGGATTTTAATATGAAACCTTTAATGGGTCATGTTCAGGTTGACCCATTAACTGTAATGTACATGCTTTGACACGACACGAACACGACCCGTTAATACGATTTGACACTCCTACTTAGAAGTCATGGATGTAAAGATTTTGTGTATTCTTATATTTGGGATAAAATGACTGATTTACCATCTTCTAGTCACCTTTAAGCTACATGTGTTGTATAGTCATATTTCCAAGCTAATATCTACAAAAGTAAGAAGTGGTACTATTGTAAAACGATGGGCGAGAATGCTTCACGCGCCACTCAAAATGGCTGGTGAGCCCACGTATAAGTCATTATCGAAGCTCCAAACACCACATGCTCCAATCCATCAATTAGATTTATGTGCCTCATACCCTCAAGGTCTAATCATCTGTCAACAGCATGGGCCGCATCATACATGCACGTCGTTGGTACATATTTGCGTGCTTCTCAAACTCTTGCAAAGATGTGAACGAGTCAACCCTTCGTTCTCGCCTATCTTACTACTTTTCTTAAAATCAGAAGTCGCCTATCTTATAATTTTTCATTAAAAAAATTTAGAAAGTGAAAAGAAAATTGAAAGTACAAAATTCGATCAAGTAGCTTTATCCATAATATATATATATGTGTGTGTGTGTGTGTGTGTGTGTGTGTGTATGTATTATATACCATATCATGTCATGTCATATCATATTCTGGTTGGTATTGTATGTATAGTATTTTTTGTGATTTCAAAGATTAAAACTAGAGTTTAATATCAATTGAGAAGCAAATTAAGCAAGCAGATCAGTGGGATAGATATATAGCATTGATATTGGGATATATATATATATATATATGAATAACAGCTATATGATCAGCAAATTAATTAACCCAATCTATGCTTGATGGAATTGGACCAAAACGAGTCCAATCAAGGTGGAAGCTAGCTAGCCCACTGATCTAGATATAAGGCGAAGCTGAATGAGCATACCAAGGACATTCTTCAACCATCCCTAGCATATCTTCAACTATCTCAATCAATATCACACACAAAATATGTTCCAATCAATATCACTTGTCTGATTTCTTTTAATGGTATCAGAGCCATTTTTGGTTCTGGTTGCTAATAGAATTGCTTTATCTTCGTCTCTTTCTCTTCTTGATAATTTCTGGAAACATTCTGTTTTCCTAATCTAGTTTCTTTGCTTCCAACCTGTTGTACGCCACTGCAGTTGAATAGAACATTCGGTAAATCTCTGGATTCCCGTGGTTCCTATGTTAGCCGGTGTGAGGCGTTTGAGGGATTTAAAAGGGATTGAGCTATTGCTTTGTTGTTGTGGCCCTCCAGTATGTGCGAGTCCTGCAGCTAGGAAAGGGTAAAGACCTAGGTCTAGGAAGGACCTGAGTTTTGTTTCAGATTTTACCAAGATGAGCAAGATGTTTAGATCTAGTTCATCTATTAGTTCCAGACCAGGTTTGCCACCTAATATTATTAATAAAGAAGATTGTGTAATCGAAGAAAATGATTCAGTCAATCTTGATCAATGGCATCTACAAAATATTAACACTAATTCTCTTTATCACTGCACTTGGTTTCAATCCAAATTTAACAGTGAGTTCAAGGGGAAAACCGTTGAACAAAGTTTTGCAGTTTCAAAAACACATGAACAGTGAACACATGAACAGTGTTGTTTGTTTCAAAAGAAAATGATTAATTCTTTTAAAGAAAAAGGATTTAAGTTTATGCATATTGCTTCAGTTTAGATTGCTATCCGACCTTTAATTAGGAAGGGTATTAATGCTTCTGTCCTTTTATGTTTACGTGATGGAAGATTCAAAAAATTTGATGATAGTGTTCTAGGAGTGGTTCAAACCTCTCTTATGGAAAGCTCTGTTCATTTTGATTGCTATCCTGATTTAACTGTTGACTTGTTTGATGGAATGTTTTATCTGTTTTAACTCTGAGTATTTTAACATCTGGCTTTGATATAGTAAAAGGCAGCAGACCTATTGCTTTGATTTATTGCATCCATTACCGAGTCTTAAGCATTAGCCTTGAGCCAAAGGCTAAGATTAAGTCTCCAAAAAATTAGACCCTTCTGATGCATAGCTCAACTTCAAATGCTAACATCAGAACTCCCAAAATGTTTTTCTGGAAATACATCGACTTACTAGAAGAATGGATCCTTAAACAAGAACTTCCCCTTGCTAAAGTTCTTCCAGAGGACTCCAACAGTAGCTATATTCAGCAGTATCTTGATGGTACTGTAAAAATTTCTTTTGATCGACCTTTGATTACCAACGAAAAAAGAAATTCTTTTGCTGGTTCCAGATCCTCATTTAACTCAAACCAAGATCTAAGAGATGACAATCTCAAAAGATACTTGAAGGATCATGAAGATCCTACTCGTCCAATTTTGATTATGGAACTTCCTGTAAAGGAGAATCCCTCTGTTTCAGATTTAAAGTTGAAAGGAATTTCAACTGATTCCTAGGTTACTTCTGCTTATTATTCAACCAAAGACGATCTTAAGTCTAAGGGAAAATCCATAAAGGAAGGAGCTGGAGAAGATGCTGAGTCTTTATCTCCAACAGCTTCTGATATGGTTGCTCCTGTCCATCACCAATTAATGGTGCTTGACAGAGCACTTGATATTGACATGATTTCCCTGTTTAATGACTTCAATTCAGTAGAAAAACGTGATAAGTGAAAAACTTATCATGCGACTTTTTCGATTCCAGAGAAACAGAAGATTTGAAGGAAATGAAAAGAAAGGATGTATGCACTCAACTAGCATATACTTTTCTTTGATTTCCTAGAAAATCATTATGCTTCAAAGGATAATTCAAAGAATTCTTTGAATGTTTTAAAAACAAGTTTTACTAAAGAATAAGGTAGGACTGTTGTTAAAACCAGCCACCGTTCTTTAGAAACCATCATTGTTTCAACTCAAAACTGTGAAGTCAAGGCTTCACCCTTCAAAATTTCTGACCCCAATCCCAAAAATTATGTTTTATTTGAAACAAAAAAGATTATCGAACAAAATAATTTTATCAACCAGACCCTTTATACAATAGGTCAACAACTTGACCATATAAAGGATAAAGTTGAAAAACCTGTTTTAGAAAAACCTGCCTCAACCAGTTTAAAATTGGTTGAAAAACCTTGGATTATTTTACCAGAGAACCGACCAAAAAATAATTTCAAACCGGCTAGTACTTTAGATAAAATTGATCAACTACTTGCTCAAATTAAGCAAGAACGACCCTCTGCTTGTCCTCTTGACAAAAGCAGCAAAGGGGTTGATTTTGATAGTCTTTCTGTGCATACTATTGATGAATTTTCTGATGATTCATTAGTTCAAAAAATTGATTCAATTCAAAACAATTTTCAGGACCTTCAGATTGAAAGACCTGAACTTTCCAGGATCTATTCGAAAGGACCTAACCCCATAGGTCTGACGAAGAACTGATATTCTAGACCTACTCCCCCAAATTTACAGTATGAAGAAAGAGTTTTCCAAAACCAATTCTTCGTATCTGCTGACCATATGTATGAATGGAATATTGATGGATTTTCTGAGTAAGAAATCCTCAATAGTTTAAATCGTATGTCTATGGTTGCTAATGCTTATGTTAACAACAATCTAGGGCAAGCTGAGATTGTTAACATCCTGACCACTGGATTTACGGGTATGCTTCGAGATTGGTAGGATAAACATCTCACTGAAGAAGCAAGGGGAACCATTATCAATGTTGTTAAGCATGATGACAAAGGTTTACCCATTTTTGACACAACCATAGGAAGAGGAATTCCTGATGATGTCCATACCCTGATTTATACCATAGTTAAACATTTTGTTGGAACTCCTTCCAACATTACTAACCGAATTTCTGATTATTTGAATAATTTGAGATGTAATAAAATGTCTGATTATCATTAGTATAAAGATGTTTTTATATCTCGTGTTATGGTTAGAGATGATTCGCAAAAACCTTACTGGAAAGAGAAATTCATTGATGGATTGCCTTGTTTGTTTGCTATTAAGATTAAGGATTCACTTACTGATACCTTGAGATTTATGAATTATGATAATTTTACTTATGGGGATATCATAAGTACCATTCAGAAACTTGGTATTAGTATGTGCAATGATCAAATGATGCTTGCACAACATATGAAGGATAGAAAGAAAGCCAAATATGAGATGGGAAACTTTTGCGAACAATTTGGCCTTCCTCCTATTACTTTATCTAGGCAGTACAAGAAAAGTTTTAAAAGGTTTTCTAAACCTCGTGGGGATTACAGGAGAAAACCCTGTGATGATTTTTATAAAAAACTTGTTTCAAAGAAATCATTTCATAAAAAAGTTTCAAAAAACCCTTCAAAAGGGAAATGTTTTACTTGTGGTAAACCTGAACACTTTTCTAATAAGTGCCCTAAGAACCACAAACTCAAAAAGAAGCTTAATGAGTTAAACATTAATGCCGTTGATCAAGAAGACCTGTTTCTACTCCTCGAAAATGGATCTCCTATATCTTCGGATGCAGATGAACTTAATTCTAGTGGCTTAGATTACCACTCAGACTCTGATTCACCTAACTCACCAAACATTAAGCTTGGTTGCAATGATTCTTGTTGTAAACCTGAAATTAAGACAATCAATGTTTTAACTAAAGAAGAGGAACAAGAAAATTTGCTTTTATCTTTGATTTCACTGATTGAAAATCCTGAGCTTAAAGATAAGTATCTCAAGTAGCTCAAGAAGACCCTGATTCGCCAAGAGTCATCGTCTTCCAAAGGAAAAATTAGTTTTCAAGAAACTTAATTGGGACATTTTTAGAAAACAAAACCCAAAGATATTTCAACAAAAGATTTACAGCATGAAGTTTCTTTAGTTAAAAAAGAAATTTCCGAACTCAGAGAAGAGATTAATACTCTTAAATCTGATAATGCATCTTTTAAACAAGATTTACTTTCTTTAAAAATTGAAAATCAATTTGATCATGAAAATCCTTCTAATGAAGAGGAAACAAACCAGTCAGACCATACTGAATCCTCTCACCCAGCCAAGGATGTTTGCTTGCTTCACCATTTTGTTCCACATAAATGGTTTTGTATGGTAGATATTATTGTTTGCCATGATTTCAAGTTTTCTGCTATTGCTTTAATTGATTATGGAGCGGAACTTAACTGTATTCGTGAAGGTTTAGTTCCCAGCATTTATTTCGAAAAGTCCATTGAGAATTTATTCTCTGCAAACGGATCTAAGATGAAGATCAACTATGAGCTCAACACGGCTCATGTTTGCCAATACAATGTTTCTTTCAAAATTCCTTCTGTGCTTGTTAAAAATATGACCTATGATATCATATTAGGCATGCCTTTTCTTCACACGATTTACCCGTCCCTTTCTGATAAAAATGGGATTACTACTGATCCCTTTGGACAGAAAGTTAGATTTAAATTTGCTTTAAAGTTTGAAATTGATACTGCTAGAAATTCTCTGTCTTTGCTCTCTGCTAAGAAGAAACATTTGAATTTCCTTTAGCAAGAAATCAAATTTAAACAGATTTCTGATAATTTAACTGATAAACTGTTTCAATAAAAAATCGAAGATTTTCATAAAACTTTGGTTTCTGATATATGTTCTGACCTTTCAAATGCTTTTTGGCATATAAAGAAACATTTATCCTATATTAAAGATTTTTCAGAGAAAAATATTCCAACCAAAGCTCGACCTATTTAGATGAATTGTGAAACTTTGGAGTTTTGAAAATCTGAGATTCAGAATCTTCTTCATAAGAATATCATCATGCATAGTAAATCACCCTCGTCGTGTGCTGCTTTCTATGTCCAGAAAAATGCTGAGATTGAGCATGAGGCATCTCGTTTAGTCATTAATTACAAACCTTTGAACAAAATTTTAGAGTGGATTAGGTATCCTATTCCCAACAAAAACGATTTGGTTCATAGGTTAAGTAATGCAGTTATTTTTTCTAAATTTGATCTTAAATCTGGATTTTGGCAGATCCAAATTAGGGAGTCAGACCAGTACAAGACTGCTTTCACTACCCCCTTTGGGCACTATGAGTGGAATGTGATGCCATTTGGCCTAAAAAATACTCCTAGTGAATTTCAAAATATCAAGAATGATATCTTCAATTCATTCACTCATTTCACCATTATCTATATAGACGATTGTTGCCCAGATGACTAACACAAGAGGGGGGATGAATTGAGTTGTATTAAAAAAAATAACAATTATAAATCAAATATACAATATAAAATATAAATAAAATATAAAACAACAATAAATATAAAGAGTAAGGGTAAGAGAGAAGCAAACTCAATATGTTAACGAGATTTGGCCCCACTGCCTACGTCCTCGCCTCAAGCTACCCCTTGAGGATCCCCGAATTCACTATTCAACCTCCTTTAGGTGGAGATAGAAACCTATTACACCTTTGAACAACACCACTACAAAGGATCTGTGTAGAACACCCTCTACACTTGCAATCACCTTACACGTGGTGATTCAACTATTCCCTGTGTAGAACACTTTCTACACACACAAGGGTTATACACACCCTTTTACTGATACAAGAATTGATAGTGGGTAGATTATCAGAAAACACTCATCAATGAGTGAAATAAGAACAATACAGCACAGACTATATCTCTCAAAATGAACAAGGGTTAAGGCTCAACGTTTAGAGAAGAGAGAATGAAAACTTTGAATGAATGTTGTATGCTCTTGGTGTTGTGAATGTGAAGCTCTCAAATGATCTATTTATAGGCATATGAGACTTCATATTGAAATTTAAAAAGATTCACATGTCAAAGACATCATCATTCACTTTTCAAAAAATTAAACCTAATCTTTTTACTTTTTGCATATGACAAAAGGAGCACACTTTGCTTTTCAAAAAAATCAAACCTAATCTTTTACTTTTTGCATATGACAAAAGGAGCACACTTTGCTTTTCAAAATTTTCAAACCTAATCTTTTACTTTTTGCATATGACAAAAGGAGCACACTTAATTTTTCAAAATTTTCAAACAAAGACATCTTCCTTTTGCATAAGTCAAGAAAAACATCAATCACTTTTGAAAATATTCAAATAAAACATGCACATGTGAAAGATGACAATCAATCATCTTTAATATTTTCAAAGTTCAAACCTTTAATCATGTCATGCACATGTGAAAGATGACAATCAATTATCTTTCAAAATTTTCAAATTTAATTTTCAAAATATTCATGCACATGTGGAAAATGTATTTTAATGCTTTATGATAAAATATTAATTTTGAGCCTTAATCCTAATTTCGAATTTTTAAGAGATTTACAACATTACTCTATGATTTAATGTGAACTTGTTCCCTTCTTGCTCATACTTGGTTTCTTGATGTGCTTGACTCCATTATGTAGATAACTTGAGCTTGAGACTCTTTATTCTTTGAATTCATTTGTTATCATCAAAATCCATGTGTAGATGTATAATTACACAAAACTTGAAACCTTAGGTTCAACAACGATGTTTTTATCTTTTCCAAATCCATTGATGAACACTGAAAACATCTTTAAATGTTTCTAGATATCATTAAGAAAAATGGACTTGTTGTTTCAGCCAAAAAGATTCAATTGTTTCAAACCAAGATTAGATTCCTTAGTTATGATATCTTTGAAGGCAAAATCAGGCCCATTCACAAGCCATTGAATTTGCTGACCAATTTCCTGATGTCATTCTTGACAAAACACAGCTTCAAAGATTTCTTGGTTCACTCAACTATATTTCTGATTTCTACAAGGATATGAGAAAATAGTGTCGCTCCCTTTTTGCGAGACTTCAACTCAATCCTACTCCATGGACAGATGTCCATACCAAATTGGTTCAACAAATCAAGGCATATGTCAAGACTCTTCCTTGTCTTGGTATCCTTACTTCAAATAGTTTCAAAATTGTTGAAACATATGCCTCTGACATAGTTTATGGTGGCATTCTGAAACAAAAAGTTTTACCAGGTTCTTTTGAACAGATTGTTCGATTCCATTCTGGAACCTGGAATCATGCACAGCATAATTATAGTACTATTAAAAAAGAAATTTTATCTATAGTACTATGTATTTCTAAATTTCAAAGTGATTTACTTAATCAAAAATTTATTTTGCGTGTTGATTGCAAATATGCTAAATACGTATTAGAAAAAGATGTTCAAAACATTGCATCAAATCATATTTTTGCACGGTGTCAAGCTATTTTAAGTGTATTTAATTTTGACATTGAATATATTAAAGGCTCTGATAATTCAATTCCTGATTTCCTTACTCATGAATTTCTACAGAAAACATGAGCAAGAAAAAGAAACTAGTTTTACCAGTTTCAAACCCCCCACAGGTTTTACCCCTGCTGATGCCTCCAGCATATTCTCCAGCTTCCTCCCCATTGGAGATAGCCAATAGATTCACCAATCTAGGGCATATCCCTAGACTAGTTCTACCCAGTACCTTTGCTTCGACACTGGCCATGCCATAAGACCCATATGCCAACCCCCTAGCAACGGCGAGGCCCAGGCCCACAAATAAGTTCCTCCTTGCCAATAAGGCAGAATACTTTAAAAAGATTTATTTTGTAAATCTATTTTATATTGAGAAAACAATAAAGACAGATGTGTTTCAAATTGCTTCGAATTATTTTCCCCGAGGATTTCACTGGATTCTCAAAAATCCAGCAAAGGACCTCAAGTTTTACCTTGGTATCCTGCTTTATACAAGATCCATTTCTATTAAACCAATTCACTGTAAAGTTGATCCTTCAAATATCATCTTTCACAATCGTTATTTGATTTCATCGATGACCAAAGAAGAATGGGGAACCAATCCCTCTACTTCTAAGACCATCAAAGGAACCGAAACTCAGTATAATTATTATGATTATATTGAAGCTTGGTCAAGGTTCCCTCTCATTCAAACCCCAGATTTTCAGCACCCTAGGTTCTTCAACTTTGACAAGAAGTGCAAATATTCTTTTCCCCTCTGGTTTCAAAAATGGTAGCACCATTTCGGCCCCATTCCAGAAATTTTCCCTGATAGTCTCCAACTGACTATCAAGCATTTCAATATTTCAAATTCACCCAAGATGAAAGGGCGTGACGCTAAATTCCCTTATCTACTTCATTTCTGCACCAGATACAAGGTTCCTTGGATCTGCAAATGGCTGTATGAGAAAGTGAATGACATCTTGGTTCGCCAGTTTTTCGTCAAGTGGTGGGATCGTTATCCCTACACTAATGACATTGTTTCATATGTTTCAAGAGATTTTCCTCTTCTTGTGCCTAATCTAAAAAGCACGGAGGAATTCCCTTCCCCTTCTTCAGGTTCAAAACAGGCTTTAATTACTTATCCAACCATCCCAGAGATAAGTAATTCACCTGCAGATTCAAAAGATTCTTCCTCAAAGTAGAAGAAAACATCATCTTCAGCAAAGAAGAAGAATTCAAAAGGTTCAAAAGATTTAGACCGTTCATCTTCTTCAAAGAAAAAGTCTCCATTAGAACAATTGAAGAAGAAAGATTTAATACAACTATTGAAGAAATCCATTAAGGACGAACTCAATAGCAATGATTCAGCTGAAGAATCAGAGGCTTCATCCACAGCAAAAGACTCCGATCCTTACAGTAACACCTTCGAACATGATTCCGAAGATTATCCCCCATTTTTGGGAGATGACTGAGTGTCAGCACAAACCGACAATATTTCAATAGCTCTAAAGACCACAAGGATTCCAGGCTGCATCTCACTTGCTTCAACTTTCGGCCCGAGAAGACAGATACTTTCAGTGCAAAAAAATGCTTCAACTTTCGGCGGAAGAAGACAAATCTACTTTTGACGAAAGGAAAAATGTTTCAGATAGTTGAATAGTAAAAGTCACTATTCACTATTCATCTTTTACTGTTTCACCCATGATTTATGGGAATTTACTATTTGTAAAAGCAGTTCCTTCTTCTATAAAAGGACGGTTAGTTTCATTTGGTAGGCAGAGCTCATTTGAGGAAAAAACTGAACTTCCCAAATCTCTCCTACTAACCCAGGTTCACTTGTATCCCCAAGATTCCAAAGTTTGTATTTTATAAACTTTGTAAGTTTCAATTTCATTTATAATATCTTGAAGATTCTTTCATACCTGTTTTCATTTCATATTTGTTTTACATTTCAGTATTGCATTCATGCATTGGTCGGCCCTGCCGCCACATAACTCTGTTCACATCTAATTTCAGTCTCTTCTACTCTCTCTTCTCTTCCGCACTTACTTCCGCTCTTAATGGTAGTCATAAATGAATTATACAAAATTAAATCTACAAACTGATCATGTGATTTGATGCAGTACGTTAGATTATAAAGTTACTTCTGGTGTAAAGTAGATCTAATGAATCACGTGAAACTATATCAGTTTGTGAATTTACTTTTGTTTAATCTCTTTGTATCTATAGCAGTTATCATATATATATATATGCAAGTATATTTCCAAATAGCCAATCCTCTCACTGATCTCTCATCATACTCCTAGAATTATTTGATTCCCTCATGCTCTCAATGGAGATCATATATATAACCACACTTAATTACAGTCATCATGTGTACTGTATGCCTTGAATGGTGGAGGACGTACACAACCCTAATCCAACCGAGGTCATCACCTCCTAATTCATTCATGTTTAGCAATATATACCAACTCAACTTATAGTACTTACTATTGGGAGTTGGCGCGATTGGTTATAAGATCGGATCGGATCGACTCGAAGAATCTCTGAGTTTTCAATGACGATTGACTTTATTTATTTCATTTTTCTCTAAGTTATAAATAAGAGAAATCATGCATGTTGGCTCTGATCTAGCTACTCTATTTCTTTTAAACTAATAATAATAATAATAATTAAAAATAGATTCCCACAATTCCATTGAACCTGCATAACCACTATTGATCAGTACTTGCACGCATGTCGACGTATTGTAGTCTCCTATAGGTTATAACAACAATAATGGTCAAGGTTACTGGATTAACTATACGTCTAGGCTTATAAATTTGCTGTAAATGGTCCCTCCGAACACTTAGTTATTATATATTGTAAGTAGATTTTTTGTATGAAGTGGTGTATATATGCATGCAGCTGCAGCAGCTCTCAAGATCAGTTAATTTCTTTAATTTTCCCATTGGATATTGACAAATAAATTGGCATCCTTATAGCTTATGATCTCTACTCTTACATAATATTTATGTAATTAAGTTGATCCTGATCTCAGCTGGTACGTAGTTCCATCAGCCAGCGCGCAGCTTGTAATTTATATAGTTTTTCCCACTTTGTCTTTTCCTTTGCTGTCTAGCTCTGGTATGATCTGGGGCTAGATCATCATGAGGGTGGGACCTAATAGCTAGTTATCTAAAGACTCGAATTAAATATTAAGATTTCTTGTGTTCCAATGAGCTCCATCTTTTGTGAATGCAGCATAAGAGAATGGTTAATAATTTGCTAATTACCTGAAGTTTCAAGCTAATTATTAACCATTAATATCATTCCCCTATAGGAATAACTAGTTGTGACATGATATCCTAAAATGTGATCTTCTAATAAATTAATACTCTTGAGTTAATATTAGTTTAATTAAGGCCAATATATAATGCGCTTTGAACGTTGAAAACTCATGTTAATTTATTATAATCTGACTATATATATATATATATTAAAGTACTGAAAGCACTTTGCAGAAGGCTCAATAATATGTGGTAGCTAGCTGCTAGTCAACATATGCTGCCATGCAAATTATGCAATTATAAGGGCTAGCTAGTACCATATAATATATAATATTATACTCTTGCATGTATGTATGTATGGTATGCATGCATTCGTACTGTATGCTTGCTATACATACATGCATATATACATACAATTATGAGTTTGAAAATGGCATTACAAGAATATCGAGTTTTTGTGACAAATTTATTGTAACTAAAAGACTATTTGTAACTAATTTTAACTAAAAATAGTCATTTCACTGAAATTAACTGGTCGCAAATAAACAATTTTCTTGCAGTACTGCAGGGATCGATCTCTTGCTTCCCAATCATCCAAGATCAAGCTAATTAAGGGATTAAGGATGATTTTATATGGTTAACATAGGGTCAATTCTGCGTATGATTCCTGATTATTAAAACTTCAAAGTCTACGTGTACGTACGTCGTCTGTCTTCTTCATGTCTGGGGTAATTAGTGATTGCTCTTATAAGTATATATATATCAATTGCTAGATATCACATCATTTATGCAGGCCATTTAAGCTCTTCTGATCATAAATATTATATATATAGTGTAAACATCCTATTTTGAACCTGATTAGTGACAAAAGTTCTTGGTTTCGTATAACATGAGTATATATTATATACTGAATTGTGAATCATGCGCCTACGTACTTAGAAGAATAAAAACTGTGTAGTACTTAATTATTATAAGTTAATGTTTCATTATAACATTATGTTATATGGAGAAATTAAGATGATTACTCATTTAAACATGAGAAATGATATCTACAGTCGTGGTTGTACAAGTATTGTGCAGTCTCTTTAAAAAAAGTGAATTAATACGGGACTCACATGAAAAAAAAAACTAACTTTTTAAACGTAGATCTCACTCTTTTTTAAAGCGATTGCGTGATATTTACACAGTCCATAACTGAATGTAACGTTACTCTTTAAACATATAATGTTGGAGGTTATAAAATGAGCACTAGTGTAGAGCCCACCGAAAGTCTAGCCCGCCCATTATATTAGGTTGGAAGGGAGGAAGGGAGAATCTGATAAAGACAAGGAGTTGATTAGAGATAACATAATGAGGTGACATAAAGTTGAGGCGATGATACATAAAACAAGAAGACAGACTAGAAGATGGAGGCAACGATGAGGAGGTGATCCGAACTTCATGTTGTGCTTCATTTTGAGACTTGCATGCAGGATCGCTGGAGAGTGGGAGAGATCAGCCATTCATATGGCTTCAAAACCATTTTTTTCTAAAAAGAATTCTAAGAGAGTAATTGTATAGAGTCTACTGAGGGTGGAGTGCTTGTGTCAAACTCTTGATCTTATAGTGGGTTTTACATCCAAGACCCATGAACGTCGTAAGCTTTAGCCTAGCTTGTTTGGTTTGGTAGATGTCTTATCTAATCTTTACAATTTTTTTAAATTTTCACAAAATATAATAAATAATTTAACATTTTCAAATCTCAAAATAAAAATAATTTTAAAAAATTATATTCTAATTAACAATATTTTATTCATCAACCTTCATCTTATCTCATATGTATAACCAAACTAGGCCGAATCAAATCACGTAAATACTATCTTCTTTATTTTTTACCATTTATCATTAAGCAAGACATGAATGAAGACTCCAAACACACTACCACCAAGACTTCTAATATACCAAGTGAGAGGAGAGGTAATATATCCGACAAGCATACTGTTGAGGCCAAAAAATACATCAATAGAATAGATAATTAAATAAATTCTTGTCAAAAAAAGATTGGACGTCGAAGATGGTATACTCTATGATGACAAACGAACAGTACTAGTTTCCAATATTGAAGGTTTAGATGTGTCATATCGGACATGAGCTACTATATAGTAATAAATCCGATCGATCTCTTTTAATTTTCCTCCACTCCTTTTTTTTAATGATTATATATATACACGGCTAGCTAGCTCAGGCTTGAAATCTATTCCAATATCTCACGTACCTGTCAAAATTCCAAGCTAGTGTTACAAATGACAAAATATTAGAGCTTAAAACCATGGGTCGTTGGGTACTGCATTTCCTGATCGATGACGATAGATATATATATGCATTTGGAGAGCAACATGTGGTATCACGATAGCGACCGGCCGTGAGGAGATAGCAAAATGCCATCAATCCTGATCTCTCACGTACATTCCAATTTCAATGTCGCCCTCACTCATCAGGTCAGATTGAGGCTATATCGATACGTGTACCTGCGCGCGCTTTCGCCCACCACTTATCATGTAGGTGAAACGCCACCACAGTACTCCTCCTCCGGCTGAGTTAGCTAGGCTTATCTCCAAAGAGGCATTTTATTTCATGATCATGCGATTAGACACATACACCACTTACTCAATTTTCATATCTTGCGATCATTCAAATTATATATATATATATATTATGTGTATAATTGACGTTCTGCTTCCATGGGAAAAATATACGAGGCCATCATGGCATGGGGCTTGATTCCTTATCATAGATCTATCTATATGGAGATAAATATGGCAAAGGGCCATGAACATCTAGCTGCTTTCAAATTAGAAAATAACACGTCCGGCCATGATATAATTGCCGCAACAAAATCCATCTACTGTGGTCATGTAATGCGGGCATGTTTATTCCCAAATACAGTCGTTGCTCCTTTTTTGAGAAAAGACAATTCACGACGTATATGCCTTCTCCTTTACACGACAGTAGTACTTCAAGCTCTTGAGGCTTCCGCCTATAGATAGAATAAAGCAATTAGACATTAGAAAAAGAAAGGGGGCTAGCTAGTACTTCACCATTCATGGTAACATGTGATCAATTGAAACCATGTGATGAATTGATCAAACATAATGCGATGTGTCAATTACCAAAAACGAATGTCTCGACCACTTAGTACCACAATTTCATAAAACTGATTGTCTTATCAATACCCAATAACAAAGGAACGGGCATTTTCGGGGACTAGCCCACTTCCCATTACTCAAATATCGATGATAGAGATACATATATATCATCCGGCCATTGATGTTGTATTGATTTAACTTTAGATTTGAATGTGTCATACAGATGGGTTGCTAATCTACCTAAAGCCATAGTGTTAAGAAAGATCCACTTAGTCTTTTATAATATTCAACATTGCACCTGATCACCAATTGTTATCAGTGAAGGTCCACTCAAGTCTTCTATGACATTCGATATCACACCTACAGATCACCTATTTTTAAACATTCGCAGGGAACTGTGTTGTAGATACAAATCAACAGCCCCTCCCTCACGATGATGCTCCCGTAACTCGAATTCATGGCTTCGAGTTCTGATACCACTTGGTTGAGCTGCCAATCTATCTAAAATCAATTAGTATTAAGGAAAGGTCTACTCAAATCTTTTATGAATTCAACATCGTACCTCGCATGTATGTTTTTAGAGCTATTGTGAGGGTGGTATTGTGGACATTCCTCAACAAAATGGAAGATAATATGGATTTTGTGTTCCAAACTCAAGATTATCTAGTACTTTTCCATGATGGATTATCATGGAAAAGATAACCTTATGATCAGAGGTACCAATAGCAAAATATTACACAGAATACAACTTGTCTTGAACGTCAACAAGGATTATGAGTATCTTATGAATTCTTCATAAATAGGCCAACAAGATCCAAGTATGTACCACATACTGCATGATGCTTCATTGAATCCATTCAAAACCTCAACCAATTAACCCCAGATACCGTGAAAGATACACGTTCAGCTCATGATCAATAGCTTATAGTTGCCAAAAGCAATGATGCAGGGAAGACCAAAACAAGAGAGCACTAAAGTAATTTGACCCACTTGATCAATATATATATGCATATTGTATATATTATATATATTTATATATATTACTAATATATCCAATCTTTTTATCACATTAATATTGGCAGCTGTTCTACCTGCCTTTGACTGATCACCAGTTTTTCCTATTAGGAAAAAGAACTAGAAAAAGGAATTCCCCTTTAGAACCCACTAGCTAGCTAGCTAGGGTTTAGCCAATGGCATGCATGAGAATTTTTTTGAGTGCGCGCTATGCTAGGCTTACATCTGATTATCATCAAGAGGTCAGAAGTTCATACGGTATATAATGATAGTAACCGTGGCTCAATCATATATGGTAAGTTTGATTAAATATATATATAAAAAGAAAGGTATTTTCCCACGCACCATCCCAAAATATGGGATCTTTTACATGACCATTCTAGGCTAGACAATTCCCTCCCCAGTCCCCACCACTAACTTCTATCAGAAAAGAACAAAACGTACAACATCTCCTTAATTTCTATGTTTTTCCTTTGCCATTGAATATAAAAAACAGGCCATCAAACAAACATTAATAAAAATAATATCATCTCGCATTTAATATATATAAAATGTTATCATGTAAGTTTATTTAAGTATTCTAGTGGGAACTTTATCAGTACTGAGTGACGCATAACTTTTCACACGTGGCGTGCCCTAGTATTGCAACTACGTACGTCGAGGATTGGAATATCCATTATGATTAAAAAATTGAAGCAATAAAGATATATAGCTAAAATCTCGATATCCAACAGTGCTTAGATATCATCGACGACCTCTGCTTCAATATTTTATAACGAGTAATGATACAGTTTAAATTGTACTAATTTTGGGTAGTACTCTTTTTTAAAAATGTGAGATTTATTATAATTAAAAAAATAATTTTTTTTACGTGAGTTTCAAATTTATTTATATTTTTAAAAATTTAGAAGAAGTATACTGGATTTGCATATCTTAAAATTACACACATCATTTTTCATATTATATATATATATATAGCCCAAACGGCTGTGGGACAGTCGCAGTGCTTAACCAATCACAAACAAGATTCAAGAATTTTGGGCAGCCCGCAAATGGTCCTAATTAGTTGTAAAACAATGGGAAAGACAAGCAAATCTCTTCAGCCCTTCATGGGTGATCATCACCCTTCTAACCCAGTAGAAGACTTGCAGGCCAGGACGTGTGTCCATGAATTAGCTAGCCATATGTATGTTTATAAGTGAATATGAATGTATATATGTGTGTCATGCACATTGCACACATAACTCTATGATGAGTTATAACGTCCATATCTTCAGATAATATATATAATTATTAATCTTCATTTAAAAGAAGAAAACCTAGCTAGCTAGGTCTACCACTCATTATCCCTGCACGAATTAACAAATGACACAGACACGATATTCAAGCGTGCGTACGTATACACAGTTTGAAAACCATATATAAAATAAAGAGAGATCAGGTATAAGTGGGTTGGCCACACGATATATATATTTATTAGTGTAGAACACGTCAGTGGTTGCCCTGGCTGGCCTCCTCTTTCATCACCATCCACTAAGACGGTTCTCTCTGATCTGTCGCCAAGGCAAAGAGCTAGGGCAAGCATGCAGTACCCGCCCCTGCCGGATATAGTGCAAATATTAACATGATATGTCCCTATTTTAAATTCTCCATTGTCATATATGTTGTTCCTAAGGCTAAAATATAGCACTTAGCCTGGCCTAGCTGTACTTGTCTGTGTAGGTTTTCGGACTAAGAGAATTCTAGAGGAATAAACATTCAAGTTAGATAACAGAAAATCACTAGGAAAACATGTCATTTTAGGTTAAAATTTTTAAGGAGACTATAACTTGAATGCTAGCTTTTGCTGATCTTGAGTCTATAAATCTCGTCTTTCCAAAGATTCCAGACATTAAGGTCTGGATTGGTTACACAAAATTAAAAAACTCGTCTCAATTCATTATTATAACTTTTTCAAATTTATGTAAAAAATATAATAAAAAATTTTACTTTTTCAAATCTCAATACAAAATTAATATTATAAAATTATATTATAACAATATTTTATTCATTAGTATTTAAAACATCTCATCTCATCTCATCTGTGTAACCAAACGGGGCCTAATTGATTGGGAGTATATAAATAATGGGAAAAAATACGGATTTTTATTATTTATACTATTATAGTAACTGTTCTTCCATATTTTCAGCTTTACATATGCATGGGATCAGGTAAACAGATTCAGCATCCTCCTTTCGGGTTTTTTTTTTTAATTTTTTTTTTTAAATTTAGTTTTTAATTCTTTTAAAAAAAATTTCTCTCTCTTACCCCATCACGGGGTTTTGGCAATAAATTAGATCAAGATCGGGTGTAAGTGCTTGAACTTTCTGACTCTAAGATAACATTACTAATTGAAGGCAATAATTTGGAGCACAATATGAATATATATGAACTGAGATCATCAGATATGGCGATAGATAATCTACAAGCAAAACAAAAATAATTGACTGGTAAAGACTGATAAAGTTTTTATTATTAATTCCCTCTTGTTTAATGAGGAATTGAGTAAGACGTAGTACATGATGTCTAACACAGTTTTGTCATCATCTTGTAGGCAAATCAAAATAACTAGCAGCCATAGATGCGCATGCCGCATGAATAGTTGATGGTCAATTATATCAGAGATACATTGCTTATATATAGTATACTTTAACAAAAACTTTATATACAATCACTTTTATGTATTTTTGGCGCACTCTATTGATGTGATTAATTGGCCAAAGTAATTATTTTATATTAAAAAAGTAATATTTGTAGCCAATCACATCAGTAGAGTGCATAAGGAGTACTACGCAAAAGTGACTGTATGTAGCATAAATCATATTTTAATTCCCCCTTTTTTGGTCTTCCCTAGCTAGCTAGCCCCTCTTGTTGAATTACTATATATCCCAAAAAACTCACAAATCACGGGCCGGTAATGATTTTTCCTTGTCAACAAATCTTTTTTGGTTCACTGCTAAAAGCTTTAATTATAGAGAAGAGAGGGAAAACAAAATTGAGCAAAAGTGGTTTAACGGTTCCAAGATCGATTAAAAAAGCCTTAGGAGTTAACAAAAGACATATTAAATAAACTGCAACCATAAGTGCTGATCGAGTGCATGAATCGTATGACCACTGCATCAAATTAGTTGAGTTTGAGGAAGTTAAGAGGCAACAGGGTCCATCGATCTTTGGAGTGCAGCAAAGATTAGAGATTGTGGAACTATACGTAGAGATCAGAAATTAAGATTGGTTCTCAAACAGATCTTACTAAAATAAAATATACTATATATGTAATGTGGTTTGCTCATGTAATGTATCAAATTATAAAACTCTTTTTACAGTAAAGTAAATCTAGGAGGTTACATACATATATATATATATATATATATATATATATATATATATATATATATATATATCTAGTCATGTCAATTTGTAGACTAGTACTTGACTTTTCTATCTTTTTATGAATCTAGCACTAGTACTGTTTTAAATATATTTACCAGCAGTTTGCATGCCTTCTTACATGCCATCATGATTTTAGTTTTTTTTTTCTTAGGTCATGCGTTTGCTCTTATTATTATTGTTATATTAATTATTAGATGTAATTGATCAATCTCTTAACTAGCTTGTGAAAACTAACGGGATTTGCAGGATTCTTGGCATTGTTTGTTTTCATAGATGAGATGAGTTAAGATAAAATTTGAAAGTTGAATAAAATATAAGATTTGAAAAAGTTGAATTGTTTATTTTATTTTGTATAGGAATTCGAGAAAGTTATAATTATTAGATGAGATAAAATGAGAAGTTTTGTGAAAGTGAACGAGTTAAAAATGTGATTCGAAGTTGTAAAAGTACCGTACGTCATGGCCGGCTTGAAGATTGGGTGACACCATCTTTCATAACCAACCCTCACTCCCATTATCTTAAACCTACTTCAGATCAATTCCCTCTCTCTACTTTCATGCATTAGAAGCTTTAAATTATGAGCAAAGTAAAGGGTTTTATAAGAGAGAATCAAATCATGAGGAACCTAAGAGTTTTTTAATAGTTTAAATATTGTTAGAAACCTTTAGACTTCTTTTAAGTTTAAAGATTTAAGTGACAAATATTTATAACAGAAACAATATAAGATCATGGCTTTATAGTAGATAAACTAATGCTTCGAAAATTATATATGTAATATTTTAGGCTGCACAATTTATTTCTATTTTGCAAGCTGTACTTCGATGGTTTTATATGTTGCAGTGAGCATAACAAAGCTGTAGCCGGATGCAGAAAGCATATCTCTTCAGTACTTCATGATCTCCTAGCTAGATGGGGAACTCGATCTCCTTTATCAGAATTTATTTAACAACAGATTTCTTGGATTAATCCCTTATTCCATCTTCTCATTTTTCAATAAAGAAAAGAAAAGACCACTTTCGAGGCACATACATATAGCTACTATCCCTCGCTTTCCAAGATTTGTCCTTATCTTCCTTTTTCTTTTCTTTAGCTTCTAGTTAATGGCCTTTACTAAAGTCAAGGGGGCACTATCATCATTTCCTCATATCCGATGGTAGGAGAAGAAGATCTAGTGACTTCCATTAATTAACTATCAATTCTACCATATCCAACCAATTAAGAAGAGTGCTCATGAGCTAATTATAATGCTTAGAGAATTCATTAAAAAGGGGTCCTTACATACCATAAACAATTACTATGCAGAAATTAGAATCTTACTTGAAACTGCATGATCTTCAAACTCTGTTAATTAAAAAGATTTGTTCTTTCAAATTCAAAAGATTGGTTCTACATCACACCTGTCTAAAGCTGGATCAAATTGCGGTATTTTGTTTGATCAAATGCTCAGTTAATTAAAGAGCAAATCAAAACAAGTAGAGAGGGGGGGGGGGGGGGGGGGGGGGGTGGTGATAATGAAATGCACATCAACAGATCAATCTCTTACTTTGATTATTTGCCTATAATGGCTGACATCAGAGGCATAAGGTGCCTATCACTGAATGAGCATGTCGAGCACAATATGTACGGTGCAGATTCACCAATCAATCATATAATATTAAAGAAGCTTTTAGGCACTGTTTCTCCACAATGGAAACTGGCTTATATAAATACTAGCAGTGTATACACCTTGGTGTCCATGTGCCATTGAATAGGTGGAAAAGAATCCCTTTACAGAAGAGTTAAAAGAAAGAGAGATAAAGAGGGCGGAAAATGAAAATGGTGCAAGAGGGAATCCGAAAGGGTCCATGGACAGAACAGGAGGACTTCAAACTGAACTGCTTTGTGGGTTTGTTCGGAGATCGACGATGGGATTTTATAGCAAAAGTTTCAGGTTTGAAGGTGGCGGGAGACAAAAATAATAGGTATGGTTATTTGGAGACGGGGGATTTTGGAAGGAGCTGCCTTTAACCTCTTGATTTTGTTGTAGGTTTGAACAGAACAGGAAAAAGTTGCAGGTTGCGATGGGTTAATTACATGCACCCTGGCCTCAAACGAGGCAAGATGACTCCTCAAGAAGAGCGCCTTGTGCTCGAACTTCACGACAAATGGGGAAACAGGTTTGAGAACATAAATAATATAGAAAAAATTGACTACTTTTTACCCATGTTGCCATGTTTATCCTCAAGTTGTGTGCTCTATCAAACACTGATTTAACTGGTTTTCTTGATAACTAGTTCAGAGATTATTGTATTCACTGAGTTTGTGATGATCCAATGCAGATGGTCAAGAATTGCCCGCAAATTACCTGGGCGTACAGATAACGAGATTAAGAATTACTGGAGAACTCATATGAGGAAGAAGGCTCAAGAGAAGAAACAGGCTGTGTCTCCATCTCCATCATCTTGTACTTCTCATTTGTCATCAGCAAGTAATCCTGCTGTGGATTCGTCGCCCTTCCCACAGACTGGAGCAGAGAGCTTTTCTGAAACACGAGGTGCTCGTAGCATAGCTTCAGCAGAAAAGCAGAAGAACGAAGAGAAAGTGGGGGAAAGTGGATACTCAATGGATTTTATATGGAAAGATGAAGCTGGAGAAGAGAGCTTTCAAGAAACAGGAGCTCCTAAGGTAATAGCCGTGGATTCTCTGTCCTTCCCACAGACTGGAGCGGAGAGCTTTTATGACACCGGAGGTCTCCGTGTCATAGCTCCAGCAGAAAAGCAAAATGAAGAGAAAGTGGGCGGCTCTGCATCACATGAAAATCACTGTAAATAATCTCATGCATACATCTAGTCTGCCCTTTGTATTTTGTGTTTACTTTTCAGAGAGGAAGATAGAACTTAATCAAATCTCCCATAAGGAGGTTGGTAAGTTCATGGATGTAATGTATAATATACTACTTGTTACTATTCAATAAAGCTGGCACAGTTCTAATGTATGTTAGAGGGTTTCATTTATATATATTTATATAACTATGGATNATAGCCGTGGATTCTCTGTCCTTCCCACAGACTGGAGCGGAGAGCTTTTATGACACCGGAGGTCTCCGTGTCATAGCTCCAGCAGAAAAGCAAAATGAAGAGAAAGTGGGCGAAAATGGGTACTCCATGGATGACATATGGAAAGATATTGCTCTGTCAGAAGAGAACAATATAAAACCAGCCAATGATAGCTATGGTGAAGAGGTTAGAAGTTTCTCTTCTCCTCTGGCTTCCCCACCATGGGAGTTCTGGTTGGACTCGCTATGGAGGTTCGATGAAGAAGAGAGTAAGATGTTTCCGCCCATGGGCGATCAATTTTTCCACTTTTATGAATATGGGAGGGCGTCTCTAACTGGCTAGTCATAATGGATATCTAGGTAGACGAGTCCTAATTTGCAGCTTGTCCCAGAGATTATGGCAGGAAGTTCAAGTAAAAGTATTATTAGAAGATTTATCAGAGGGAGTAAATATATTGCTGTTGAACTTTGTTCTGGTAGCAATTTGTGGCAGTCATTGTAGCAATAAACACAAAGTAACTTCAAGATTTTCCCAACCAAGTGATTGCGGGTAATATTAAGAGATTTTCGGTTAAAGCATCCAAAGAACTACAGCATTTGAATTTTGATGTTCTATAATTGATATGCATACTCAGAATCTCAGAACCTAAGTAGAGTTCCTAGTCCTGTATAAGATGGCACATTGACTCTTCAAAATGATCTTGAGATAAGAATCTACCAAGGAATAGAATACTCTTTTATCTTCTGACCTTATCCTTAACTGGCAAACGAGTAAAGAAATCTCTCCCAGATGTTAAACGGCGCGCTTCTACCCTTGTTGCAGTGAAAATTCAAATAATCCCAACAGTCCAAGTAAGGCTTTTCTTTGTTGGAAACATCGTAAGATATGATGCAAAATTAAAGCAAGTTCTCATTGTTATCAATTATGTCAAATTTGTGGAAACAAAGTAAATGGATCGGTAGTGAATTAACTGGGACAGTGACATCTATAAGAATATTTTCAAAAGGCATAAAGGCTATTGCACACAGAGCAAGAAGAGTTTCGGCTTTAACACGAGGTGGTCCTGATAAATGGTTTTGATCTTCCTGAAGTAAAATACAAGATTAGTGGTTAGCCACCCAATTCCATTACATCTGTCTGCTTTATTGTTTTGGCTGCACAAGGAAGCCAGACATTCTTCATTACACTAAGAAAGAAAAGAAAAGAAAAAAGACGCCTCCATTTAATCAAATCTGATTTTGACATATAGCTCTCTTAACCTGGCCGGCCCATAATATGCTGTGGCAGCTGAGTCACATCAGCCAAGTTCCAACAAGACCATCCACTTCTATAGAAAGAGGGGATGGTCTTCTTATAGGAAAAATGAAAAAAAAATATATATATATATAGTGTGTGGTGTGTGGAGATGATAAGTAGAATTATGCAAGTAGAAAATATTAGCAAAAGCACTTATGCTAAAGAGTAAAGACAAGAGAATTGTACTGCATCTTCAGGAATCAAAGCATGAATGCCAAAGACGTGAGAAGTCAAAACAGTTTCAAGCTTTTATGTTCCATCTTTTCGAGTCTTTACTGAAACCAGATATAGAATTGACTCTAAAAAAAACATCTATTATCTATAGAAGGATAACAGATCGCAATTATTAGCTCCCTCAAATTACAAAAAAATATTTAGACATGCAAACTTGTATTCCAACTTCATTTTACCAATCACTGGCACAAAAAATGTGACTAATTAATAAAATCTAGTGGTGTGTTCTTTACGGCATAACATCATCTAATGTATATAAGCAGAGACTGTTCAATTGGACAGAAGCTCAACAACATCGATTCAGTGTCATTATAGTCCAGCTCCATGTCTATTCAGTGTGATAATAGTCCAGCTCTAAAATCTGCAGACTGAAACATTATCCATAGTTACTTCTAGAGTGATGTATTTTGCAGATTGATATTATTGGTCTTAGTGAAAATCTTTGTCATGATTCACATTTGATCATGAAGATTTTGCATGAGCCAGTGCTAAGTTCAATATTATTAGAGTATTGGGCTGTATAATCAATTATAAGAGAACCCTAATAATGACTAGTCTAGATGTGGTCAGTTCTTTCCAGATTGTTAATGTAAAAGTTATTGTATTGGCATTCTTTCCACTCTTCCTTTTCCTTTGAGGTGATGTATAATGGCTTCGGCAGGAAATTAACTTAAGTAGTAGCTTGTTTAATTATAAAGGTTTAAACTTCAGATTTTTAGTGAATTAGATGGTAATGTTCCCTACGCCTGTAGGCTTACATTAGGAACTTAAAGCTAAGGCGTGGTTGGTTATGTTCCTTTCAGGTATATTATCAGTTGATGCACATATCACTGGGCTAAACTGCCTTGGGAGCTCCTACTTCGGCTGATTCAAAGAAAATATCTAAATATTCTTTAGGCAGGAATAAGGGTGTGAATTTCAAATCTGTGTCATGTTATGTTTGCCTTGTACTTGCTCTGTCCTAACTTGCTCCAATCCCATCCCTCCCTAATTTAGGGATAGATCGATCTTTTTTCAGAAAATAGAAAATTTATAAAACCATTTTAGGACATCCTATTCGTTAGGCACAATGATTGATCTCTGTGATGCCTGCTCTTTCTAGGAGCATATTACAAGAAGAGCCCTCTACTCATTATCCTTATACTACATACTACATAAAACACGTGTTTTTTTTATTTTTTTATTTCTTGCTAAACTAAATATATTATTTTACTCATCATCCTTACATCACTCATTTGGTAAGGAAAAAAAAAATCATGTTTGGTGTATGTGTGATCATGCAGGGATGATGAATAGAATTTTTCTTACCACGAACGTCCATACTTAATATTCCAAAATAGTATTTTTAGTGCAAGAATTTTCCTCTATGAAATTCCGCTTACCAACCTTTGCATAAAATCCAGAATATTACAATATTCCCTGCATCACATTGTATTTTCAAGGAAAATAGCAGTTGTGTCACTAATTTTCTCCTTTTATTCTTTCATATGATTTTCACTAAAGGACGGTTCTGGTGTAGCTCGGGGCAACTGGAGTCTCCTCCTACCATTATGCCATCTAATTGAGTTTTCTATCAGGTTCTTATTCTATTCTTCCTTTTCTTAGGCCAAAACTTCACCTGCACATACTTAAGCAACGGCGGGTAAACTGGGAACAAGAAGAAATGTGAAGGTCGGAGCTCATTCCAAGAAAAAGATAGACTTCAAGTAGAGGCAGTGGCAGAGCCAGTAATTTATTTTAGGGGGCCAAATACAATTATAATAATATACATAAAATCTCTTTTATTCTACTTTCATATAAATTTTTTTTACGATATATAATAATCTGATAAGAAAATTTACAATATAAATAAAATACTTTTAATATAATTTATGTACTAAAAAAATATTTGATATGTCAATAACAATATATTATTGAAATAATATAAAGATATTCATACAAATATATTAAACAAACAAAATCATCAAGTATTGAATCTAAATCAAAATTCTTAATTATTTCTCTTTCAATATAGACAATGGAAATAGGTTAGAAATACTACTAGTTATAATTAGAATTTTTTTTATTTATAATAAAAATTATGTATTTTATTTTATATGAAATGTGTTTTATTTATTTCATTTTTATATCAGATTAAATTTTATGGAGGGGCCAAAATAATTTTTAGAGGGGGGGCCAATACATAATAAATTAATATTATTTATTAAATAAAAAAAATTAACACATACATACTTTTTTTTTTGTCAAATTGTAGGGGACCCCCGCCCCAATGTGGCTCCACCACTGAGTAGAAGAGAAATAAACATATAAAATAGGTTTTAAATGTTGTAAAATAAATTGCATGACCACTTTTAACTAGTCGTCAAATGCATAGTGCTAGCCGTCAAATGCATAGTGCTAGCCGTCAAATGCATAGTCTCCTTTGTACTCCTATATATATCGCTGTATCCGTTAAGGAATATATAAGTTTCATAATACGTTATCAGCACGAATCGTTTTTTTCTTTCTCTTCATTATAGTCTCTTTTCAATCTCTAGTTTTCGGTCCTCGTGAGATCATTAACAATCCTAGCCCACCTAATTCTTTGCCTATCTTGGGTCATCTCTATCTCCTTGATGGTGCTCGCCGCCAGCTCGGTGCACGGCCGAGGCGGAGAACTTGGGTTTGCCTTCTCTCTGGGAATCCACTCTCCTTAGAGTGCAATCCCCAAACCCAGTGGAGATCCTCTCAAAGAAGTCACCGGAGAAGCTCCTGCTTCCACACCCAACAGATCCGAATTTCTCCGACCGGACTACAACCTGCCCAGTTTCACGCACTTCTTCGAAGCAGCAAACTCCTTCAACACATCTTCAAAGCTAATCAAATCGGAGAAGCAGGTTTTCGCAGTCTATCTCCACCAAACTAAGAGGGATGGGAAAGAGGAAGAAACTTTCAGCGATGTTGGACCGGTCAGCCGGTGCTTCATGGTTATGCAGAAGGGGTCAACTGAGCACCGTGGTTTTGGTTTCATTCAATTCGCTGTTGCAGAAGATGCGAACCGTGCTATTGAGCTGAAGAATGGCACGAGATTTGAGATTATAATATTTCGTCTTGGTTATAAGAGCCACGCATGTGAACGATGATGGATCTATAGACTCCGCACTCAGGCAGTCAAAGTTGGTGTTCTATGCATTGTACCTAAAGCCTTTAGATTAGATTATAATATATATTAACAAGTCTCAAATCATGGCATGAGATTTGAGATTATAATATTTTAGATTATAATATTAAAAAAAAAAGAAAGAAAGTAGGTGGGACGAATTCCTTGGAGCACTTGGTACATGTTGTCGGTGGCTTGGTTTCCAGTGACGCCGCAGTTCTTGATGCAAAGAGAGAACAGAGACTCTTATTCAAGAAAACGAGAATGCTTCTATTTCAAGTAAGTTTATCAATATATTATTTGCAACCTTTAAGGTAAGTATTAAAATTATATTCATTATTATTACTTGATTAAATTTTATGTTTATTCTCATTCAATTTATATATAAGTTTTATTTATTTATAAACTTGTTATGAATTATTAATGATAAAATTCATCTCGAAATAGAAATTGAACATCTCTGAAGGATTGCTCTAAACCGATGATAAGATTCATCTTGGAATAAAAATTGAACATCCCTGAAGGATTGTTCTAAATTAATAATTTTATTGAGTATCTCATAATAAAAAATCTATTGATTCTATGAGATAGTTTAAATGAGTAATACGTGTACAAAATCTCATTATGATTAATGCACCTAAAGTTGCATAATTGAAATTGTGTATAGAGAAAAGCCACTAAAGAATATATGTTTAAAATGAACGCCTCGAATGTGCTCCTGAAGTAGCAATATCGAGTGCAAAAGTTCATAATATATTCTAAATTTATATCTAGTCTTCTAATTGCTAAGAAAAATAATGAGATTTTGCTAAGAAATCATGAGCCATGTCCTACTGGTTCCACATCATTCCCTAAAGTGAATGAAATTGGATTTATATCATTTTCAGAATAGAATGATGAATTGTTTTCAAAGAAACCAAGAGATTGGACGTGATAATGAATATCTTTATAGTACTTCTATGATTTTGGGCTAGAAGCTCGTATTGGAAATATTATCAACTTTCTCTTTGAGATGATATTATACAACTATTGAATCAAATATGTTGATGCATAAAAAATGATATGATTCAAAATATTTGTATGCTTTTCATGATTATCTTGATCATCCGAAATCAATTATGATAAGTCGAATAATTTTTATATGGACGTCCATAAAAGAACCAGAAGATTCTTTTACTATAAAGTCTTCCCACTATGAGTGGAAAGAAAAATTTGCTAGAAGTAAATAAAATAAAATAATTCGACGTTATCTTGATTATCATAGGTGAATTGGAAGTTCAGATGATAATTAATTTATAGATGAAATAAGATAAAAATGTCTCATATTCTAGCTGTTAAAATCCCAGTGAGGATTAATGTCCCAGTAGGACAATTAAGAAATTTAGCACTCTAATGAACATAAGACATGTCTGAAAGCATGTGAGACCTATCGATACAAATAAAAAAGCATCTCGAAAGAGAAAAGCAGAAAGAAAGGAAATTGGTGCTCCTGAAGAGGTCGTACCCACAAAACAAGTAATAAGATCCATCCAAACTCTCTATACAAAATTCTCTCATAATGAAAACTCTTGAAGAGTATAATACTCCTAAAGAGTACCTCCTGAAGAGGTTTTTCATGAAATGTCTTCTCTTGAAGAGGGATAGGTACCTGAAAATAACGAGATCTCGATATTGCATTTCATGAGTAATGGAGAAATTATAGAGAGAAATAAAACCGTTGTCGACAACGTATTTTCATATAAGATGACACTTAATATTACCAGAAATAATGAAGAAAGTGAGTTCAGAACCGTCGAAGAATACCGACGTAAAATATTGGCCAAAATAGAAATAAACAAATTCTTACAGAATTGTTATCACTAGTAAAATGTGATGCATATGGACTTGAAGTTTAAACACCTATGAGGTGATGCTTGTTGAATATCAGTGGGTATTTGTATAAAGGAAATGAAAATGTGATATATAAATCACGAGTATATTTCCCGCAGAAATAATATTGATATGCTTTTAAAGTTGATGAGATTATATTGAGATTTGTATTAACTTGATAGTTACCGAGAGTTTGGGTATGTATGATTAAATTGCATATTTATATGGATTACTGGATATGAAATGCATGAAGCATATAGTCCTGAAGTACTTATTCTATCAAGTCTTAAAATCCTTATATGATCTAATGCAAGCTAAACGCATGTGGAACAAACTATTTTCCATATATTTTCAATATTTATATTATCTTTTATTGCAGTTTATATAGATAATTTAAATGTCATTGAGGCTCTAGAAGAGCTCATGAAAACTGCAGAAATCAGGGATTGATTATGAGGAAGCATACTCTCCTGTTATGGATGCAATCACATTCAGATTTTTGATTAGTTTGGTAGTTACAAAAAAATTGGATATGCAGTTAATGGATTTGATCACTGCATATTTATATGAGTCATTAGACCATGACATATATATAAAAATCCCTGAAGGATATAAAATGCCTGAAGCTTCTAAATGCATGTGGTATAAACGCATTAGGGAATATTTATTGAGAGAAGGATTTGAAAATAATCCAATATGCCCATGTGTTTTTAATAAGAGATTCCGGATTTGTTATTATTGCGGTTGATTATTTAAATCTTGTTGGAACTCCTGAAGAGATCAGAAGAACTACACATATTTGAAATATAAATTAGAAACCCTTTCGATTTCAAGGGGGAGATAAATGTGCATTATTAAATGAGAAATAAAATGGAGCACACAGAATATATACCAGAAGATAGAAACACAATATGAATATTTGTGAAATATTATTTTATTATCTCGAAACAAAATTACAGAAATTTGAGACTCTTCGCCTCATTCTTTAAACGATCTTGCTCCTCTAAAATTTGCATGGCATCTCTGTTTAAAGGAGTAGGCAATCTAAAAGAAGACTTAAGCAAGGATTTTAATTTCCTATTATCTTACTTTATTGCTTCTATCTTCATGTTAGACTCCTGAAGAAGTCGCTGAAGGATAGAAATTTTCTCATTGAGTTTGTCAAAACTATAAGGTTTGGATTGTAGTCACTGAGAAAATGAGAAAATAGTTGATGAGTAATGGGTACCGAGATTTACAAGCTCGTAGATAGCTTCAACATCTGACTTATTAGTCAGATCATTATTGTATTGCACTATAGCACCAACAGTAGAAGCAGAAACAACTGGTGAAGAAGGTGTTGAATACCTTATGTATTGGTTATGAGAAGATTGCTGGGCCATTGCAGAGTAGGAATGCAGAGAGATATTGCAGAGTAAGAATGCAGACTAATTACAGAAAAGTAAAGAATATGGGATGCGAATGAAGATTAACTGAATATTTCTTTTATAGAGAAAATTATGAAAGGAAGGACAAAGCATCTCTATTGCTTCACGGCGTCCCTCGTGAATCATCTCTCTATAAGAGACAAGAGATGTAGCATCATAGCCTTACGGCACCTGACAGCTCCAGAAGAGCTATAAAACTCTGCGGTGCTTGTCAGGTCTAAAAACGTGGCTACCGTTTTTGTTGAATATGGAGGTTAGCGAATTAATATTAATGACTTCTCCACTAACTATATGATTTACAAGAACTCCAGAAGAGTAGAACTCCTGAATAGTAGTGAATTTAATGTTAAAACGATCTTGAAGAACTTTTACATGGACAAGGCTCATCCCCTGAGTACTCCAATAGTTGTTCAGATCATTTGATGAGAAGAAAGACCCATTTCGTCCTTGTGAAGACGATGAAAAAATTTTTGGTCCTGAAGTATCTTGAAAATTGCACTCGATCTGATATTACATTTTCATATAGAGATCATTGCAATTCATGAGAAGAAATGTGAAATTGAAGATTGTGCAGAACATTGGAATGTAGAAACTTGAAGGCCTATTATCATGCACTTTTCAGGGGGAGTAAAATCTTGAAGACTTGTGCTGATTGTACTATTTTTCCTTCGCTAAGGTTTTATCCCACTGGGTTTTTCTTTGCAAGGTTTTAATGAGGCAATCTTAAAGCACTTGGCGATATACAGAATATTGTACTCTTTTTCCTTCGTCATTGGTTTTTTCCCACTGGGTTTTTCCTTGACAAGGTTTTAACGAGACATATTCTTTATATGTGGTCATCCAAAGGGGGAGTGTTGTAAAATAAATTGTATGACCACTTTTAGCTAGTCGTCAAACGCATAGTGCTAGCCGTCAAACGCTTAATCTCCTTTGTACTCCTATATATATCGCTGTATCCTTTAAGGAATATATAAGTTTCATAACATTAAAGCATTTATTGTTATCAAGCAACATTATATGTCCAATAAATATTGTCAGCTCGCTTTATATTTATATATTTATATCTTTTTTCATATAAAACCTTTAATTTCAGATTTAGATGCCAGCTAACTTGCTTGTACTGCTGGAAATCCAGAGGTCATATGTTTGTGCCATGTAGCCTTGCTTCACAGTTATTTGATATTGTTATTATATTTATTTCATTTGGGTGGATAGTGTTGGAAATATTTTCAATATAATATATATTATATTTATTATTAATAATATGTTGGGATTTACTTTTGGAAGTTATGAATTATTTTGAGATTGGAGAAGTTATGGAAAGTGTCTGAGGTTTATATTATATTGGCTCTATAAAAGTACCATAAATTATTACTTGGCTTAGTGGTATTGATGGATCTTTTTAACCCAGAGGAGATTGGTTCGAGCCATGCCCCCTCAAGGGAGGGATTTTTGTTGATCGTAGCAATGCGAAGGGGCACAAGTAAGCGCCAAAAATTGCACCAATTGGGTTTAAAAATAAATAAAAAGTTACTACTTTTCATTCACATTTTGGCTCTTTATAAATAGACCAATTGGCCCATGAATATAATACAAAATACATAAGGTAATTTTGAAATTCTCTCTATCAAAAGTCTTCATTTCTTCTAAACTTGTTATTAGGATATGTTCATTCTGCAGAGAATGTATTTCTAATTTCTTAGTTGAATAGTAAAATATGTGGTATTTGGGGTCTAATTTCGTGTGTGCATAACGCAATTAAACAAACAGACTTGTTTTGGGCTTCATTGTATATTGGAGGCAAATTCGCTTATAACCCATGTGCATACCGTAATTGGCAAGGGCTAATATTGTCTTAAGGAAAGCGACATTTGTAACGTGTCTTGAAACAAACTTTCTCTCACTATTTTTGTTTTGTAACCCTTTTTGCACCAACAATCTTAAGACAATATTAGATTACTAATGACACATAGTTTGAGAAAGTTTGCTGCGGATTTTGTAAAACTCAAATGTTTTGATGGAGCTAATTTTCGATGTTGTCAAAAGAAGATGCACTTTCTCTTGGCCAGTCTCAAAGTGGTTTATGTTTTAACTACTCCTAGACCGTCTGCAAATGAAGATGAGACAATCGCTCAAAGTCGGGCAATGATCAAATGGGGATAAGACGACTACATCTACAAGTGACATATTTACAATACAATGTCTAACACATTGTTTGACATGTACCTAAACAAGACAACTGTCAAGGTTCTATGGGACACACTTAAGCTAAGTATCTTTTAGAAGATGCTACAAGTAAGGAATTTCTGGCTACAAAATTTTTCAATTATAATATGGTAGATTCTAGGCCTCTTGTTGAACAATTCAATGAGATTATGCATATTCTTGATCAATTCTCTCAACATGACATGAAAATGGATGAATCCATATCAGTTTCATCCATTATTGATAAACTTCCTCAATTATAAAAAAACTACAAAAGAAGTTTGAAACATAGAAGGTAAGAAATATCTCTATAAGAATTAGGCCAACATCTTCGTATAGAAGAAGAGATAAGGTTTAGAGACAATAATGACGAGCGCAACTATTTGACTTCCAACATGCACATGGTAGAGGAAGGAAAGACCCACCAACCCAAACAATCCAGTGAATCCAGATATGAAAACCGGAAGAGAAAGAATAATTTTGGAAGAAAACAAAATCACTTTCAAAATAAAAATCAGAAGAATCTGGGAGTAAGTTGCTTCCATTGTGGCAAACAAGATCATTACAAAAGAGAATATCGTTTTCTTAAAAAGAAACGACAGGACTCTAGTTTTAAAGATAATTTTGAGGCAATGATTTTTGAGACCAACACTCTTGAAGGAGATAACTCCTGGTGGATTGATTCATGAGCAACAAGGCATATTTGTAAAGACAAGAGTTTGTTCAAGAGGTACGAGCCAATGGAAAATGCACATATTCTATACATGGGGAACTCATCCATTACCGTAGTTAAAGGCAAAGGGATAATAAAAATGGAGTTTACTTTCGGAAAAGTTTTTACTCTCAAATACGTGTAATATGTACCATAATTAGAAAGAATCTTGTGTCTGGTAGTCTTTTGAATAAATTTGGGTTTAAATTAGTTTTTGAGTCAGATAAATTTGTGCTGACCAAAAACGGTAATTTTGTGGGGAAGGGATATTTAAGCGAATGCATGTTCAAACTTGATATTAATAATTAAGGTTTTGCTTAATTTAAAGCATTGTTGTTTAGAACACATGAATGCTAAAAATCTAGTTGATGTGGATAATTTAGATTTTATTTATGAATATGCATGCAAACAAATAAAAAAAATGTGTGACTTCTATGTGATTTTTCTATATATTGTTATGTTTATATAAAGCCTTCAAAGAACCAAGTTATTTGGATAGTTGTACAAAGAATTTTATGATATTCGAGAAATATCATGCATTATGGTATTGAGTACAACAGATTTCCTTGGGTTATAGAAGGAGATTTCCTTCAGTTGTAGAAGGAATATAAATGCCAGTTAGGAATTGAACATGATGATCATAAATCAACCAGTGGGTGGATATTTACCCTTGGTGGAGGAGTAATCTCCTGAGATCAAAGAAGCAAGCATGCATAACTTATTCAACCATGACGCGGCCTTGTTTGTTTTCAGAGATGGGATGAGATAAGTTGAGATTAAAGTTAAAAGTTAAATAAAATATTATTAGAATATATTGTTTTACTATTATTTTTGTATTGAGATTTGAAAAAGTTGAATTATTTATTTTATTTTATATGATAATTTAAAAAAGTTGTAACGATTAAAATGAAATGAGATGGAATGTGAGTTTTCTGAAAATAAACAAGGCTGCATTAACTTCTTATAGCAAAGAGGCAAAGTGGCTAAGAAAATATTGATAGAGATATCAGATTTGGCCAAAATCAATGCCATCAATATCTTTGCATTGTGACAGTTAGGTTGTATTGTCATGGGCCTAAACCATGTCTATAATGGCAAGTCTAGGCATATATTAAGTCAATTACTCACAAATGGAGTAATTATGACTATTTTATGAGATATTGCCAGAACTGGCATATCCATTTACTATAGAACTTGTAAGAGAATTTATGTGAGGCGTCAAAGGGATAAGCTTAAAGCCAAAACAATAAAATACCAATAATGGAAACTCAACTCAGCTCTTGAACATATTATGACTTGAGTTGAATGAGCAAAGTACATTACATGTTCGTGGTTTGCAAGTACTATGATATTAAATTAGTTTTTCAAACTAATTTACCATCCCAAGGTTTTAAGTGCTTGGTACTGTAATGAAAAGGAGAGGTTAAGTAATAAGCTCTTAATAGACTTATAACATGGTTATGTTAAAGTGTTTTATTACAGTACACTTTCGATAAGTCTACCTATACGAGTGTCGGGGGTGGTGCTGCCTCCTACAATTAGGCTTTGTCTCTAGAGTGCTCATGAAACCAGGATATAGACACAAGGCCAATCCACGTGTCAGCTTTTGTAAATTACCCAAAGAGAAGCAAATTTATATGTAAGATATATCCGGCTAATCGTATAGAATTGCTAGTTCAAAGCATATCTACTTTGTCATTCTAGTTAGCTTTGATGTGTTTTCACTATGTGAAGGTTCACGTCGACAAGACACCTTCATTTATGTATAAATTTTCCTATTCTAACCCGGATGTATTTTGAAAATGGTGGGGGATTGTTGGAAATATTTTCAATATAATATATATTATATTTATTATTAATAATGTGTTGGGATTTATTTTTGAAAGCTATGAATTTTTTTGAGTGGAGAGAAGTTATGGAAAGTGCATGAGGCTTATATAATTTTGGGTCTATAAATACTCCATAAATTATTACTTGCCTTAGTGATGTTGATGGCTCCTTTTAACCCAAAGGACATGGGTTCGAGCCATGCCTCACTCAAAGGAGAGATTGTTGTTGGTTTTATGCAGCAACACGTGAAGGGGCACAAGTCACACCTATTGGGTTTTAAATCGGCACAAGTCACACCTATTGGGTTTTAAATCGGTGCGAGAAGGATGGTAGGGAAGCAGCGTGACCGTTAGACTGGGTCCAACCTTTGTGTTACTTAGCAACAAGTACAATAAATATACATGTTCGTATCAAATTACAGAAAAATGAAAATTTATTACTTTTCATTCACATCCGCCCTCTATAAGTAGACCCATTGACCTACGAATTTAATATAGAAAAATAGAACTGACAGAATACATAAGACAATTTTGAAATTCCCTCTCTCTCAAAAGTCTTCATTTCTTCAAAATATGTTATTAGGATCTATTCATTCTGCATAGAACATATTTCTAATTTATTGGTTGAATAGTAAAATCTAAGAGTATTTGGAGTCTAATTTCTTATGTGCATAACGCAGTTAGACAAACATATTTGTTCTGTACTTTATTTTATCTTGAAGACAAATTCGCTTGTAATGCCATCAGTTCCCCCTCCCCTAACTTTCATTTTTTCTATTCTTTTTCTAACTCCCCCCACCTGCCCACTCTCCATCCCCCCACTTCACTACCCAGGAGCAAGCTAGAGACCCATTTGTCAATTTAGCTGCGCGTCTAGTCTCTAACAGCTTAGACGATGCTACCGACAGCTTTCTATCACTGGATATCTCTCTATATTTAGTTGTTGAGAAAATGAAAGGGAAAATTTTGTTTGGTTGTAGAGAAAATGAAAGGGAAACTTTTGTTTGGAAAAAATGAAAGGAAAATAATGTTTGTTCTTTATTTAGTTTTTGAGAGGGAAAATTGCAACTTGTTCTTGTTGTGTTTTTGAGAAAATGAATGGAAAATAACATTTGTTCTGTGTTTGGTTGTTGAGAGGGAAAATCGTAATCTATTTGGTTGTTGAGAAAATTCCAAAGAAAAATAGAAGGAATGAGAGAAAGAGAGGCTGAGAGAGAGGGGTCTGCTGTGGAGGGAAACAAAAGACAAAAATAGAAAGGAAGGATTGGGGCTGGGAAGGAAAGAATAAATAAATAAATAATTAGAGGGGATAGTGACACGTCAATTTGTAGGATCCGTTTGTAGGATTCCTTTGTGTCTCCAGCAGACCTCTTTGTGTATTAACTAAGAACTATTAAGGCAGAGGGTACCAGTCTCCTTCTACACAGCACACACACTCTGTGCTTCTGTGTTTTGGCATCAATATTGAAAACAAGGTACGTGTCTCTTCCAGCATTTCATCCATACAGGCAATGAAAATATATAGAGAAGATTATTATGTTTAAATGCTAACGTGTATTTCTTGATTCACTACTCTTTTAAACATTGAAGTCAGGGCATTTATGTAGTTCCCTAAAAATATTCAACTTGGACAAGATTTAGATGGGCAAATGTTTACGTGATTGGAAATATTATATGTTAGGAGGAACTTGTATTCTAGCGGAAAGGCTGCAGTATTGGGGTCTGTTAAATGGAAATGGGAGTGGAACGTGCCATGGCAGTGCAATTACTGTTGCAAACTTGCAAGACCTGGAAATAGAGTAGCATTGTAATCTAATATCTGGTTTTTTCAAGAATAAACGACTTTTTGATGCTCTTTGAGATCAATAATCAAATTAAGTATTATCATTGTAATCACGAGTCTCTTTTAGGCTTCCTTTTAAGCCACCTGCCCCGGTCCCTTCCCCTCCTAGGCAATTATCCTTTTGTAATGGCTGACTCATTCTCATTGTATAGGATCTTTGGGTAGAAGAAAGGAGACAGGAAAACTGGCATTGACTGCCCGTGTCATGGCCAGAAACCTAACCAGTGGGCTGTACAGGACTATTGGGGTTGTTGGATTTCCAGCCAGTGAGGAAACCTAACCAGTGAGGAATGGTACCTTTATTTTGCTCAATTGGCATTTTGTATCAGTGATGGAGACTCCTAAACCTACCACCCTTTCATTTTCTGTTCTCCCTTTTCTGGTGAGTTCTAAAGAACATGTTTACCCCACTCTACTAAACCCACCACCTTTTGTTATTATTATAATAATCATGATTATTGCCCCTTAGATCTAAAAGACTTGTCAAATTCAAAGGAAGAACAAGAAAACTTCTTAAAAACGAGTACAAATGGACACTACTCATCAAAATGATTGCAGGAATACAGGACAGAGTTGACAGGAATCAACAATTAACAAGATACAGACAACATCAAAACACCCACCCACATTGCTGAAACCAAAATAAAACTGCCTGACAAGAGAATGAAGAAAGGGATGATGATACTACTTAAAAATCAGTGGGGGGTAGTGGCTCATGGGTGTTTGGGCTAATGAAGAAGATCTCGTACACGATGGCGGCGATGGCAGAGCCGATGAGGGGACCGACCCAATAGACCCAGTGGTGTGTCCATGACCAACTGACCACAGCAGGGCCAAAGGAGACAGCTGGGTTCATGGATGCACCATCGAAGGCACCACCGGCTAGAATGTTGGCGGCAACTATAAGACCAATTGCAATGGGTGCAATGATACCAATGTTTCCTTTCTTTGGGTCCAAGGCTGTGGCATACACCGTGTACACCAACCCGAAGGTCATCACTATCTCGAACACTACGGCATTCCATACACTCACATCAGATGATAGAGTGAAGGCTGGTGTTGACTGCATCATATTAAGTGAAATTAGTTGATTATAACAGTGTCCAAACTAAGATCAGCAATGTCACTTTTCATCTCTAGCCATACTTAATGATGTGACAAATTTAAAAAATCAATAATCATAGCTTAAATATACCATAAAAGAGAGAAAGGACACAAGAGAAGATGATTTTTCAGAACCATAAATGAAAAAATATCAATAAGCTTGATTTGAGTCTATTGCCGCCTCGTGCAAACCATCGTCATCAAGATATTATTGGTCTTATATTCCAGCCAATAAGCAACGAGTTTATACTTTTCCCAACTTTTTGGTTTTGTTCCTTGTCGTTTACTTTCTGCCTTTTTCTTTAGCACTTTTGGTAATGGTACTTTACCTTTTATATCATCCGTACGTAATTTTATTTTTTTGAGACTAGTAAATCACATAATTATTTTCTCTATGTACTGCAAGTCTCGCGTTTTAAAACATTACAAATATATATATTTTTATATCAGTCAATATCACAATTTATTTTATAGAAATACATTCAATTTAAAATAGGGTTACAAAAGAGTTATATTTTAAATATTTTTAAAAATTAATTTTGGAGAATGAGAGAGACTCGTGAGGTGAGTGGTTTCACACGTCCAAATTAAATCTCAGAAGTAACAAATTATGTGAAAAAATTTAAAATATTTAGTAAATAATGGTTTTGTAAAAAGAGAAACTATAAATTTCGCATAAATCTTTATAAAAAGGTGAATTCTACCTTTAAGAAGTGTTAAAAATAATAATAATAATAAAAAGTAAAACATCTCAAATTCCCTCGGCTTTCTTTACCAGCGCATCAGATCCCCTCTCTCTCCTCTTTGTGCCACCAGAGTGCTCCTCCTTTTGGCTTCTCTCTCCCTTCCCGAAGGCCCGCTGTAAATGTATATTGCTTCTTCTTCTTCTTCTTCTTCTTCTTCTTGACCTTTAACTCTACGTTGGAAATTGATTGATCTATTACTTTATATTACTTTATAGCAATCAATCTATGCAAAACATGCATCCTACCCACAAATTCTTTGCCGAGTGGTATATTTAAGTTTGTTTGGATGTTGAGATGAGTTGACTTTTTATTAATAGTAATTAGTTGAGACGATAGAGAGAGTTTTGTAGAACTTACCTAAAATAAGTTTAAATGTATTTTGATGTTAAAATAAGTTTAATATATTTATAAGAAATTAAAAAAGGTTATAGATCCCGTATATATAAAGGTGTTGAGTTAAAAAAATTGTGAATCTTACGTATAAAGAGATTAGATTGAAATAAGTTTAATAATATAAGAGTTGGATATTTGAATGTTAGATATAATTTAAAATTAGAATTCAGTCTAAATTCCAAATGGGCCTTATAATTCCATGTTTCTGTCACGTTTGTATGCTACTACAGTCCCGATAGATCATTAATTTAATGCTAACTATCATATTATGTTTTTATTTGTCTTAGTTAAGGATGTAGAAGATGAAGTGAGCTTTTTTGGTCGACCACCTCGCAATAAGTGAATGAACATCGTACCTCCATCAAAAAAATAAAAAATCAGAAGATCGTACCGGCTACGGTTTTCAACAATAGTCGTTGATGTTAAGGAGGTGGGAAAAAAACATTCTTCTCTACTTGAGAAACTAGCTTTTAAAGACTTCAATATCCATGAATTGAAGGTCTTACCAGTCCACCGGTGGAGAACTTGAGAAGCAAGCAAGCAACCACAGCTCCAAGGAGCTGCCCGATCCAGTACAGAATACCCCTTATGAGTGAGATGTGTCCCCCCAGGAAGGCCCCGAATGTAACTGCAGGGTTTACGTGCCCACCCGAAATGTTGGCGCCTATTGCAATCGCTACGAACAGTCCGAACCCGTGAGCCAGGGCTGCTGCCACGAGCCCCGCCGGCGTTGACGACCCATTATCCGTTAGCTTGTCTGTCAAAACAACATTCATCGATTCAGTTTCTTAAATCTTTATGATATCCAGAAACAAACTAAGAAGTTATCAAAGGGAACAAAGAAGTTGCAAACTAAACGAGTCAGTGCTCAGTGGCCTTACTGAATGCCACCCCGGAGCCTTCGCCGGCGAAAACAAAAATGAGCACCGATATGAACTCGGCCAGAGCCGCTTTGAGAGCTCCGGGATGTGCAAACTCGCTCGGAGATCCAACGGCAATCTGAGAAATCGGCATTTTCTGATACTAAAAATTCAGAAACAGCCTCCCTTGAGCTCAGAAAATGTCTGTTTTCCTCTTGCTTCTTGCTCTACAAGCTTTTACTAGGTGGCAGTGCTCATATATAGCAAGTTGTTCAGGAACCGGAAGAGCCGGTTTTGTATCCGGTGACAGCATCTTTAGAACGAGAAAAAAGAAGAACGCATTTTCTGGCGGCCACCTGTCCTTGTCTGCATAAGGCTGTAGGCTTTGCCTCCATTTCCTTCTCATCATGCCACGTGTACGGGCAGAAGAAATTAATACGACCAACCAAAACGGTGGGGAATGGTGGTGGTGGTGGTGGCGGGGGTCCACCAATGATTGATTGTTACTGTGGGCGGGGTTTTTGCTTTTTATTTGCATGACCGACCATTGGATTGTTTATGCTGTCTCGATGTCGACCTCTTCTGTTGCTTGAGCTGGCTTCGTTATCTAATTTTCGCTTTGATAAAAATTCTTAATATAATGTTATTTTTAAGATAAATATATCTCTTTCAGTATTTGTATCGAAAAGTTCACATGATTTGGTTGAAATTGAATTCATAGCAAGCAAGAAACACCTTCCAAAAGCTGCATCTTGCAAGTTTGAATTAAACTCGTAGGTTTTGTACCTGCCAACCTTGCTTTAAATGTTGCCAAAAATTGAACAACCAAAAAAAAAAAAAAATTACCGTTTTCTTCCTCTTTCATCATCTAATTTTTTTTATTTAAATAATATTACTCGTCATTTCACGATGTGACGTTAGATTATTAGAGACTATTTATTATATTTCACTTATAAACATACATATCATTTAATGTCATATTATGAGATGACGAGAAAATGATGAGAAAAATGATGATGAATAGATTTATTCATTTTTTATATATATATTTTTCTTACAATTAAACGTTGAGAAATGATACTTGTTTGCAAGTTTCGTTTATTTTTTTTTTAAAAATATCATAAGTTTAGAATTCATATAATTAAAAAAAAAACTATTTTTTTAATAACGAATCAACTATATCTAATACTATTCATAAATATTTAAACAAAATTACAATAATTGCCACGTCACTTTATTTAAAATTCAATTTTAGGTATTTAACTGCTCGCAAGATCTAAATCATTCATAATTGAAGGAGCAAAATGACAAACTTTGATAAGCACAATGGACTCACGATGAGTTTACCTGAAGACAGCATATAATATCTCTAGAGATCTCCGAGCGCGTGATCATGATGTTTTGTTTTACATTCATTCAGATCTAAAATATGCATGCTTCACTGTGCATTTTGTATGAATCTTTAGAAATGCATGATGTATATTCGCGCTGGCATTTGACAAATCTAAGTTGAGATCTCATCCTTATCTGCCAATCCAGAAGGAAATATAAACATGACAAATTGAAATTGAAGTCAGTCAAACCTCTTTTTACGTCCAATCATTTTCATCACTGTTTCACCACGTGCATGCCATTGTTGCTGGCATGCATGCTGCAACCATTCGATCTCTGTCCCAACCATCTCTACAGAAAAATTAAAGCATCCCAAGTCCCATTTTGTTGTCTTAATTTTTCTCAAAATAAAAATATGTTGATGATCAAGACTTTGTTGCGCTCCAGGCACTTTAATTAGAGCTACATGCATGGTATCCCTCTAGCTCTTGATCCTTTGATTTCACCTAAATTTATCACCAATAGATCATAGAGCTTCACATGCTACTCAGATGTCACGTGATAAGTCTCACGGACATCAACAAATACATGTTTATAGCCTCCACATGCATTGATCTACGTACTACTAGACTCTTCCACCTCAAATCATTTAAATTTGACCCACCCATTCCACCTTTAATTGCAAGTAAGTGTGTTGTCTTGGCTACCCGTGGATACTTCAGACTATTCAATCCTAGCTATTTTAATATGTTCCAATATTCTCCCCAAACGTGATTGTACGGGGAGAGTATACTGTTAGATTTGTGGAGTCTAGTTTGTTGGTGTGTCGGGTTGAATTGATGACCCAATCCGACAAATATGTATTATGGTTTTTGGCAGATTTTCAAGGAGATTTCGGTCATGTTCACTTCAGCTTGGGTTGATAGGAAGTGTCAGGCAGAAAGCTCAGTCGATGTTCGCGCAACAGGTAGCTTGAGCGAATCTTAGACAGAGAGTTCACTTGAGTCTCACTCTACAGGTCTCTCAAATAAATGTCAGATATGGAGTTCACTCGAGACGTACTCTATCCTACTCTAGCGAATAATGCAAAAAAGTGAAAATTATGATTTTCATCGTTTAATATTATAAATATATAATTAATAAATAGTATAGAAGTTTTGAAGGTCCTGAATAGTGAAATTTCACCCCAAAATGCATTTTGTGATTTATCAATACAATAAAATCCTTTGCAATTCGGTAGACATAGGCACGTTGCCGAATCTTCTTAATTTTATATTGTATGATTGCTTTACTTGTGTTTACTTTTACTTGTCTGTCATTGTTTTCACAACATGATACACTGCAATGCCCTTTTATTGATTGTAGCTCCCAACTATAACTCTTTATTCCACCGGATGTACTGTTCATTTGATCATTAATATTATTAATATGGTTTTTTTAAGTGTCACACTTGCTCTTACATCCTGTTTTGTTTTTAAATAAACTAAATAAATAAGAGAGTGGTTCATGACAAGATATGGAAACATGGTTACTTAATAATTGTATTATGTATAATCGTACAATGGAAGAATGGATGATTAAATATTATATATGAAGTCATTACAATTAGGGCCCACCATTTATAATTAGATTAATTAAATAAATACATGATTTACATCCACTGATTTTATGGAAATTAATTCTTCCGTCGACACTCGAAAACTCATTCCGGTAGTACTGTTGAATGAAATATCATGTACGTAGGATATGATAGATCATGGAGCTTGTGATCAGATCGATCTACGATCATCTACCTAGTCCTCTCCGACTAAAAGCAACCAAAATAAATAAAACTCCGAGCGCTTAATTCTTTAACTACAAACAGGATATAATATAATATATATGAAAAATAATATTTGTAGTCGTAGACTATCGAAATTGTGCTAGCGCTGTGCAATATTTTTTTTAAAACTTAAATAAATACGAAACTTATATGAAAAGAAATTAATTTTTTAATAGTCAACTTTACTCTTTTTCAAACCGATTGCGTGATAATTATACACTTCACAACTGTACACTGTAAGTAACATCACTCTTCCAGTGTATAGTACTTATTTGATCCTAGATATATAGTACTTAGCTGCATTAATATTTATCGACTATCTAACAGCATCATGTTGATCATGATCAGTTTCTATTTAGGCTTATCAAATATTAAATTTACTTATTTTTTTTATCTGCAGAAAACCGTCTTGCGTTTTAATTAATTTTAATTGGATTAAACAGCTCAAATGAGTTGTTTGAACTAATTCAGAATTTAGCATGTTGTGCTGTAATATTATTCAACCGATGCCCACATAGTACATGAGACGTACGCACGAGAGCATTTGTACATATATATAAATATATATATATATTTATATATGTCATGTCATGGCATGGCATGCCTATAATAATAATCATGAAAAGCATTTGTATGTATCTTGTCCGCGAATATTATGGGTCGAGTTCCCACTCTTCATTAAAAAGAATCCGACATCTCTCTTGTCCTTTCCTTTTCTCTTATTTTTCAATCTTATCTATGCATACTGTTGGATCAGATCATGATATGAACGAACGAACCCCATTGAATGAGCCAACATCTGGTTAACAACAGTGCTACGTACTGATCTAAAAACCTGTTGATTATTTGAATATATACAGGCAGGCATTGCATTGAATTGAATGTTATTTCTTAATTTCTCGACAAGTAGCTGTAAATTATAAACCTTTATAAATGTTATATCAATAATACGGTAAAAAGCTGTAATCACACATATATAGGGTTAAAAGACTTGGGCCGAAACATGTTTTGGATGGATGGATGAAAGCTGTTGAATTAAATGTTGGATTGATGGTCATCACAACTAGGATGGCACATGCATGCCTTGATCATAGGTCAGCATGGATAGATCTGAGGAAATTAATGTATAAGTTTGCTCATTGGAGTCGTTGTTGGCAGCTGCATGCCGCTGTTTCCAGCCGTTTCTGATGGATTCCGGTAAGACATGATATATTGGAAGAAACAAAAAAAAAAAAAAAAGCTCACAAAACCAACCAAACATAGGATTGATCACGTGATTCATAAAAGTCGTCTTTTCATCCTTTCTATAGTTACAACATGATTCAAAATCAACTAGATGGAACACTTGCGATTAAGGGAAATGAATTGTCAGATCATGATCGAGATGTATGAGATCATCCTGATCAAAGTTATTGAAAATGGTAATTAATTTCTATCAACATGCATGCAGCAGATCAATTGATGCATGCATGGTACCCTTACCCTACGAAGATTTGTTACCAAAATCTGAGCTGTATAGCTAGGGACATGTCTCAGCCTCATGTACACTCTGTAATTTCAAATGTCTACGTCAGTGCCAGTTATGCAATAAATTTGGCACATGTGGTAGCACTTTCTTTTCCCAACTACATGTGAAAATAATTATAGACTGCATATTGCAATTGCATAATGGAGTTGGCTGCATCATCATTCCTTCTTTAAATCCATCGTGTATGTACCAGGAATCTGACTGTTCTAAAGTTGAAGGGGTACCCTAGCTCTTAGCTACATTATAACTAGGGTTACTTTCTTCTTCTTCATTTTTTTTCACCTTTATGTTGGTTTTAATTCCCTCTTTCCCTCATAATGATGAAGCTTGAAATCTAGATCGGGAAAATAAAGAAAGGTAAATAATTGTCCTGTTTTTGCAATGAATTTGGTTCTTGTGATAATACAACCATAAGATTGCATGGCAAGATTAATAATTGGGAGACTAGGTATTAAAAACTTGGAAGTTTTACCTCCACATAACTTATCATATCGGCTTTTTTAAGAGTGATATATGCTATATACCATATTTTCGTCACACTTACGTTACACTGTACTAAAAGATTAATTCTTATTTTTCAAAATAACAAACTCAAATGTTGATAGATAATTCCACGTCAACATGTTATGAAAAATATGGGACACGGAGCCTTAAAGTTAATAGCCAGGTAAACTTCCAGTAGTCTTGAGGGGATTCAAACTGATGATCATTGGGGAGCAAATCCAAGACCCGACCAACTAAGCTACCTCTCAGGATTGACAATGGTCTGTGTGTATATATATAATTCTATATGCAATCACTTTTACGTATTCTTTACATATTTAAATAATGTGATTGGTTGCATCACTTTTTGTTAATATAAAATAATTGTTTTAGCCAATTATATCAATGAAATGCATCCCTGGATCTTGCCTGGCTATGAGATGGAGGGATTGATGCCCTTTGGATCCGATCCACTCCTTTTAACTCTCAATCCATTCAAAAGAGTGAAATAGAAAGGAAAAGACGAGGGAAAGAAGAAAACATCAAACCGGGCTGATCATATGTTGGGCTTCACCAATACTTGAATGCAACGAGGTAAATATAGAATGGACTTTAGCCTCAGTGTTCTTAATTGACCCAGAGCTTGATCACATCTGCAGAGTCCAAATTTGAGCAAAACTCTGCACAATTATTTGTATAGGTTTGGGCTGTTTTCAGCGAAAGCATTCTAAAAGTAGTCCGGTAAGTAAAAGCCTACTCCGAGCAAATGAATGGCCAGGAAATTCAGCCGAGGCCCAACATCTTATCCACCATTACCATTCAGCTTCTTGCTCGTGTATGGGAACTAGGACTAGGCAAGGGTGGAACCAGAAAATCTGGTTTGGGAGGGGCAAGTTACAAAAAAATAATTTTGGGAGAGTCAATTACTAATTTTCATATAATTTACTTGATAAAAACACTTGTAAAATTTTAATTTTCATCATATTTTGAAAATTTTGGGGGGGCTTTGGCTCAATGTAGTTCCGCCCCTGGGACTAGGTATATAAGATATATTACATTATTACTAAAAGAGTGCTTCTTCTTGCAAATTAGTATAGAAAACTACTAATACAATAATATTTGATTTGTAAGATTTGTAACAACATATTAAAATTAAATTGTATTAGGAATTAAATCTCACTATATAGGAGCAGTGTATAGACTGACTCGTAAATGTAATTTTATCTTATAGCTTGGAGTCTACCAAAGTTTATTGGGACAGAAAATCTGCATGCTAAATATTTATTTGAGAGTTTTACTATGTACAAGCAAATTTATGTACCAATCTGCGTACTAATATTACTACATTCATATTCAAAATTCAAATTGGCACCATTTTCATTAAAGTTTGACTTTCTGATAAATTACATTGAATAGATGCGCAGAATCGCTTGCAACTAGATTTTCCTTTATTTGAAGTAGATAATGGTCATGGTTAGAATTTAGGACACCAAAAGCAAAATAATAAAAGAGGAGAGAGAGAGAGAGAGAGAGAGAGAGTGGTAATGGTTAGAATTTAGGACACCAAAAGCAAAATAATGAGAGAGAGAGAGAGAGAGGGTAATAGTAATACATTTGATTAGTCAAACTCAGGCATAGACCTTTTTGAACTATTTGGGTTTAGAAAACAGAAAAAGGGTAAAACGCCTCAACTTTGGATAATAGTACCTTATATTTCATTTATTACTGTTTTATTATTTAACTATTTTTTTTCTTTTTGCTATTTGAATCTGAATTAAAAACTCCAGAATATGACCTTCTTATATAAATTATAAGAAAATAAATTCAATCAATCAACTAATCATGTAATTTAATTAAAAAAAATTTAATTTCATAAAAGTTGACTCAAATAGTAAAATAATATCAATTTTTATAAAATTGAAATAATGTCGATTATTATAAAATTGAATTTATTTTTAATTAAATTACATGATTACAGTAATTGATTGAATTTATTTTCTTTTAGATTATACAAGAAGTTCATGTTACGAGATTTTTGATCGAAATTTAAAGAACAAATGAGAAGAAATAGTTGAATAGTAAAGTAACATTAAAGAAAGTGTAAGGATATTATTATCCTTTTGAACTTTTATACTCTCTTTACTCTTTGTTTGATGGTTCTTTCCCTTTCAAATTGACATAGCACCATCTTTCCTAATACATAGACAAAATCAAGGCTCTATCAAAACTTGCAAAATTCATGTAAGAGAATTACTCCTTTCCATGTTTCCCATATATTACATACAGGGGAAAAAAAAAAAAAAAACATGTACAACTACACCCTGCTCCGCTCCTGGAATGGAGATTTTTAAAATGGGTTTTATGCAAAATCTAAAGCAGATATAGTACTAGCATCAATCATTAGGTAAGGCAAGTTGGCTTCATCTAAGCACCCTCTTAAATCATTGTTACAGTACTAATGATTTCATTGAAAGAAATATGATCTGACTTTTGCTGACTACAAACACCCTCTTAAATAAAACCCACATGACCTCGATCAAGATCTGTCTGTTAGGTGGTCTTCTTCACAACCTCGTTCCTATGGGCACCACAAAAAATCTTCTGTTTTCATGTTCTTTTACCCAAATGGACCCCCATAAGCTAATCATTTAAAATGGGGGTAAAACCGAACGACTACTTCATACTGATCAAGTCGTGCCTTAAAAGAAGAAGACAACACCAAAGCTAAGTTCCTTTTTATTTATTTATTTCTTTTTTCGTTTTCACTTTGCCGTCACAAACCTACTCCTACACCAAACTCCACCTTAAAGCATCAATGCAGATGAGCCTAGCTAGCCTTTGTTAATTAAGGGCCTTTCCTACTAACAAAGAGAGCGTTTTGCAAGTCTTTGTTCAAACTTCTAAGGATTGCTTTAATAAAAACCTTTGAGCATTGATAGAATCTAGCATTTCAATCCGACCAAACCAACAGTGTTTTTGATAATTTGGTCAAATGGGTATTGAAAATGGTGCCTACTTTTTAGTTAAAATGGATTGGTCTTTTGGGTGAGTTTGATTAAAGAATCCTATGATCCATACTTATCAATGATTCTACCGAAGTAGCTGCTTAGATTATGATTGGCATCTTCACCTTTTTTTTCCAATAATTCATACTTATATATAGGAGTATACAGCATATTTGCCTGAGTTTGAATTCTCAATTCTGCAGTTTTTCTTGTAACGTGACGATACAGTATGTTATCTCGAGTCTAAATTCGACTACACTCTTAACATGATAGTACAGTACCTAATTGATCAATAGGGTTGGTTAAAGAACGCAATACCTGGAGATACTTTCCCGTGACTGTGTTTGGGTGCAAGGTATGACCACCCCTGGTAACCTTTATTCCCTGGCCAAAATAAAGAAACAAACAAGAAAAACAAAACAAAAAATACTCATTTGCAGGTTATTTTCTTGTAATTTGTAGGGTGAGAGTAGGTTTTAGAGTAATGCTATACATAGTTTAATATATATAAAAAAATTGATTTTTTATGTGTATCTTAAACTTTTTTTTTTTAATTATAAAAATGCGCAAAATGTGTACTCTAAAACTATTTCCTACGTGTTATCCCCTGAGCTGTACTGCACTGATGATGATTTAACTAAATAATTTAAATCATTATATGCCAAGACTTCGCTATATATCTGATGAAGACAGTTATTCTGAAGAGAAAAGAAGGGAGAAATGAAAAGAAGAAAAGACAGAAAGAAAGAGAACTCAAATATTCTATATATATATAGTTATTTAATGAATTTATATATACATCATAAAATCTAAGCTGGATGCCCTGATAGACCTTTAATTAGGTGGTCGAGATCTTTTGCCGTGACCCACCCACACAAATAAGTTCAGGCCATAAACCACAAAGTCTGTCACCATCATCTTTCACAATTTATGACAACCCATTTGATAGCAACTGCAAGGGCTGGTACTCATTATTGCATTCTTATCCGCATTAAAACCGGCACTCATTTCATTCCTAATTATCATACGTTGCAATTTGCACTTTCTCATTGGACAGTACTGCTCAAAAGAAGCGCCTAGAGTTGTCCTTCTTTCTTCCCCCTTGAGCATTTCCCGAATGTCAAAGAGATTCGGAGAAACTAGCATGTTATGTTCCCATTAGTGTATATATCAGTGTGTGCGCGCGTACGTAGTAAATAATAATAATCACGTCCTGTGTTTCACAAAACGATTTTTAAGGTTAGCGCTTACGGATGGAAATGAAAGAACAAGACTCCGAGGGAGCGTTGGAGTGAATCACAAGGCAAAAAGAAGGAAAAAAAAAAAGAAGTATTCAGATTGTCAGTTTGCAAACTCGTTTCAAAAACCAATTTGAAGTCTCTGCTTATCTTCTAAACCCTGAAAGAAGCACAGTCCCCACGTAGAATTAATATTGCAACACGTTCTGTCTCATGCACTGCATCTCCGGAACTGATGATCAATGAGATATGAATGCAGCCTGAAATCCAATTAAATGTTTGTCGTCTCTGTTACATCCTTTCAGATTAAGGCCTAAGAACCTCCTTTGAGACCGACCCTTTTGTTCCTTACCATGGACAAATGTTGCCGTTTGTGGACCGCTTTCTTCTATGTTTGCTAATATGGATTTTCTTAGGATAGACCCCACAAACGACACCAACGTTTTTATTTCCAACCCATTTAGGTCAAGTTAATTGCTGTGTACGGCACGTGCAACCTATCCATAAGCTCCCTGCTCACCCCTGCATGTGCCTCGCTGCACGGTCGTTACGACAAGTGTCATGCGGCAAGGTTCATGACATGAGCAGCACGTGCATGCTTTTTAGATTTTTATTTTTTAGATGTCCACGTGTCGCATTGAGGATCACCCCACATGTGTTGTACCTAATTGCCATGTGCAAGTGCACAAGAGGACAATCTCCCGAGGGTTGTGCCAATAGTTCTTAAGCCCCACCTTATAATAAAGACATGTTATTTTACTGATAGATAGATAATATATTTTTTTTAATTATTTAATTGGTTGTGTATCGTAGTTAAATGTACATATGATCTGCAAATGAAAAAGTGCTTAGAGCAAGATTGATTCTCTAACTGCATGCTGACACGTGGCAGGTTCTAATTATGTGGAGAAAGTGCAATATTATATAGTTTTGTTTATTATTATTATTATAATTATTTTTTCTCTACCTCTACTTTTTTCGTAATTATTTTTTACATGATTGCGTAGACAGGTAAAGTCGTTACCCGTTAGGGAGCGTATGAGGTAAATGGGGAACTGGTCTGCACTTTTTCGGACCCCTCTTCAAATTAAATTAATTCCTCGGATTTACGATAATGACCCTATAGTGCGTTTCACGCGAACATGCGTACTACTAACTACGGTGTTCACGCTGACCAGGATGTCGTCAAGTTTATACAATTCGGCTGTAATAGGGCTCATAAATTAATATATGTATAATATATATTTATTTAAAAAATAAATTTATAAATTAATATGACTTTATATAATACGTTAGATTTAATTTATATGATACATGAATGTGTAAGCGTCATACAGTTATTTTGAAAAAAAGTTAATAAATACGGAATCTATATAAAAAATTGATTTTTTAATAGTGAATTTCACTTTTTTTTAATGCAATTGCATGTTGCTTATGCACTCTACTACTATATGTAGTATTAATTTTAATATGAGTACTCCATATGATATGTTAGATCTAATTTATACTAAAAGTAACTTTATAATTTATTTTGTATAAGATCTTTTTATGGCTAAAACATTTCTCTATCTATTATAATTTGTATTGTATTTGAATTTATTTGTTTAATTAAACAAGAAATCATAACAATAAGTATTGATCCGATACAAGATGATCGATCAAAGTAGAAGAAGTCGTGATTTTGAATTCTTATTCTACAATACTGGCACTTTGATTAAATATTTCACCCTCTAACATATATTTGTAGATGTATACTCCGATACATATAGTGTTAAAATATAAAATAAATAATCAAACTTAAAGCACTGCACAAGTTCTGGTACTAAGTTTAAATTTAAATTTAAGAGATCATGGGAGGGTCAACTGATGAAGGTATGTATAGCCAATCCCTAAAGCAAAGATTAAAGAATGTATAGACATTGTGAGATCACACACTTAAGCACGAAGTAGTAAATTAAATAAGCCGCTAGATGCATTGTATTTAGAGAATCCAATATATATATGTATACCTTTTGTCGCAAATGAAGCATTTTTAATACTCATACATATATATATAGTTAAAAGTTTATTAATAAACTACAACATTAAATATAATGATGTTTGTCATGGGATCCCCTAGGCTTACTGCCTCGGTTGTATAAAACATGCATACTACTTCAATGCTGGCAGTCTTCTGGGTAAGGATGATGACATAATTTACAGTTCATGCAAACTTCATTAGGTCTGAATCCCAAAGAGCAAGTATGGAAGTTGTATGGTAATTATGTATGACAGATGGTGATGCTACGATGCTTCAAAAAGAAATATAGATATAGATAAATATTTGAAGAGTGCCGAAACCGCTTGTCGGGAACAAAGCCAGAAATGTTCCGGTTTTTTCAATGGAATTCTGAAACCATGTTCATTGGTTGGGTAATGTCTCAATTGGTTTCAGAATTACAAGGTTTTATTTGGTTGAGAGATTTTGTTGTTTTGTACTTTCCAAAGAGTAATATAAAGAAGAAAATGAGGACTTTCGTATGCGCGCATTGCACCTGACGTACGGCCGCATTATATCCCGGTGTTGTATCTGGATTTGCGCCTACTACTTGGTCTTGCTAATTGTGTTGATAATTTAAGCAATGGAGGATATAGCCTCATAATTTTTTTTAATAAAAAAATATACTTTGTAATCTTAAAGTATTGTAACCCCAAATTATTACGGTAAGCGTTGAGATCTCGTTTGGATAGTTGGATAAGATGAGATATTTATAAATAGTAATAAAATAATTTATGAATAATAGTAAAATAGTTTGAGTTAAAATTGTTAAACTAAGAGCACTGGCATTGGATTAGCCAAATGCCAGTACTTTTCATATTTTAAAGAACTTTGATAAAATTATATCCACATTGAATTAGCTAAAGACTTTTTATATGAACTATTAGCTACAGTAAATCTATCTCACATTCTATATATGAAAACAACTATAGCTTTTTCAAATTAATATTTTATTATTTCTTGTCTCACATTTATCCTACATTTGATATTATTATATTATATATATGGAATTTTTATGGATGGTACATATGAGATTTTTATTTATATAATATGATATTTTAGTACATATGAGATTATTATATTATAAATTGTTGGATTGTGAAAATAAAAATGAATATGATTGTTGGAGGTTATTGAAGATTATGAAAATAAAATAAAAAAGTATTAAAAAATTAATTAAAGAAATATAAATAATAAAAAATAATAATATTTTATTATTATAGAAAATATGATGGCTAATCCAATGTAGATTTTAAATGTTAAGTAGTTAGCTAAAAGTTAAAAAGTTACATATTCTTCAAATTTTGAAGATTGAAATAGCTAATCCAATGACAATGCTCTTAGTTTTGCAAAATAGAAAGAAAAAATTGAATAAAAATATTATAAAAGTAAAAATTATTAGAATATAATTTTTTAATATAATTTTTGTTTTAAAATTTAAAAAAATTGAATTGTTTGTTTGTTTTATATAGAAGTTTGAAAAAATTATAATGATGAATTAGGTTTAAATGAAAAAGTATGAAAGATAAATTGAAAAATATTTATGTTTGAGTAGTGTTTGGGTGTTGAGATTAGATAAGATGAGATAAGACCAACTGACTATCCAAACGGGCGTAATCTAATAGATGTAATGCTGGTTGAAATAGATAATCTAATTAGTCTTGAGTTATGATATACACATTACATACATTAACGATTTTTATAACTCTTTTTTTTTTAATAAATAATTCCGTTCTTTTAAACGGATCGAGGAAGGCTATGCAAGATTTTTATAAATTCAATTAAAAATAATTTAATATTTTTGATGAAGTGAGGCTGTGATATTAGTTGTTTGCTATTTGAATTATAAGTAATTATAAGAATATAATGACATAATAATCATAAGAAACCGGATAATGAAAAAATTAGTCATTTAACATTAATTCATAATTATCTAAATCATGCTTAATTTGCAGAGATTGAAATTTCAAAAATCATCTGACCAGATCTGAATGATAATATTTAATGATAACATTCATTAAATAGCAGAATCAGGTTCCAACGTTACCATTAAATAATAATAATAATAATAATAATAATAATGCATATATAATAAGTCAACCATTAGATGGTTGGTTTCAGTTTTCTTGAGCAGTTCACAAGGCAATCTAGTATAAGTACCCTAGGAAGATTATCTTATTAATTTTGGACCAATCATTCATAATACATGAAGAATGATGAACCAACCCAAAATGATAAATAAATAAATTAATTAATTAAACATATATAATTATATTATATTGCGTTTGTGTTTGATGTCGTGTGTAGTACTTCTAAATTAATGTTCAATAATTCAAAGCTTGAAAACTATCTACCTTATGAAGAAACGGCGTGCAACTGTTCATTCTCTACTCTCTCTCTCTCCCGACCTTGTTTATTCAAATATTTTGGAGGAATTATATTTCCCATTCTCGAATTATCATCCATTATATAATATGCATTCTAATTTATCAAAAAACTCATGTAATATGTAGTAAATGATTTTTATTTTTTATTTTTTTTAAAGAATAATAATCTTATTGCTCAACAAGTCTTAGAGCATCTCTTGATATGCAATCGTTTGAATATAAAATGAAATTGAGAATATCTTTGACCCGTTATTCTAATAAAGGGTTGAGAACAGCCACCAATAATATTATGTCACCTAGCCCACCTATTAGATTAGGAATGAGACCTACCACACCGAAACCCACATACCTCACCTCCGTCGAAACCCAATCTCTCTCTCTCTCTTACACACACATCAAATCCCTCAACGTCGTTCTTAACCGTCACCCTCATCTCGCTCTCTCTTACACACACATCAAATCCCTCAACGTCGTTTCTAACCGTCACCCTCATCTCTCATCAAATCCCTCGCCCTTCAATGCCGTAAACGTCATTTCCATTGACGCCGATGCCGTTGACTTCTTTGGCATTAGCTTGGAATGCATGGCGGTTGTCAATGCCATAGTCTCTACTACCTCATGTACGTGTCGAAAACCACTTCTTTTGCATTTCCCATCGTAATAGCTATCTTGTGCTTAATTGAGAGGGTTGGTCGAGCGAGGAAGAGAGGTTTGGCGTGGTGCTTTGAGGTACACCAAGTCTCCTGTGCTATATACTACCCGACACCATGCCGAAGCAGTAGTTCGAGATGATGCAAAGAGAGATATATCCTGCTTGCCATGGCTGTTAGCATTGGGGCTTCATTGGTGGAGCTCTTGTTGGGAAATACAAATTTTGGTGGGTGGGTATCATGCATCTATTGGAGTGAAAATAAGTTTTAGAATATTTTGGGCAAAAATCTAATGTAGTCATCCTCCTGAATTTTTTTTTTAAAATGCTGATGTGTCAGCTGGCTAGTGGCTGCTACTTTAAGTTTCAAAACAAATGGTATCGATCCATAGCCGAACTCAATGGAATTTCTTCCATGCCTATAAGATCATGAAGAGATAAAGCTTTCCGAGCAAGAACATGAGCTGTTTTGTTGCAAGCTCTTTTAATGTTGTTAGCAGATCAATTTGCATAAGAATTAAACAAAGCTTTAGTTTCTTTTATTAACCACCCAGCTTGGCTCCAATCAGAATGAGCACTTAAAATATTATTGACCACTTGTAATGCATCTCATTCTAAAATGAAAGAATAAATACCCATAGCTGCTATATAAAAAAAAAAAAAAACTTTTAAAAAAATTTATATAGCTGCCATCATAATTGCTATATAAAAAATTAAAATATATATATATAATTATGCATATCTATAAGTCTAATTCGGTTCAAATCGGTTCTCAAAATATAAAAGTCAATATTGATTTGGTACCGATTTCAAATCTTAAGAATTAGTAACGGACCAAACTAGTAATGTACCAGTTCAATCGTTTCAACTAATCTTTTTTCTTTATTTTTTACACCCAATACACATACAATAGCTACCTCCTCCCCAATGGTTGGTCAACCCATCGAAACTACTCATTTTGGAAACAGATGGTCGGAATATTTAAAGATATTACACTTTTTACGACACAATTTTCAAATATACCTTTACCATGACCAAAAAAATAATCTTATCAAAATAATAAAAAAAAAATCAATAAAAGAACAAAATATTTTGGGAATAAGACCAGTAATTTAAGACACTTTGACCTCATTAACTCGAGGGCACAATAGGAAGCATTGTGGACCACAGCAAAAGAACCAATCACTGAACAGAAAAATGATCCTACGGTGTTTGTCTCGTGTTCTCGATGGAATGGCGACCACCAGAGGATACTCCTCTCCTTCCGAAAGAGGGTATTTATGGAAACTTGGCTAAAATCAACCGCGTAAAGTTGTCTACAGCAAAGTTTCAACCTTGTGCATAGTGCTCGCCCACCTTATTTTTGTTTTTTTTGTTCTTACGAAAACATCAATATGACCGTTTAAATTTTCTTTGGGGAAGGATTTGTATATATATGGAAAATCTAAGCCGATTCTGTACTTGACCACAAAAAGTCACAGAGAGAGAGAGAGAGAGAGAGAGAGAGAGAGAGAAAGAGTAATTCTTGCAAGAAAGAGACAGAGGTCCTGAAAGAGTGGCAAAGGTTTCAATATTGCAGGGAGGAGAAAATGGAATCCCCGAATTTTTCTAGACGGAAATGTTTTGGCATTCCTTGATTTACTTGACGCCGACAGCCTCCTCTGGAACGTCCTGACAAACCTTTCTCTCTCCTTCTCTTGTCTTTATGCCTCCTCGTTCTTGTATAAATAAGTCACCATTCACTTTCCTTCAAGTCCCCCCACCCTCCCAAACACCATATAATTTGCCTTCTTCTCTAAAAATAAGGACTTTTTTAATCCTTTGAGGGAGTATGGAGGAGTTTGGTTCTCTATGGAGTTACCAAGAGGTTGGTCTTTACTCATTCCTCGTTTACATGTTGATCTCGGTCTGAATTTCTGTTTGTTTTCTTCTTCTGGTTTTGCCATTTAAAAGCTTTCTTCTTCTTTTTTCAAACTTAAATTTTATGTTCTATAATCGTTATTTGCTGTGAGACTATTATTCTATTTAAATTTCTTTCGGATAGTCTCCAAATTCATGTTTCAGGTCATTGGCGTAATTTTACCAGTCAGGAATCTGTCATGTTTGGCTCTATTTCCTTGCGTTTTTTTTTTTTTTTTTGGGGTACTTTTTGACAGAGAAGAACGGTTTTTTAATTATGCCAATGAAAGGATATTGCCACGCAGAGTATTATCATTTTGTTTGAATGCTACCATGCGTGGCTATAGTCATTCTTCTTCTCGGGAAAAGATTGTTGGCTTGAATGAGTTGCTTTTTGCTTTGGTAATTCTCCAGAATATAAGCGTTTCCCCCTTTCGGAATTCTCAGTCCAATTTTGAAGTGTTGTACATGCAGATTATTCTTCATGAAATTGTCAAAATTTCTATTTTTTTGGCATTCAAATCACACCCTTGTTCTTCTATGAAAGTGAACGTTTTTGGTCCGTTATCAGACAGGACATTAGAAAATCTCTCGATTAAGTTAATTAGTCGAATGCAGATTTCAGATGCAGGTTTAGTCATGGTGACATTCTTTTTTCCTATCCTTTTCTTGTTTTCTTTTCTGCAATTTCAAAAAGAAAGACTCGAAACTTTTTGGGGTTTTACTGTTCCTCCTTTTTTAAACTTTTTCATCCATTTGATTTATTTGGGGCCTGTATTAATGTCAATAAGATTCTTTGATTTTTCAAAAAGAGGTCGGGGTCCATGGCCCCTTTGAAATGATTGGCTGATGTCGATTTTACCCCCCCTGAAATCATTAAAATTCTTTTCAATTTCTTAAAACTTCGTATATGCTTTATATTTTTGCCTTTTGGAACTCTTCTTTAAGATTTCAACGTCTCTGTTTGTGTTTTTATCTGTTTCTGTCTCTCTATCTGTATATTTATGTACCTACGTTTTGCAATTTTTCCTTGAAATTCTCATATTTTTGCTCTACTATTTTCTGAGCTCTCAATCTGAAACTAACAGCTCTGTTTTGAACACTTGTCAGGGCATGGATGAGCTGAAGCTGAAGCTTTACCACACCAATCTTGAACTGGAATCATTGCAAATGAAAGCACATGAGGAAATCAGAAAGAACAAGGAGTACGTGAAGAATTTGCTCAATCTTCTAAAGATTGCAAACCAAGAGCGAGATGAAGCTAGAGATCAGCTGCAGAAGCTTTTGAACAAGCTCATGCCCTCTAGCACTACTGAATTACCCAGCGTTATCACCCATGGCCAACCTGAAAGTCCCCTCGTAATAATACCTGCAAAAGCAAACTCTAGCATTACAGAATCTAACAGTATGTCTGAAACATATAACCACCATTCTCATGGATCTTCTCCTGTAGATTCGTTCTTTGATGCTGTTTCATCTCCGGATTTCTCCAACATTAATGTGGTTGATTCAGGAAACATGGGTTTTGTGAATCAGCACCTTGTTCATAATTATAGTAGTGGCTATGTTTCCCCAGGCTTAGCCTCTTCGGGAAAGGTAAAGATCGATCCGGATTCTGAAGTGATTGAGAATCTTGTTAAAGGAAAAGCTCTCCCTGAAAAGGGAAAACTCCTGCAGGCTGTGATGGAAGCCGGCCCTTTACTTCAGACACTGATTGTTGCAGGGCCACTTCCTCGTTGGAGAAATCCTCCTCCTTTGCAGCCATTCAAAATCCCTCCTGTTTCCATTGAAGGTTGTAAAACTGAACAAATCAGTTTTAAATCTGCTGCAAATGCAAGCTTTGGGATTCAGAAAACACACAGCTCATCCCCATATCCTGTAATGTCTCGTGGGAGTTCCCAAGCTTGTTCTGCATCTGTGATAAGTTTTTGTGCCGATCCTTCTTCCTCATGTTTGAGCAATCCACGGCTATTAACTTCTTGTGCTAGTTTTAACAATCATATCCCAGAAGCCAAGCGGCAAAGGTTTCAATGAAATCACTAGACTTTGCTCCTCGTGTAGAAAAACCAATTTTCAATGGTTGATGGTGTAAATGTGATACCTTTTTTTTCTTTTCTTTTTTTTTTGGGTTTGAGTTTTGAATGAGATAGCTCTTTAACTTGGGTTTATCCATTTTTTCTACTTGTACCTCAAAATCGCACATTTCCATTTGATTCTGCTACGAGAAATGAAGAAGTTTGAGCAAAAACTAGAAACACATGCAAGTGTGCTGTAAGATAATGCAGCAGCAAGATGCTAGGTTCTGAATCAGAGAGTACCAAGGAATTTGATGTTGGAATAACACATGGAAACTAGATCAAAAAGGAGAAGCGTTTTCTTCTGTATATAAAAGACGAAATTCATTCGGTGCTAAAAGAATTTTTAATTGCAGTTGTTTGCAAATGGTTGCTTGCATGTTCTTGTTCATACAGGGTCGCAGACTTCAGTATGAGATTCGTGACGAAAGCAAATTTTATAAAATAAGCACATCAGATGTGACAATTCATAAAACTAAAGTAAATTCTATATTTCATGACCTTGAATTTGTAAATTGATAAACAATTTATCTAATTAATTTATTAATATATAGTTTTTTAGTCTTTTATTTTTCCTCATTTCATTCCTTTTTAGTTTTACAACCGATATTACTGAATTTTGTAATAATAGAATTTTACTTTGATAAGGGTACGCAATCCTCTCACATATACATTTATTACATAACTTCTTAATATAGTAATCTTTTAAAATTCAAACACATCAAAGTCAAACAAAATTTAAATGAATTCAAAATAAAACTAATATTTGTTACATAGTCTTGCAAAAGTTGTGAAATCATAGTATCTATATTATTATTTTTGCTTTTGATTTAAATATGGAATGTTATTTTAATGAGAACTTTCTTTGTTCTTTTTTGCATCATGGTTTTTGCTTCAGGGTTATCTGATATAAATTTTGTTTATATTGATTACTTAGGCATATTAATATTGAGTAATGCTATATACGGTTTCAAGGTGTGTCGTGCAATCTTTTAAAAAAAAGTAGGATTTATTTAAAAAAAAATCGAATTTTTCATGTGGGTCTTCTGTGTGCCTTACTTTTTTCAAAATATCTGCTTGAGGCTTACATACTTTAAGATTATATAAATCATTTTATGTTTAGCTTCTAGTCAAATTTTAGAAGTTTAGGACAATTATCCGTAAGCAGAAGAGAACTTTCAACTTGTTAATTCTATGAAACTGCTGGTGGGTTGCTTCAACTGTTGGTGAACTGTACAAATCAGAGCATCCAATGATCCATCTCAATGGTTCTGAGATTCGTTGAGGCTTTATGGACGGTGTTTTCTAGGAATATAAAGGCTCCCCAATTCATTGCAGCAAAAATTCATTGAAGTCTTTTGGAAACTTTAATCTGACATCTTTTTGTACCCGTCTACCAGCATTCTGTTGCACTCATTCAAGTCCAAACTATCTCCAATACTTGATTCTTCACATGGAAAGTTTCCTTGGTGTCTACTTTTGCAGTTTGCACCATCTTTTATCCCATCAGTTACTATTGCATACTCAAAACTAGGGGTGTGCAGATATGTTTATAAACCGGTTTACCCGATTGACCCGATTAGATCCACCCGATAAAAGTCGGGTTAAAAGTGAAGCGGGTCATATGAAGAATTATGCGGACGAAACCGCAGCTAAAGAAACCAACCCGTATTCCTCGAGACTGAGCCTTCGTCTTCAACCCTAGCCGCCCCCCCTCTCTCTCGACTTCTCTCTCACACACAGACGGCGTTGGTGTCTCTTTCTCTCGCTCTCTCTCTCTTTCTCTCACACACACAGACGGTTGCGTGGGTCTCTCTCTCTCTCTCCGGCCGCAGCTCCAAGTTCAGCTTCGGCGTGGGTCTCCAAGACGGAGGTATGTTCCTTTTCATAAAAACCTTCAGATCAGCACATAATTTCTTCACAAGGCCATACCCGTGCATTATAACCCCAATACAGACCTGCACATGAATTGATAATCTCATTCGCTAGCAAATAACCTTCTTTTTCTTTTGTGTGAATTTTTCTATTCGGATTTGTTGGGCTGTGAATTGCGGTGGTGATAAGAAATGCCGAGCCACTGGGGTTTGAACTTGGGATTTCTAAGCATTTTCTGAACTTGGGATTATTCGATTAAATTGGAGTCTGGGATTGAGACTCTGATGGATTAATTTTGAAAAATGTTAGTATCTTTCTGAGTTGGGTGTAAAAACTGAAAACAAAAAAATAATTACAAAAAATGAGTAGAGGAAAGTCTGGGGGATCTCAATAGCGAATGAAGATATACGTGGGCTTGGGGTTTATTTTTATAGTTTGTTACTCTGAGGCGTGGGTCTATTATGAAAACTTCATGAATTTTGTTTTCCCCCACTAAGAACCTGTCCCACTCTCCATCCCCATCCCAATAGATTAGTGAGCTTAGCATTGACCTTGAAGCAGTATTTACAACCAATGTAAATACTAAGATGATGATTCTGGTTTTGGGTTGCATGACCAAACTGGGGCATGAGTATTTCTATTATGAAAATGAAAATGATAGCATGATTCATTTCTCTTTAAGAATCTGATTTTCTATGTTGGTATAGTGCAGAGAAATATAAAGTTTAGGAAAAAAGGTTAGTAGTTTTTTAGAGAGAGAGAGGGGGAATACTCACAGTATGGGCATATAAGCATATGCAATTTGGTTCTTGAAATTCCAATTAAACTATATCCATCTCCATTGTTTTTGGCCATATGTTGATCTGGTATACAAAGAAGAAATTTGTTGTTAAAAATAGTCTTGATCTGGTATGATAAAGGTTATTTTTATAAGGGGGTTTGAACTCCACCCCCTTATAAAAATAAAAAGGAATAAGTTTGACCAATGGTAACATTAATCTGGTATGCCTTTGACTTGTGTGCTCTACTTTTGAGTAATGATGTATCATTATTGAAAAGCAGAGGTTTGCAAAATCAGGTAATGTTTAGTGCAAAGAATGGGCATTCCTATTCTTTTTATTTGGGGACAATACATGATGTCTTCTTGATTGGAACTCCAATAAGCACCAAACCTTTTTTTATAAAAAAACTATCTATTGTACTTTTTTAAACCTGAAAAAGTAAAAGAAAAACTCCCGTGGGCTGGCTGCCACCCGCACAAAGTTTTGGGGATGGCTGGAGCACCCTTGAAAACCCATGCTAGGGATGGTCTGATCACTCTTTGGGTTTGTTGGGGTGGCCAGCAACCCTATGATTCTTTTGCATCCCTTGAGGAGGCTGAGAATGAATGGGTGGAAAGATCCTTTGAAAAGAGTGACGTCTGGGTGGTAGTGAATCCCAAAATAGAATTAAGGCACCAAGCACGGAGGGGTATTCATGGATTTTTCCCAAACTTGTTGGGATCTTTTGAAGGAAGACATTATGAAGGTAAAAAGCAACATTGTTTAGAGAGGTTAGAGAGGTTTGCAAATGATTTTACAGTTGGGCTATTCTGGTTTACTACTTGAAGAGGATTCTGAAATTCAGGGGCCTACTTTCCCACTCTTCCTTGCTTCTGAAATTGCACAATTAGATGCAGGTTTTAGCATAATTGTTGCAGAATCTACGTACAGAATCAGTCTCCCAATTTAGTCGAAACGAAGAAGCTATCTAGTTTTAGTTCTTAGGATCTTATGATTGGAGGAATATTGACAAAATGAACATAAAGATTGCTGTTTCAGCCTTGGGAATTGCAAATTTGCTTGTTTTTATCTCTGTTTGATGCTTCAATGATTCTTATTTTGCTGAGAGTTCTATGCTGACTTCTTAATGTTTATATTTTCTTATGTTAAGTGCCTTTTTTTTTTAACATTGTGATGGTTAGCAGGTAAATTTTATGTTTAGAAACCTGATCCCCAATCAAGCTTTATTTATGTTGATGATGAGTGACTCAAGACTTATGGTCTATTCTATATTTGTTGTTAAAGATTCCTGTTCGATGACTGTTTATTTATAGTTCATGAATTTGTTTAAAAGGGCTGTAATATTTTCCATTGATAAGATATATATGGACGTTCTATTCATGTTTATTGTTTATGTTATGGATGGCCTATGGGATGTAATGTAGTGGATGAATGAATGAATTTGTGAGAAAGGCTGGACGTTATAATCATGTTTATTTCTAGTTCATGAATTTGTTTAAAAGGGCTGGAATATTTGCTATGGATCATAATATATATATGGACATTATATTCATGTTTATTGTTTATGTTATGGATTGCCTATGGGATATAATGTAGTAGATGGATGGACTAATATTTATTGAGAAAGGCTCTGGAAAGAAAAAACTGAAAATATTTAGTGAGAAAGGCTCTATAAAAATTAAAAAAAAAAAAAAAAAAACCGCGAATTTAACCCGACCCGAACCATGGCAGACCCTGGGTTGCGGGCCACAACGGGTCGGGTCAATATATGTGCTGGGCGGGCTGTTGTTCAAGCCTACTCAAAACGGCTCTGCTGCTTACTTCCTGATCTAACGTTTTCATGAAACCAGGTTGAAAGATGGCCAAGGAATCCTGCCGAGGCCACATGATTTTTCTGTAGGGTTTGGGCTAGAATCCTGGCATATCACTCAGTTAAAGATAGAATGGAGAACAGCCCCAAAGAAAAACAAATTGTGCAGTTTGCTTGGGAGGATTTGAAGAAGGGCAGTGGCTAAAGTATCAGAAAAGAAAGAAATATAAACCCCATATTGTTTTCTGTAGAATGAATTTTCTTAGTAAGTATTCAATATCATGTATGCATTTATATAGGCATTCGGTTTTAGACAGAGCAATAGAAAAGTTTTACAGGAAGGAATAAAAGTTCGTTACAATAGGCTGTATAGTAGGCATGAATAACATAAGACATTTACTGGAGTATTCCTAAAGATTCTAAGACATTTGCTGAGATGGATTCTTCCATTTTATTTTTTTGTTGTGCTGTATTTTTGGCACTTATGTTAATAAACCCTTGCGAGTCTAATGTGTTGTCGCACACATTGAGACTCGTCTTGAGAGAAGAAAACTTGACAACAACTAATGGTTTGGTGAAGACATCTGCAAGCTGAGCATTGATACTACAAAAAGAAACCTGAAGTGTCTTAGCAGCTACTCTGTCTCCAATAAAATGAAAGTTGATGTCCAAATGTTTAGTAAGGGAATGATAGACTTGATTAGACGTAATGTATGTCACACCAAGGTTATCACATCATAAAATAGGTGGATGGTAAAGGGAGAATCCAAGTTCTTTGATCAAGGTATGTAACCAAATGAGCTCAATTATAGTATTTGCTAAGGAGCGGTACTCTACGTGCTTGATCTAGCAACTGTGTTTTGTTTACAAGAACTCCAAGAAATTAGGTGACGACCCAAAAAGATGCAAAATCCTCCGATAGACCGTCGATCATCAGGACAACTTGCCCAATCAACATCTGAATAAGCATGAAGAGTAAAACTAGAATTTTTTGCAAAAAAGAGACCATGATTAATAGAAAATTTGAGATATCGCAGAATCCTTTTTACAGCTGACTAGTGAGTGATTTTAGGGTCATGCATAAATTGACAAACTTTATTCACAGCAAATGAAATATTGGGTCTGGTCAATGACAAGTATTGGAGACTTCTAGCTACACTTCTAAACAAGGTAGGGTTATCAAATGAGGGATAATCAAATTTAGAGAGCTTAATGGATGCAGATATGGGGGAGGAAATGGGATTTGCTTAAGTCATATTTGTTTTTTGGAAAATATCATAGATATATTTTCTCTATGACAGAAGCATACCATCAGGTAAATAGTCTAATTCCAACTCAAGAAAGTAAGACATGCGACCTAAATCTTTCACGAGAAGACTCGACTAAGGTCCTCAAGAAATATTTTAGTGGCAGCATAGGATGAAGATATAATAACCATATCATCAACATAAACTAATGTAAAGATGCAGAAAGTAGATATATGAAGAATAAACAAAGAAGGATCCCCTTTTGAGGCAGTGAAGCCGTAGCTGAGAAGCCAAGTACTCAGCTTAGAGAACCAGGAACGCGGTGCCTGTTAAGGCCATAGATGGCCTTGTGAAGTTTACAAACATAATCAGGGTGGTGAGGATCAAGAAAACCAGGCGATTGTTATATAAAAACAGTTTCAGTGAGCCTTCCATGAAGGAAGGCATTTTGAATATCAATTTGTCTGAGAGACCAGTTTTGAGCAATGGCAATTGAGAGAACTAACTGAACGGTGGTGGGTTTTACAACTAGGCTAAAGGTCTCTGTGTAATCTACACCAGGCAGTTGATGGAAGCCTTTTGCAACAAGCCGAGCTTTCTTTGTTTCAATCGAACCATTGAAATGGAATTTGGTTTTGAACACCCACTTGCAACCAACAAGGTTAGAAGCCTCTATAGGGGGAACTAGTGACCATGTTTGGGTTTGAACCAAAGCTTGATACTCACGAGTCATGGCATCTTGCCATTTCAGGAAATTTTGAGGCTAGGGCAAAGGATCATGGTTCAGCTGGGCTGGTTGTGGTGGAAATGAAGCAATTTCGTGTTGGATAAGAAATGGAGCCATCATTGAGGACACGAGGACGAGAAGAATTGGTCTAAGATTGTGTAATAATGGGGGAATGAGGAGGGATCATTCGCAGAAGGGGATGTGGTGCAGAGGAAGATTTAGGAGAAATCATAGGGGACGAAGTTTGTTCAAGGGGATGCATAGGAGAGGGGGTGGCGTGGGTTAATGGATTAGGTTGTATATTGAGAGGTGAATGTAACGTAGAAGCTATGGTGGAGAAATTGGGCCAGGATTAGTACTGGGAGTCGGGCTGAGAGTTAAGTGTGAAGCAAGTGTAGATGAAGAGGGAGGTGGGCCCAAAATGGATGATAAGGTGCAGGTAAGGAAAACCGTGTAATGGGTTGAGTTGGTGCAGAATTGGTTGTTTTGTAAGGGAAATTGTATTCAACAAAAAACACATCCCGAGAAATATAGAGACGGTTTGATTTGAGATCAAGGCACTTTTAACCCTTGTGAGAGGTACTATAACCAAGGAAAATGCATGAAGTGGATTGAAAATCTAATTTGTGACGATTATAGGGACGAAGATTAGGCCAACACACATCCAAAAATTTTAAGAAATGAGTAATTTGGTGGTGATAGACCATAAAATATGGAGATTTATTTTTTAAAACCGGAGTGGGGAGTAAATTAATCAAATATGTAGCCGTCTCAAACGCATCATCCCAAAAGGAAAAAGGTAAAGAGGCTTGGCCAAGGAGAGTAAGCCCAGTCTCTACAATGTGCCTATGTTTGCATTCGATAAGCCCATTCTGTTGATGAGTATGTGGACACGAAAAACGGTGAGTAATGCCAAGAATTTTGCAAATTGAAGTGAGGGAATGAAATTCCCCTCTAGCATCAGTTTGAAGAGTAATTATTTATTAAATAAATGTTCTGCAAAGGTAATGAAAGAAGTAAAATTAACGAAACATCTGACTTCAATTTTAAGAGGGAAAATCCACGAGAACGTTGTATAGTGATCAACTATGGATAAATAATATTTAACCCATTTCTGGACATAATGGGTGCTGGGCACTAAACATTGGCCCAAATTAACTCTAATGGCCTAACAGTGTGAATGAAGCTAGAAGAAAAAGGTAACTACCGAACTTTAGCAAAGAGGCATTCTGGACAAGTGAATTGAGACTCAGTAGGGAAATAAGGTAGATGATTGGAGTGCAACACATGAGAGACCAGAACAAGGTGGGATGACCAAGCCACGGGTGCCATTGATTGGGGGAGGTCCGTTTACCGAGAAGAGAAGTTGGAGAAGAGGATGGCGACAGAGGAGGGAACTAGTATAGACCATCACGGGTTGGGCCGCTGATGAGGAGCTTCCTAGTGGTGTTGTCCTTAATAGAGAAATGGTTGGAATGAAATTCAAAAAAACAATTATTGTTAGTGAAAAATTGAGAGACAGAGACCAAATGTTTTGTAATAGTTGGTACATGAAGCAAATGATGTAGATGAAAGCAAGAAGAGTTAGAGAGTAAGGAGGAGTCACTGATGTTTTCAATAGGCAATCCATTCCCATTGCCAACACAAATTTGTTCATGTCCTATGTACAATTCGGAGGAGATATTTAATTGGAAGAGATCATGGGTGAGATGGTGAGTGGCAGCCAAATCAAGGTACCAAGTGGAGTCTGCAATTACTGAGGGAGAATTGTAGTTTGCAGTAAATGGTCGTGGTGGTTTATATTGGTAAGCATGGCCAAACCTATAGTGGCATTGTAGAGCTACATGACCTAGTTTGGAGCACACTTGACAGGTTGGGCGGGTTGTGTTTGATGATGAGAAACTGTTTGGATAAGGCTGGGAAGAACAGCCTTAGAAGGTGCCTTTATTTCGACCATGGCTAAAATGATTCCCCCCCCTATAAGAGCCTTTACTTCGTTGGTCACGGAACTGTCTTGTACTCAAATTCACAAAAGGTTGAAGGGAAGGAGAAGAGCTAGTGTTACGGGAGGTATGAGACAACCTGGTTTCATGGATAAGAAGAAGATGGTACAGTTCATGAGAGGTGATAGGGTTGGATCTAGTGGTTATGGAAGTAACATATGACTCATATGAGGAGCCAAGACCATTAAGAAGATAGGTGACAAATTCTTTATTAGAGAGAGGATTTCCAGTAGCTGCAAGAGTGTCAGCAAGCATTTGGACTTTACTAAAATATTCAGTGATCGATTGTTCACCTCTTGACAAATTTGTAAGTTGGAATCTAATTTGGAATTCTTTAGCCTGAGAGTGTGAGCTAAACATGGATTGAAGACTGAGCCATAACTCCCTTTAGGTGGTTGCTAAGGCAACATGCCCTATAACAGACTCTGTAAGTGAGGAAAATAAAATGCTAAGGATGAATTGATCAGTCTTTTGCCAAGAAAGGTAGACGGGATTGGTTTTTGGTGCTGAGGTTGAGTCTACTGGGAGAAGTTTTTGGGGAATGACCTAAGTTCTATCAACAAAGGAAAATAGATCTTGTTCCCTAAGGTAAGTGGAAATTTGAACTTTCCACAGCAAGTCATTTTCCTGGTTTAGCTTGATTGTGACTACATGGGAAATGGAGGATGATAGTGAAGTAGGGGAAGAGGTGAAGGTGGAGGGTTTGGTAGTCATGGTGAGGCTAAAGAATGGATCGAGAGACTGCTAGTTAGCAGCTCTAATACCATATCAGAAAGAAGATAAATATAAACCCTATAATGTTTTCTGTAGTATGAATTTCCTCATTAAGTATTCAATATCATGTATGCCTTTATAGGCATTCGGTTACAGACAGAGCAATAGAAAAGTTTTACAAGGAAGGAATAAAAGTTCGTTACAATAGGCTGTACAGTAGGCATGAATAACATAATACATTTATTGGAGTATTCCTGAAGATTCTAAAAGACATTTGCTGAGATGGATTCTTCCATTTTATTTTTCTGTTGTGTTGTATTTTTGGCACTTACGTTAATATAAAGCATCTCCCTAAATTTCTTCATGCCTATCCTAATTCTTGCTGTCCACTCGGTTTCAATGTAATGCTCACTTAGGACTCTGGAGAAGTTTGCAAGTGCGAACACAGCTTGCGAACACAGGAAAGGGGCTGGACTAAAGAAAACCATTTTTTTTAATCGTTATTTGTCATCAAGTAGCATACTCAGCCGCATGCATGTCTTATTGCCAAAGCATGAATTTTGAGGTTGTGGGGGTGTCGGAGTAAACAAGAAGAGAATCCCTACATAGATGGGCCCTATAAACATTTTGGCGGCTCATACAATAGGGTTTCCTCAATATTATCACCTACCGTTTGCACGTCCATATCTAGTCTGCTTCGATCGAATCAACAACCCCTTTCCCTGCCAAACGCAAAAATATCTCCAAACAGGCAAAGTCCTTCACTTTAACCTCTGCCCTTTTATGTTCCTATATACAAAAATTCAACTATGAATAAATGGGAAATTTCCTTCATTGCAAGTGTTTGCGCCATTGTTCACCTATGCAGTTACTACAGTATACTCAAAAGTGTCTGTCTTGCATTTCGTGGTGTGACCTCTAGAAACCGAGATGGTAGGCGGCTTATGAACGAGGCCAACCCTGAATCCGATGATCTTTCCCTACAGTTTCACAGCCATGGATTGGAATCTTCCATCCTGAACTATATTCCCATCACTCAATTTGAGAAGAAGAATGAAGGAGAAGAAGACACGGAAAGAAGCACAGAGTGTGCAGTTTGCTTGGGTGAGTTTGAAGAAGGGCAGTGGCTAAAACATCTACCCAATTGCACTCATGCCTTCCATGTTCCTTGCATAGACACACTTGGTTTCAGTTTCACTCTAATTGTCCTCTGTGCAGAATGCATGTATATGAGGTCGATATCCATCATGAATCTTCTGTTTCTATGCACACAATGCTGGAAACTCTGAGGGAAGACTTTTTCCATGAAAGGGCAGCACGTTACCAGATTCTACATTCTATAATCATAGCAGACTCAGAACCGATGCATGAATTTTCTAACGGTGCCAATTGATTTGGTTTTTACCTAGTGGAGTTGTTCATTGTATGAGATTCAACTTTGTGGGGTTTGGCTAATAGCAAATCTCCAGGACAGCCTTGAAAACTACAAGTTTCAGGGGTTGTATTGCTTGATATTACTAGACCTTTCGATAAAATTGAACAAACAAGATAATGTACATCATTTTCTTACTAGAATCAACTTATGAAACATACTAATATCTCAAATGTAACACGAAATTTCGAGTACAATGCCCGATTTGTAGCAGTGGTGTACGTGAAAGATGATCTGACATATTTATATTTCTATCAGGTCATTCAAATAAATCTTAAATCCATGATTAGAAATATTAAAAAAAAATGGAGTTGATAGAAACAGAATGCTTATTTATGAAGGGGATAAAATATCTCAGGTTCAAAATAAATCAAACTCAACCCATAAAAGGCCCCTATTAAAAGACAAAGGAAGAGAGATGAAGAAGCGATAAATAGGGACAAGGAAAAAGAAAGAGAATGAAGGAAAGGTGACTGTGGAAAGGAGAAGGTGAATGTGGGAATGAGAAAGTGGAGAAATGCGAGGTGTCGAACATGCAAGAGAAAATACTGCCATTTCTCACCACCCACTAGGCCAGAGATAAAAGAGGGATGAGACTAGACGTGAAGGGATGACTTCTTCCCCTTCAGCTTCTCCAACTTCTCACAGAGCTACAGCACGAATGTCTCTTCTAGCAAATAGTGAGAAGTGAGTGACTACGAGAGACTGTAAAACAAATATATTATAGTGAATTTTTCCTCCCCAAACGCTTGTAGACATAGACATTATTGTCACAACCCCCAGGAGATTTGCCCGGGACCACACCTCAACACGACTCATGGAGGGTCAGGACAGTCACATGGCTAGCTTGCTTGCATGCCTTGGCTCAAACCATGATATGCAGCGAGTGACCGTGGAGGCTACTGACCGCGCGCAGACCATGCGTGCAAGCTTGCGCGTGCCCTTGAGCGTGCATCTGCGCGCATGCATGCACGGCCCCACACCACTTAGGGAGGCTAGTGGCGTGCCCCCACAGGCACGCCATCCAGCGCATGGCTCCAGCCCGTGCCTTGCAGAGCAGGCTAGTGGCGTGCCCCCACAGGCACGCCATCCAGCGCACGGCTCCAGCCCATGCCTTGCAGAGCAGGCTAGTGGCATGCCAACCAGCGCACGGCTCCAGCCCGTGCCTTGTAGCCTCGTAGCCCAGACCGTCAGCTTGGGCCATGCATGCTCATCACCCAGGCCACCAGCCTGGGCCATGTAGGACCACCGCCCAAGCCACTTGACTGGACACCACAGAAGCAGCACGACATCACCATGTGCCCACCATCAGACCTAGGCTTGGCACCATGCCATGCCCACCATCAGCAGGCCATGCACAGCGCCATGCCGTGTCCACCACATGACCAACGCGTGGCCTCATGCCATGCCATGCAGCGCGCTGCGGACCAGACCATGAGTAGCCTAGCCGTGGACCATGCACCACCTTAGCCCACCATGGGCCATGCATGCCACGGCCACCATGGCTAAGTTTATCATTTTCATTATTTAATTTATTTTTATTAAAAGACTTAAATAATTATTATTTCATTGATTTTATTTATTTTTACCTAGGGACCTTTTGGGGGTTTCCACTTTGTAAACTCTTTAAATAGGACCCTTAGTCATTTCATTAGGATCTTTGAACATTTTGAGTATTGAGTGGCCAGCCATAGGGCTTGGAGGATTGTGATTTTCGGTGCACATGCACTTGGGCTCTTTTGGGGTGCAATTCGTGAATCCCCAAGGAGAGGATCTTCACCGTGCAATTCGTGAATCGGTGTTGGTTCATTCTATCTTTAATCTATTGAGGTTTCCTTTCAAATTCTTGTGCAATTTGTGAATCAAGATTTGCTTGGATCCTTGTTTATGTTCTTTTCTCTATTTAGTGTTCTTGTGAATTGTGTTGCTTGAATTGGAGTGTGGAGGCCGAATCTCCCCTAGAGGAATTCGGATTTGAAGTGTTCTTGAGCTAGATCTCTTGTTTGCATGTGATCCCTCACATGTGCATGAGATCTCATCAAGTTGATTGAAGAACCTATCTCCCTATAGCAATTTCGGCCAGCCCTATCTTTGGCCTTTTCCATCACTTTCAATTGCCTCAAATCACCATAACCTAGCCTCCCATCAAGCCATACACGTCCCCCATCCATTCCCTTAGCCAAAGAAAACACAAAAAACCCTAGATCTACATTGTGAGATTTGGCCATAGCCTCCTTGGCTTGGCCGAAACCCTAGATCCAAAAAACTCTCACTTTCAATTTTCCCTCCATCATTTGATTGGTCAATTTCCTTGATTGACTCACTCAAATATCACCCTATCACCAAAACACATTTTCCCTAGCCTTCATAGTCATTTTCGGCCAACCCTAGCCTTCCCACATCTCTAGATCTCAAATCCTATTTTTTAAGAATTTCACAATTCCTAACTTTTAGAATCTCATAAGCCCTTCTTGCCCTAGCTGAAATCCCCACCAAAAAGCCTTGGCCGAAACCCTCACTAAACCTAGCCTCACTCACTCACTTCTAAAACCTAGCCAAGACCACACCCTTCATCAAACCATAGCACACAAGTGGCGCCTAAGCATACCAAGGGTCACTAACCGTGCACCATCATCACCTAAGCCTTGATCACCTAGCCCAAACACCACCCACCATTTGACCCTAGCCTCACTTCACCCAAGCTCCCATTGGGCTACACGTGATCTACACCAAGTAAGGAGTTCCATCGGTCACTAGAGGAGCAACAAGGCGAGGATCGGACCCTTAGTGTTTGGAGGCTTGACCGAGGTCCCCAAAAATTATGCCGAAGCACGTAAATCAGTATCTCCCTCTCTTTTAATTCCTCTATATTTATTTTCCATCCACAATCATGTATGTATGCACAGACACTGTATAACCACACCGGACCGCTGTAGGGTCTCCTAATCACACCGATCGATACCCAGAGATCGCTATAATGGACCGAGAACGACCATTTCTCTCATTCTGGCATGTTGTACCATTTTTTCGACATTAACACCTTTGATGACGTACCTGTAGACCACGTGCTCATGATCTCGCTATACATCGGAATCTTCTCTATTTCTTTTCACACGATGCTGGATATTCTAACGGAGGACTTTTTCCAAGAAAGGGCAACGCATTACCAGGTCCTACGTTCCACAATCCTAACACTAACCCCAGTTGATTTGATTCACGAAGTTGAGCTTTTTAAAGATAATTGGCGATTTTGATGAGGAAGTTATAATTTGTTGAAATTACCATGGTAATATCAACCCAAAACTTTACACGAGTGTTCTTCCAAATCATCGAAACAAACAGGTTCCAAGACTTTTTGGGATGTTAACTCAGCTATAAAAGCTGAATATCATAAAATGAGGAGGAGGGAGGGTAAACAAAATCAACAGGAATTAGATGATTCATATCTCTGTCCTGAAACTGTGAATTATCATCCAAATATAACAGGAAACCTGTGTATAATGCAAGCTTTCAGCAAACCAGGTGCACCCATTGCTTAACCACGGGTGAACATAGCTATGCAAAAGAAAAATAAGCTGGCATGTTTTATCTTACAATGCAGGTGAGCCTAAAACCTGTGATTCAAATTAAGAAGATATGTAGCTAGGATTAACAAAATGCAAGGTGACGCAAAACCCTTATAAGTTGGTTGTAACATCAGACCAATTATTCACAACAAACACGCTTAACCCCATCCATGAAGAAACTTCCTTCAGCTTTGGGGGTTTCTCAGTTTTAATATTTCAGGTGCTTGTTTCCAAAGTAAATTGCATCAGCAAGAACAAGAAATAAATCTTCCTCTTCTAAGACCGACTACTCAGTACTCGAACCAAATAAGGTAATTAATAGTAAGGCACAAAAAAAATTTTGGATTTACTGATTACAGGTTTTCTCCGAATATCATCTGAAAGAGTTATTTTCACAAAAGGTCGCATGTATGCAAAAGACTCACATCACCAAGTTAAACCATAACGTCAACCTACCTTGTTAATTTATCAGTTAATAATAAAAGACAAACATAAACAATAAATGACACAAGATTACAGATCTTAAAACTAGTTCTCAAAATCTCGCTGTTTATAGTGCCAACAGAACTTGCTCTTTAAATTGAAAAAACAAAAGAAAAAGCTACAAAAGAGGATGCCAGACACTACCTCAGATAATACCAATTTTGTTGGCCACATCCAAGGCATCGTAGTCTGGTGTCAATCTAACATAGGCCTTCTTGGTACCATCAGGCCTGTATTATAGGAAGTATATAATGATAAGAATCTGACTATATTTCAGAAAGATGGGAAAAAAAGAAGTAAAAAGACATAATAGCAAAATTACATAACTTTGTAAACCAGTACCCTTGCAAAAAATGGGTAGCCGACGTCAAGTAAAACCCTATGTGATACATACTAAAATTCACTTAAAATTAACTCAGAAGAAACACACTCCCAAGTTCCAACCATCAAATTTGACATTTTCAAACTCAATTATACCAAACGGAACCACAATTGAACAACATTATTTGTCCCCACAATCTGGAGTAGAGTCCACTTCAGTTAACTGGCTCAACTTATAACTAAGGCCAACAACGTAAAAAAGCAAACAAGCATAATAGAATTAAAACCATGAAAACTGAAAAGCATATAAGTAGCATATATTTCACCAAAGAGTTCTTACAGGACAGGAGTAGAGCCAGTTACATGACACAAGGGTTCAGAATGAAGTATTCCACGGGTTGCACCTCTTAATGTACATGCAACATTTCAAGCTTCCAGATCTATCTATCTAGAGATCAAATTTGCATCCATAAAAAGAAAAAAAACCCCTTAAGGCAGCCATGTCTTTTAAACACTGCATAAGAAACCTTTTTGTTTCAGGCAGGTGGAAACATGCTATTGGTGGATCTGGCATCATATATTATTATCAGAAATTCTCTAAATTTTAGTACCAGTACAGAATAAGATAAATTATTAAGGCATATGCTAGTAAAAATTGTGTGCAACAATTAGTTTTGAAAAGAATATAGCAATGAGAATTGCAGACTAATTGGAGCACTTTACAATGAGCAAACTAAATACAAGATTTTTTGTTTATAAGTAAAAATCTATGGTTACAGAATTGATTCATTATACACACTATCCTGTACTTTTCCATCTAACAATTGTGATAAGAAAAGGAGAAATACCAACAGTTATCTGGTAATACGAAAGGCTCACCTGATCAAAGTATTCACTTTCTTAGCCTGAATATCATACATCTTCTTGACAGCACCCTTGATCTTCTTCTTGTCAGCACGGATGTCAACAATGAAAACCAAAGTGTTGTTATCTTCAATTTTCTTCATTGCGGATTCAGTGGTGAGGGGATATTTGAGAATCTGATAATGATCAAGCTTGTTCCTTGGTGGAGCACTAATTCGAGGATACTTAGGATTCCTCTCCTTCTTCAATGTCTTTGGACGGTGAAAGGTAACTGATGTTCGTATCTTCTTAGCCTTCTTCTTAAAGGTTGGACCTGTTTTCACAGCCTTAGCAGTCTTCAGGGCCTGTGCCTTTGGATCACCCTTTTTGGAACTGTCAACTGCACAAGACAGCACGCCCCATTAAGTTGCAGAATAAAGTATGGAGCCAGAATAATAGAATTTCTAATTCATGCTAAAAATGGATCTATGATAAATCAATGCATGAATGCCGTCCCAGACTACAATCACAGTTTTTCCAAACCAATATACTTTACTTTAACCATATCCTGTATGAATGAGACAACAATACATGTAGAAATCAACACAAACACACACACAGAGACTTATATTTAGTGACTACAGCTGAATATGTATCATCAACTCTGATTAGGCAGATACCGATACACCTTACTCAATGTGTTTTACATTGATTATCCAACTACCACACCTTTCTTATGTGGTAGTTTGTTAACAGGCAAAAGGCAACAGGCTTGGTTTGGTTACCAAACAACAAACTGTCTCATTTCATCTCATCTAATCATTATAACTTTTTCAAATTCTCACGTAAAATATAATAAACAATTCAACTTTTTCAAATTCCAAAACAAAATTAATATTAAAAAATTATATTATAACAATATTTTATTCAACTTTTAAAAAAATATCTTATCTCATTTCATCTGAACTGTGTAACCAAATGAGGCTAAAAGTAGGTGTGAAATATGAAATATAGGTGTTAAATGCCAAAAGAGGAAACCAAACCCCAAATTAAAGTAATATAAACAACTGGTTGAAGCCAGTGATCTAAGAAATGGCAGATTCACTCCACCCACCACAGAATATTCTTGCACATAAAAAATACAAGCATTTCATTCCCCTCCAAAAACCACCACCATTTTCTTCCCTGCTGAATGGTTATGCAATTACCACATAGCGCATACTTCTAACATCAAGATGTGCAAAGATACCACCGATAGCAACACTCCTGACACTTTTATGGGGTTTAATCTCGTGAATGCATAGTCTAAGGCCCCGTTTGTTTACCCAAACCTAAACTATCTTATCTCATCTCATCATTATAACTTTTTCAAATCCTCATACGAAATATAATAAACAATTTAACTTTTTCAAATTCCAAAACAAAACTAATATTAAAAAATTATATTATAACAATATTTTATTCAACTTTCAACAAAATATCTCATCTCATCTGAACGGTGTAACCAAACGAGGACTAAATATAAGCACGGGAACATATTTGAACTAAGCACAATACAAGTTTTTGCTCAGTTAAGTTCAATTCCTTGTTCAGTTTTTGGCTATAAGGTATACTCTTAATAACTCCTCCATTCACGTATCCTTTCTCAAAATGGGATAAAGATGTATATAGTCACCAAGATGAAACAAAAAAAGTAATAAATTTAAAACAGTAACAAAAGCATAAATCACAATAAAAAAGAATGCCAAAGAAACTTATTAAAATGATAGTATGCCAAGAAACAACAATACAATAAATGCTCATATATAAACCAACAATATCACGGAAAACAAAACGGACTTTATTCTACATTAAACATAAGATTGCAAAACAAAATCAGTGTAGCTCATTACACGTAATATTTATAGCATGCATCGTCATCGAGGTCTACTAAATCTTCACAGCAACCAAACAAGTAGTTACCGAAAGATAGCAAGAAACAGAAGAAATTGAAAGGAAATGAAAACAATAAGGCCAAAGTAGATGTGGTAACCGAATCTAGTACCTTTAGCAGGAGCCATTGGTTGACGAATCCGAAGAAAACCCTCTCCAGGACCCTTTTGAGAACCTGAGTCGCTACAAAATACAGCATACAAAGGTTAGCCCTCTAGATAAAAAAATCCCCAATAACATGACACAAACCTGAGCCTTCAACAAGTGTAACTTCAATTTTTTTACACGCTCACTGAGGGAAGCAGCTGACGGGCAGTCTCTAGGGTTTCGGAGACGGGGGTTATATAGATGAAAGTTCCTTTGTTTTTTTTGAAGGTACAAAGATGAAACTCATGAAAGTGGACTAATGATATAGGTAATTTTACAACTTTTTACCATTATGGTTTAAATCAAGTATACTTAGATAAAATAATATTATTTTTATAAATTATTTTTACAAAAATACCTTTAATTTAAAATATAGTATAAAACAGTTGTAAAAATTGTTGTTTTCATCCTTTTCCATTTCCATTTCCACTTCCACGTCAATTGCATTGTTTGACGAAAGATTAATTTTATATACAATTACAAAGAGTAATGTTATATACCACATTATTATCTTACTTGCATTCTATTATATATGATATTGCGTATTTATCACCATTTAATAATAAAAAAATATACAATAAATTATCATTTAATAGTGATAAATGTGCTACATCATACTTAGTGTGATGCAAGTAGGATGGTAGTATGGTGTATAGAATTTTTCAATTATGAATTGTACAATTGTCGCATAATCGTTTTGAAAAAAAGTAGAGTCTATTATTAAAAAATTAATTTTTTTATATGAGTCATATGCTTTATTCATTTTTTTTAAAACGATTATGCGGTGGTTGTACAATTCACAATTGTAAATATCTTTTCTCTTGTAGAAAATATCAGACTAAAAGAAAGTAGGGTTGGGAGCCGAGCACCTCCACTCACCCCACCCCATCTAACATCTACCTAGCCAAGGCAAGGACCCACGTCCGCAGAGTGGGGGCGTGTGTGCGAATGCCTGTACGCAACTAGGAGCCAAGGGTAGAATCCGGGTTAGTCCCAAGGTCACCTAGGGTTTATCCCGTCTGCTCGGCCTAGGCAGATATATATGCCTATATATTTAAATTTATATATATATTGTTATGAAACTAATGAAAAGAAAGAGCAAAAGAGAGAGAATATTGCAAGAGAAAGAGTTGTTCTTCAATGCAAAACTTAATGCATATACAAGGAAATTATACCCATATTTATAGGAGTACAAAGGAGGGTAGGTGTACCTTAAGTCACCATTGATGGCTAAATATAGGTCTAAATTAATGGCTCAAGATTGGTCATACAATACAATTTGAATTTGGTTTCTAACATCTCAAGATTGGTCATACAATACAATTTGAATTTGATTTCTAACACTCCCCTTTGGATGACCACATATAAAGAATATGCCTCGTTAAAACCTTGTCAAGGAAAAACCCAGTGGGAAAAAAAACCAATGACGAAGGAAAAAGAGTACAATATTCATGTATATCGCCAAGTGCTTTAAGATTGTCTCATTAAAACCTTGCAAAGGAAAAACCCAGTGGGATAAAACCTTAGCGAAGGAAAAAGAGTACAATCAACACAAGTCTTCAAGATATTTACTCCCTCTGAAAAGTGCATGACAATAGGTCTTCAAGTCTTCGCATTCCAATATTCTGCACAAGCTTCTTAAATGTTGCAGTTGATAATGCTTTAGTGAATAAATCTGCCAGATTATCACTTGATCGTATCTGCTTGACATTAATTTCTCCTTTCTCCTGAAGTTCATGGGTATAAAAGAATTTAGGTGAAATATGTTTGGTTCTATCACCTTTGATATATCCTCCTCTAATTTGAGTAATACAAGCAGTATTATCTTCGTATAAAATTGTTGGACTATCATTAATCACTGGAAGACCACACTTTTCTTGAATATGTTGAATCACTGATCTTAGCCAAATACATTCTCGACTTGCCTCATGAATTGCAATGATCTCTGAGTGATTTGAAGAGGTAGCAGATAGTGTTTGCTTGACAGATCTCCATGATATAGCAGAATTTCCATAAGTAAATACATATCCAGTTTGAGATCTACCTCTGTGTGGATCTGAAAGATAACCTGTATCTGCATATCCAACTAATTGTGGACTTGATCCATGTTGATAAAATAATCCCATATCAACTGTACCTCGGAGGTATCGAAAGACATGTTTAATGTCATTCCAATGTCTTCGAGTTGGTGCGGAACTATATCTTGCAAGTAAATTAACTGAAAATGCAATATCAAGCCGAATGCAATTTGCAAGATACATTAGGGCTCCAATTGCACTAAGATAAGGTATTTCAGGACCAAGAATTTCTTCATCGTCTTCACAAGGACGAAATGGATCTTTCTGCACATCAAGTGATCGAACAACCATTGGAGTACTCAGGGGATGAGCTTTGTCCATGTAAAAGTGCTTCAAGACTTTCTCTGTATAATTTGACTGATGAATAAGAATTCCATTTTGCAAATGCTCAAGCTGCAGGCCGAGATAAAATTTCGTTTTGCCAAGATCTTTCATTTCAAATTCATTCTTTAAATATGTTGCAGTTCTTCTGATCTCTTCAGGAGTTCCAACAAGATTTAGACCATCAACATAAACCGCAATAATAACAAATCCGGAATCTGATTTCTTAATAAAAACACATGGGCATATTGGATTATTTTCAAATCATTCTTTCAATAAATATTCGCTAAGACGTTTATACCACATGCGTCCGGATTGTTTTAACCCATATAAAGACCTTTGAAGTTTAATAGAATACATATTTCTAGATGTATTCAGATTAGAAGCTTCAGGCATTTTATATCCTTCAGGGATTTTCATATATATGTCATGATTCAATGATCTATATAAATATGCAGTGACCACATCCATCAACTGCATATCTAATCTTTTTGTAACTACCAGACTAATCAAAAATCTGAATGTGATTGCATCCATAACAGGAGAGTATGTTTCAACATAATCAATCCTTGGTTTCTGCAGGAAACCTTGTGCAACAAGTCGTGCTTTATATCGCACAATTTCATTGTTCTCATTACGCTTACGTATAAATACCCATTTATATCCAACAGGCATTACACCCTTTGGTGTTTGTACAATTGGTCCAAAGACCTCTCGCTTTACTAGCGAGTTTAATTCAGCTTCAATAGCTGATTTCCATTTTGGCCAGTCATTTCTACGTCGACATTCTTCGACAGTTCTTGACTCAATTTCTTCATTACTTCTGGTAATGTCAAGGGCCATTGTATATGAAAATATGTTGTCGACAACAGTTTTATTTCTATCCAAAATTTCTCCAGTACTCATGAAATGTATCGAGATCTCGTTATTTTCATGTACATGCCCCTCTTCAAGGGAAGACATTTTATTAAATACTTTTTCAGGAGGTTCTTTTTCAGGAGATTTAGTTTCTTCAGGAGTATCAATTACTTTTATGGCCTGTGTTGTGGGTATGGACTCTTCAGGAGTACCAAATTCATTTTGTATTTTTCTTTTCCGAGGAATTTTGTCCTTTGCACCAATAGGTCGTCTATGCTTCAGGCGTACCTGTCACAGCCCCCAGGAGATTTGCCCGGGACCACACCTCGACACGACTCATGGAGGGTCAGGACAGTCACATGGCTAGCTTGCTTGCATGCCTTGGCTCAAACCATGATATGCAGCGGGTGACCGTGGAGGCTACTGACCGCACGCAGACCATGCGTGCAAGCTTGTGCGTGCCCTTGAGCGTGCATCTGCGCGCATGCATGCGCACCCCCACACCACTTAGCGAGGCTAGTGGCGTGCCCCCACATTTTTTTTGATCCCTGGCTTGTCCATTTTCTCATTTAATTCAGATTTCTTCCTAAGCCATTAGGATATGGTTCATTAGAGTCTCAAACAATTGAAGTGTAAATCAACCAACAATGACTCAATGTAGTCTTTCTAGGCCTTCCGAGTATGTGTTGTGTGTGTTTTAGTAAAACTCTTAACATCTTTCCCTTGGTTTAACAACTAAATAAAATGGATAAGTCTCTCTTTTGACATATACTCATATTTGCACTACATTTCACATGTTCCATGACTTCAACAAATCTTTTTCTTCTTTTTTTTTTTTTTTAAACCCTTCCCAGCATGTAAAATTCAAGAATGGAGAATTTAATCTGCTTTCAACTCATTACTAGTACTCCCCAAGGTGGACCAAAATGTGTCTAAGGCATGCAAACAGAGAAATAAATTCTCTTCCACCCCCCAACTAGATTGTAGCATTGTCCTCAATGATGCAAGAGAAATGAAGGAATTTACACGAAGAGAGCAGTTAAGGGCCAAAACAACTAAAAAAAGAACCAAAAATTCAAAGAAAAAAACTGAAGGAAAGAGAAAAATGAAGTACCTGGACAACTTTGAAAGGAAAGCAACCAAAATAAAAATGAAAACTGAAGAACAAAAGAAAACAATGAAAAGAACAGGATAAATCAAGAACCATCAATTAGGATCAATCGCACCATGAGGGAAAAATAGTTTGTACCACATAAGGCTCACTCCATCGAGACCTTAACTTACCAGGATCAAAAATCTTACTTTGGATGTGTTTGTTGGCTAAACATCTTCGAAACATTTGGTCAGAGCAATATTTAAACAAGTAAAGGTAATCATAATAAAAATTATTCAATCTCAGATTTGAATTTTCGAATGTCCTGAGTGCTCCAATGAGATGGTGTCTATCATCTGAAGATGGTTTTATGGGTTCTGCCCAAGGAGACGACTCTTCAAACATTGGTTGCCAAGGCACCCCATGCCCGGTTCCTGCGAAAGAAACATTAGAAGTATCATCAAGTATATTTACAATACTTAGCACACTTTCTAATGACAAATGTAAATCAGTAGAAGGAAGATTTAAGTGAAAGTCCTCATCAAGGATATTTTCCAGCAAATTAACTTCCTTGACTTCTTCTAAATCCTGAGGTTGCCTGCAAGTATTAAAGATATTCAGCTCCAATGTCATGTTTCCAAAACTCAATTTCAAAATTCCACTTCTACAATTAATTAATGCATTAGATGTAGCAAGAAATGGTCTACCAAGAATTACAGGAGCTTGGAAAGTAGATGGATTTGACAAGTTCATATCAAGCACCACAAAATCCACAGGATAGTAAAATTTATCAACTTGCACCAACACATCTTCTACCACTCCCCTAGGCTTTTTAATTGATCTATTAGCAAGTTGCAAAATGATAGGTGTGGATTTCAGTTCACCTAAACCAAGCTGTTCGTACACAGTGTACGGCAATAAATTGACACTTGAACCAAGATCCAACAGAGCGTGACCAATTTTTGAATTTCCTATCACACAAGCAATTGTAGGTGCTCCCGGGTCCTTGTATTTAGGTGGTTTATTACTCTGAATGATAGCACTAACCTGCTCAGTAAGGAAAGCTTTCTTATGCACATTTAATTTTTTTTTTCACAGTGCATAGATCCTTTAAAAATTTTGCATAGGCAGGAATTTGCTGAATAGCATCTAACAAAGGGATGTTAATCCTAACTTGCCTAAAAACCTCAATAATTTTAGCGAGATGCTTATCTTTATGCAATGAGACTAATCGCTGAGGAAAAGGAGCAGGTATAGGACAATTAATTTTCTCATGCTCATCGGACACATGCTCTCCATCTTTTTTAGAAGAGTTAGAAACCTTACCAGAATTATATGGCTCATATGCTGGAATGTCTACCACCTTACCGCTTCTTAAAGTAGTCACCGCTTTGACCGACCTTAAGTTAGGATCCTCACGTACTGCTTGCACTTGATAAGGCTGCCCTTGTGGATTTGGTTGTGACTGTGCAAGAAATTTACCCTTCTTTTGGGTACTTAAAGATGTAGTTAGCCTTGTGAGGGAACTCCATATGTCATTAATTGCCAATGAATTCTGATTGTTGAGTGTTGCTTGACCTTGCATGAACTGTTGAAGTGTCACACTCAGCTGCTGAACCGTATCTTCAAGTCCCTTCTTTTGCATTGGAGGTGCTTGAATTGCCAGTTGAGAGGGTCCCGGAGCCAAGGTTGCTAGAGTTACATGTTGGTCATCCCTCCAACTGAGATTTGGGTGGCTCCTCCATCCTGGATTATAAGAATTAGAGTAAGGACCAGAGTATAGTTTATGTATCATGTTTACAGCATTAGATTGGTCCAACAATACTTCTTTGAAAGCAGGGATCGTGGAACATTCATTAGTTGAATGCCCATGATCCTCACATATGCCACACTTATCAGAAAATTTAGGGACAACATGCACTTCATTTACTCTCTTCAATTCTATGGCTTCCACTTTTCTAGACAACAAGGTTAATTTAGCACGCAAATCATCATCTTCATTTAAAGTATATTTTCCATGATTAGACTCAATTTTCCTAAACCTATCATGCACATCAGTTGTGTCCCAAGATTGGGCATTTTCAGCAAGATAATCAAAATATTCAAATGCCTCCTCAGGCTCTTTATCAAAAAATTCTCCATTACACATGGTTTGTACAAATTGGCGCATTTTAGGGGTCAAACTTTCATAAAAAAAACTAATCACACGCCAATGTTCATAACCATGGTGAGGACTTGAATCTAATAGATCTTTGAACCTTTCCCAACATTGATAAAAAGTTTCAGAATCCTTTTGAGAAAAATTCATGATCTGTCTTTTCAAAGCATTTCTCCTATGTATTGGGAAGAATTGTTTCAAAAATCCTGCTTGCATCTCTTGCCATGTGCCTATGGTTTTAGGTCTCAATGAATTCAGCCATGTTTTAGCTTTATCTTTTAAAGAAAATGGGAACAACTTAAGCCTCATAACCTCCTCAGTGCAAGTCCGGTCCATGAATGTAGAGCATACTTCCTCAAACTCCTTGAGGTGCAAGTAGGGATTTTCAGAATCCATCCCATGAAAATGAGGCAATAATGGTATCATTCTAGATTTAAAATTGAAATTATGAGCATTCAAAGGTGTAATGATGCATGATGGAGTGGTGGTCCTAATAGGATGCAAATATTCTCTAAGTGTCCTGTTGGGATTTGCCATTTCCCCATCATTGTGTCCTTCTTCTTCAGCCATGTTACTATGAGTGTCAACTGGTGATTCAAATGCTGAATTAAGAGAAACAGATGATGCACTCGATGATGAGGTCGATGATTCAGTCCTAACAAGTCTATATGTGCTATCTCTAGCCCAACCAGACATGCAACTTCAGCACAAAACAAGATAAAAGTAAACAAGTAAAATGAGAGGTAAAGATATCACCCAGGCTGTGAAGAGGTTCACAGCTCCATAAACGTCCTCTCATGAAAAAAAAAAATGCTCTGATAAGCACCAGTTGTCTCCGGCAACGGCGCCAAAAACTTGAATCGGTTTCGAATGTGCTTCCAAGTATAGAAGTGTCAAGTTGTATCAAGGATAAATCCAGGATCGTATTTCACAGGGACAATGGGTTATCAAAGCGTATAAGGGATTTGTGAGGATCAAATGAATCGAGTATGTGAGATGAAAATAAAATTAAAATGCTATGCAAAAAATAATCGAAATTGAAATTAGAGTTTCTAATAAAAAAAGGCAAATTAACAAACACTTGGGTTGGGTTTGAGATTCTTTTTATTTTGGATTCTAGATAATTTCTCGATTAACAATCCAGTCAAGGAATTGATATTCGGAAGATAAAAAATAAGCTCAAGTTTTTGCAATATTTTCTCAAGAAATTCTCTAATTTACTAGCGAAATTTACATTTATAATCAATCGAAAGAAGCTTTGATAATTTCAAACTTTTGTTGTGCCTTATGTCAACAACAAAACAAGTGCAAGAGCCGCAATCTATTTTTCATTTGAATCCGACTAGTAACTTAGTGAAATAAACATTAAACAACAAAATATTGTATCAAACTAGAATCTAAAATAAATGAAATCTCATTCCACAACTCAAGCTTTAGAAATTAGTTACACATGTTATTTTTAGTAACAAAAATAAATCTAAGTGAAGCCATATCAAAAAATAAGAAAATACAAATAAACTTTTAGAATGGAAAACAAATAAAAAGTCTATAAAATATCAACTCAAAGAAATAAGACAAACTATATTAGAGAAATAAATAAACTAGTTAAAACAAAGAGCTACCGAAAGAAATAAACTGCTGGAATGAAAACAGAAAACAAAACTTGCTCCACGTGAACTGTTCTGTCCCTCTGTTCTGTGTCTGAAAAAAAGAATTAAAACTAAAGAACTACTTCCTTCTGTTGCGCCCGAATGAAAACAGGTGAAGTAAAATAACAGAAACAAAACCAAGCCGTCTGGGAAATGAAAATACAGAAAAGAAAAAAACTAAAAACTGCCTCCTCCCTACGTAAAAATGCAGGAAAAAAAATAGTATATCTAAAACTCCCCCCTTCATCTCGGTCCAAGTCCCATTTTATAAACAAAAAAGAAGAACCATCCGTGAATGTGTGCTTGCTGTTTCTGCATGTGTGTTTCTGCTGTGAGTTCATTTCCTGCATGTGCATGGCTTCTTTCTGCATCCGTGATCTGCTGTCCAAGTGATGCTTTCTGCATGTGCTTTGGTTTGCTTTATCTTCTGCATGTGGTGCTGTATGTGTACGTGAGTTCCAGCTTGTGTGAGTGGTTGCTTCTGCCGTGGGCTTCCTTTTTTCTGCATGTGCTGCTGTTTCACTTTCTGCATGTGATTTGGTTTGCCGTGGGTTCCATGTTTGAGTGCTGCAAGTGTGCTTTCTGCTTATGTCCTGGTTTGCTGCATGTTTCTTCTTTTTTTTTTCTGCATGTGCGTGTGATGAATGTGCTGTCCACAGATTTCCTGCATGAGTGCTTGCTACCGTGAGTTTCCTTTTTTCTGCAAGTGCTGCTGCTGCTTCTTCATTCTTTTTTTTTTCCTGCATGTGCATGTTGTTTTCTGCAAGTGTTTTCTGCATGTGCTGCTGCAGTTTCTTCTTTTTCTATTTTCTGTATTGAGGAGCTGCATGTGTATGCTGCTGCCGTAGGTTGTGTTTTCTACATTGATGTGCTGTATTTTTCTGCATGTGCCTTCTTCATTTTCTGCATTGAGGTTTGCAACTTTCTGCATTTGCATGTGTTTTTCTGCATGTGACCCGTGAGTTGCATTTTTTTGCATGTGTTTTGTTGCTCTTTTCTATTTTCTGCATTGAGGTTTGTTGCCATGGGTTGCATTTTTGAGTGCTGTCCGTGGGTTTCAATATGCATGAGTTCCAGCTTGCATGTGTTTGTGTTGCCCTCCATGTTTTATGCTTTTGCCGTGGGTTGCTTAATGTGTAAACTGTCCAACTTTTCTGCATGTGTGTAAATTATTGACATCAATTAATTTGACATTCAATATTAGAATTTGATGCATAATTAAGTATTTAATCCTTATTTGATAAAATAAATCACTCATTTAAACAACTTAATCATGCAATTCTAACCCTTTATCATGCATCTGCGCGCATGCATGCGCACCCCCACACCACTTAGCGAGGCTAGTGGCGTGCCCCCACAGGCACGCCATCCAGCGCACGACTCCAGCCCGTGCCTTGCAGAGCAGGCTAGTGGCATGCCACCACAGGCACGCCATCCAGCGCACGGCTCCAGCCCGTGCCTTGCAGAGCAGGCTAGTGGCATGCCCACCAGGCATGCCAACCAGCGAACGGCTCCAGCCCGTGCCTTGCAGCCCCGTAGCCCAGACCGTCAGATTGGGCCATGCATGCTCATCACCCAGGCCACCAGCCTGGGCCATGCAGGACCACCGCCCAAGCCACTTGACTGGGCACCACAGCAGCAGCACCTCATCACCCTGTGCCCACCATCAGGCCTAGGCTTGGCACCATGCCATGCCCACCATCAGCAGGCCATGCACAGAACCATGCCGTGTCCACCACATGACCAACGCATGGCCTCATGCCACGCCATGCAGCGCGCCGCGGACCAGACCATGAGTAGCCTAGCCGTAGACCATGCACCACCTTAGCCCACCATGGGCCATGCATGCCACAGCCACCATGGCTAAGTTATCATTTTTATTATTTAATTTATTTTTATTAAAAGACTTGAATAATTATTATTTCATTGGTTTTATTTATTTTTGCCTAGGGACCTTTTGGGGGTTTCCACTTTGTAAACTCTTTAAATAGGACCCTTAGTCATTTCATTAGGATCTTTTGGCATTTTGAGTATTGAGTGGCCGGCCAAAGAGGCTTGGATTTGGGATTTTCGGTGCACATAGCACTTGGGCTCTTTTGTGGTGCAATTCGTGAATCCCCAAGGAGAGGATCTTCACCGTGCAATTCGTGAATCGGTGTTGGTTCAATTTATCTTAATATATTGAGGTTTCCTTTCAAATTCTTGTGCAATTCGTGAATCAAGATTTGTTTGGTTCCTTGTTTATGTTCTTTTCTCTATTTGGTGTTCTTGTGATTTGTGATTGCTTGGATTGGAGTGTGGAGGCCGAATCTCCCTAGAGGAATTCGGATTTGGAGTATTTTGTGCTAGATCTATTGTTTGCATGTGAATCCTCACATGTGCATGAGATCTCATCAAGTTGTGTGAAGAATTCCATCACCCTTAGCAATTTCGGCCAGCCCCATCTTTGGCCTTTTCCATCACCTTCAATTGCCTCAAATCACCATAACCTAGCCTCCCATCAAGCCATACACGTCCCCCATCCATTCCCTTAGCCAAAGAAAACACAAAAAACCCTAGATCTACATTGTGAGATTCGGCCATAGCCTCCTTGGCTTGGCCGAAACCCTAGATCCAAAAACTCTCACTTCCAATTTTCCCTCCATCATTTGATTGGTCAATTTTCTTGATTGACTCACTCAAATACCACCCTATCACCAAAACACATTTTCCCTAGCCTTCATAGTCATTTTCGGCCAACCCTAGCCTTCCCACATCTCTAGATCTCAAATCCTATTTTTTAGGAATTTCACAATTCCTAACTTTTAGGATCTCATAAGCCCTTCTTGCCCTAGCCGAAATCCCCACCAAAAAGCCTTGGCTGAAACCCTCACTAAACCTAGCCTCACTCACTCACTTCTAAAACCTAGCCAAGACCACACCCTTCATCAAACCATAGCACACAAGTGGCGCCTAAGCATACCAAGGGTCACTAACCGTGCACCATCATCACCTAAGCCTTGATCACCTAGCCCAAACACCACCCACCATTTGACCCTAGCCTTACTTCACCCAAGCTCCCATTGGGCTACACGTGATCTACACCAAGCAAGGAGTCTCGTTGGTCACTAGAGGAGCAACAAGGCGAAGATCGGACCCTTAGTGTTTGGAGGCTTGACCGAGGTCCCCAACAGTACCTTAGACTCACCTATTGCTAGTTTGGCAATTTGTCTTTCAGGGACTGCAATCCTTGCTGGAACATTAGCAGCAGGAATATATGATTTTACCACACCTTTAGTGTCAGTAAATACATCCGGTAATTGATTTGCAACACTTTGCAAATGAATAATCTTTTGAACCTCTAGTTTACATTCATTTGTACGAGAATCAAATTGGGAAAGGGCTTTATTTTCCCAAGAAATTTCCTGTCGTGCTTCAGGCACCGACTTCTCATTACCCAATGTTGGAAAAATGGATTCGTCAAAATGACAATCCTCAAAACGTGCCTTAAACATATCTCCTGTAAGAGGCTCAAGGTATCTGATAATAGATGGAGAATCAAAGCCAACATATATCCCAAGTCTATGTTGAGGACCAATCTTTGTACGTTGTGGAGGTGCAATTGGAACATATACCGTACATCCAAAAATACGAAGATGAGTAATATTTGGTTGTTGACCAAGTGCAAGTTGTAATGGAATATATTTGTGATATGCTGATGGCCTAATTCGAATCAACGATGCTGCATGAAGTATAGCATGTCCCCAGGCAGAAATAGGAAGTTTTGATTTCAAAAGCAAAGGTCTAGCAATTAGCTGAAGCCTTTTAATCAATGATTCAGCTAAACCATTTTGAGTGTGTGTGTGGGCAACTGGATGTTCAAATTCTATTCCTATTGACATGCAATAGTTATCAAAAGCTTGAGATGTAAATTCACCTGCATTATCCAATCGAATAGTTTTAATTGGATAGTCAGGAAATTGTGCTCGTAGTTTAATTACTTGGGCAAGAAGTTTAGCAAATGCAATATTTCTAGTGGAAAGTAGACAAGCATGTGACCATCGACTTGATGCATCAATTAAAACCATAACGTATCTGAATGGTCCACTTGATGGTTGAATAGGCCCACATATATCCCCATGAATCCTTTGTAAAAAAGACGGAGATTCAAAAACAACCTTTGAGATAGATGGTTTGATAATCAATTTACCCTGAGAACATGTAGAGCATGGATATTCATTAGGTAAGATAACTTTCTGATTCTTTAGGGGATGCCCATACGAATTATCAATTATTCATCTCATCATTATTGATCCTGGATGTCCAAGGCGATCATGCCAAGTCATAAATACTTTGGGGTCAATGCACTTCTGGTGCATTACCACATGTGATTCAATCGTTCTCATTTCTGTATAATACAACCCAGATAAGAGAGCATGCAGTTTTTCTAATACGAGCTTCTGGTTCGAAATTATTTTAGTAATGAGAAGATGCTCTTTATTGTCTTCGTTGGTGGTTTCAATATGACAACCATTACGACGTATATCTTTGAAACTCAATAAATTTCTTCTGGATCGTGAAGAAAATAGAGCATCATCAATACAAAATTTGGTGCCATTCGGCAACACAATATAAGCTCTTCCGGAGCCTTCAATTAGATTCGAAGAACCAGATATGGTATGAACGTAGGCTTTACTCAATAAAATATTTTTTATCCTTAAGAATTGTGTGAGTTGTAGCACTGTCAGCCAGACATACATCTCTATTATTCATCTCAGAGATAAAAAGTTCATCAGTAAGACTCATGATTCTACAAAATATATAAAACTTTCATTACTACAAAACATTGCAAAATATAAAAGAAATTACAATAAGATAAAGGAAATACATTAATTAAAAATGAACATTTCCATCACCAATCAAATGATCAATTCTATCACTAGAATTTTCAAAGAAATCAGAAACATCAAGGCTTGTAGTATCTTCTCCTTTTATAGAAGCTAAAGTATTTGATGGTTCAGCAAAATTTGTTTCAACCTTTTTTGTTTTTTCTTTTATAGAAGCTTGGTATAGGTCAACCAAGTGCTTAGCTGTACGACAGGTACGAGACCAATGTCCAGTCATACCACATCTATGGCATCCATCTTCATCTTTTTTTAAAAATTTGTTTTGAGGACCTTTACCCTTCTCTGAGTTGAACCACTTCTGGTGGTGCGGTGTATATCTACTATTATCCCTTTTAGTGTGGTCGCTTCTAGGACCTCCACTTCTATAATTTTTTCTACCACGTCCACGCCCTCGGTTTCTTTGAAAAAATGCACCATTTGCTTCTGGGAATGGTGTAAATCTAGTACCATTCACTTCAGGGAATGATATAGAACCAGTAGGACGTGACTGATGATTTCTTAACAAAAGCTCATTATTTTGCTCAGCTACTAGAAGACAAGATATAAGTTCAGAATATTTTTTGAACTTTCGCTCTCGATACTGCTGCTGCAGGAGCACATTCGAGGCATGAAAAGTAGTATATGTCTTCTCTAACAAGTCATCATCAGTGACTTTTTCACCACATAATTTTAATACTGAGCTAATTTTAAAGAGTGCAGAGTTATACTCACTAACACTCTTGAAATCTTGCAACCTCAGGTGCATCCAATCATGACGAGCTTTTGGGAGGATCACAGTTTTCTGGTGCTCATATCTCTCCCTTAAATCATTCCACAAAATAAGGGGATTTTTCACCGTGAGATACTCAGTTTTTAATTCTTCATGGAGATGGTGCCTAAGGAAAATCATTGCCTTAGCACGGTCCTGCCGGGACCCTTGATTTCCTTCTTTAATTGTATCTCCCAGGTTCATCGCTTCCAGATGGATCTTAGCATCAAGTATCCAAGATAAATATTTTTTTCCAGAAATGTCAAGAGCAACGAATTCCAATTTGGTAAGATTTGACATTTTTTGAAGTATAAGCCTACTAGCTTCAAGATCATCAGAACCTTCGTGCTGATAACGTGTTATGAAACTAATGAAAAGAGAGAGCAAAAGAGAGAGAGAATATTGCAAGAGAAAGAGTTGTTCTTCAATGCAAAACTTGATGCATATACAAGGGAATAATACCCATATTTATAGGAGTACAAAGGGGGGTAGGTGTACCTTAAGTCACCATTGATGGCTAAAGATAGGTCTAAATTAATGGCTCAAGATTAGTCATACAATACAATTTGAATTTGGTTTCTAACATATATATATTTGTAATAAAACCATGTCATTTTACTTAGATTTAATTTTAAAAATAAAAAAATAAAAAGACATAAACGACACCGTTTAGGATTAGGTTTAACTAACCTTTTACCTCTCTCTCTCTCTCTCCTCCTCCACTTTTTATTCTCCTCCATCTTGAAACACGAAATTGAATGGTTGTGGGCTTGTGAAGAAACCCACGACCATTCATAGTCGTGGTTATTTGTAAAGCTTGCTCAGATATGTTGTTTTGGGTTTTTGTTTTGTTTTTCTATTTATTTTGGATATTCAGTTGTTATGAATATTTTAGCAATTTTTGGTTGTTTTTAACTTTGAGTGGTGGGCGTGGTGGGGCGGAAAATCGTGGGGGCCAATCCGCCCCCCAACGTTGGTATGGGGGCACTTGCCCATCGAGGACAGTGCGTAAGGAGGGCCAAACCAAAGTTTTGAAATCTGTTCCGTTCCGGCCGGAATTGTCGAAATTTTTCGTTCCGGAACAGTAGCCGAAACCGGAAAGCTCTTTATTTCATACCGCTGTAAATTCCGACAGTTTCGGCTCGTTCCGGTCAATTCCGGCCGAATTCCTGTATTCCGGCCGGAATACACTTTCCGGTCCGAAATTGGTGAACCGGTGGCATTTTTGTAATTAAATTAAATATTATGACATTTTTGTAATTTACACTATTTTTCCTTCATTTTTCCTTTTTCTTCCCCCCCGATATCTTTTGTTCTTCACTTCTTCTCCGGTTTCACTTTCCCCCTTCCCATTTCATTCCTCCCCTTCCCCGTAATTGGGTTTTGAAGTTTTCTCCTTTTCGGCCAAAAGTCTCAGATTATCAAGCTTTCCCAGATTTCGAACGCTCAAGTGGATCTCCTCCACCTCCCCGTCACAGTCGGCACTCGGCAGCTCTGTTCGTGAGCCTACAGCAACGACGCCATCGCCCACAGCTGGCTTTTAGCCTCTGTTTTGCTTAGTCAACGCCATCCCAGTCCCTCGGTTGTCGTCCATTCCTCACTTCCGTCCATTCGTCCGTCCATTCCTCACTTCCTCAAACCCGTAGACTGGATCTAGATCCGTAGATCGGCCACTGCAGGTATACCATATACCGTATACCATATTTCATGAGATGTGTTTAGGATTTAATTGAGGCTTCCTGGTTTGTGAAATGTGAAATTGTGAATTGGTTGTTTAGAACTTCAGAATAATTTAGATGGTTCATATCTTGACAATTTAAAATTGTGAAATGCTCATCATCTATTTGTAAGTTTGTGCAAATGAAATTTAGATGTTTTTATTTTAATTGTTGATGTTATTAGTTGATAAACATTTAAAAATAAAAAAGATATGATGTTTTATGGATTCAATAACTTGGGATATTTTGGATCATGATGATCATAATTTACACTGATAAGTTTCATATAAAGCCAACTCACGGCTCCTACACTGTAAATGAGGTGTGTTTTGAAATTTTTGATTCTTGAATCAATATAAAACTTAAAATTAACTATTTTGGTGCTGTGTCCAATTAACTATTTTGGTGCTCTGTCCAATTAATTATTTTGGTGCTGTGTTTTGAATCAATATGAAACTTAAAATTATTTTATGTTATTATTTCAGATGTTGTTAATTAGTGATTTTAGAAATTTAGAATCAAGAACTCATAAAATAATACTATCAACCAATTTTCCAGCTATGAATTGATTCTTTTTGTTTTTATTTTTCATAATGTAGGAGTATATAAATTATAAATGTCTAGTTGTCAATCAAATAGTGCTACCTCCACGGAAATTGCTCCTGTTAGATCAGAGGATCCAGCATGGTCCCATGCACGTGTAGTGCCAGGAGCAAGAAATAGTACTCAATGTCTCTATTGTAACAAAATAATTAGAGGTGGTGGAGTCACGAGGTTGAAGTATCATCTAGGTACGATTTCAGGTGATGTGGAAGCATGTAAAAATGTCCCAGATGATATAAAATGGCAAATGAAGGAGTTGGTCAATGAAATGAAAAAAAACAAAGAGAAGAAAAGAAAACTAAGCTTAGAGATTGGATGTGGAAGCCCTATAGATTTAACATATAATGATGTTGATGTTGGTGATGATGAGTATGAGGGAGGGAGTCAAGGACACATTCATGATTCAAAGGGAAAGGGAAAGGGGAAGGAGAAAGTAGGTGGAAAGTCAACGAAGGCATTTGGCAGATTTTTTGCTCCAAGAACAATTCCTGGCTCTCAACCTTCTATTAAAAGTGCTATGTGTTCAAAGGAAATGATTGACAAAGCAAAAATGGCTATAGCAAATTGGTGGTATGATGCTAATTTATCTTTCAATGCATCTCAATCCAAGTTTTATCAACCAGCTATAGATGCTATAGCTGCCATCGGGCCAGGATTCAAGGGTCCTTCTTTACATGAGTTAAGAGGAAATTTGTTGAAGAATTCTGTGACTGAGGTTCAGAATTATCTCTTAAATATTAAAACATCTTGGAGGGATAGTGGTTGTTCACTAATGGCAGATGGTTGGACAAACCAGAGGCAACAACCAATAATTAACTTTTTGGTTTATTGCCCAAAAGGTACAATGTTTTTGAAGTCTATTGATACATCAGGCCTTAGAAAAGATGATGAAACATTATTTAACATTTTTGACGAAGTTGTTCAAGAAGTTGGGGTGGAGAATATTGTGCAATTCATAACGGACAATGATGCGAGTTATAAGGTTGCAGGAAAAAAGTTACAGCAGAAGTATGGCTCTTTCTTTTGGTCCCCTTGTGCAGCTCATTGTATAGATTTGATGTTAGAGAATTTTTGTGATCCCAGGCATTTTCCTATTACTGATGAAACTATAAAGAAGGCAAGGAAGATAACGAAATTCATTTATAATCATGCTTGGGTTTTGGCTTTGATGAGAAAAGACTTCACCAAAGGTCATGATTTATGTCGCCCTGCAATTACAAGGTTTGCTACAAATTTTTTAAGTATCCAATGCTTGCTTTTGTTTAAGAAAGAGCTTCGACAAATGTTTACTTGTGATAAGTGGATTGTATCAAGTTATTCTAAAAGCAACATAGGGAAGGAGATAGCCGAGATTGTTCTAGAAGATAGAGAGTTTTGGATTCAATGTCAGTTTATTGTAACAATCAGTGAGCCTTTGGTTCGAGTACTACGACTTGTCGATGGGGATGAGAAGCCTGCAATGGGATACTTGTATGATGCAATGGAGAAAGCTAAAGAGAATATAAAAGCAAGATTGAAGAACAAAGTTTCTGCATTTATGCCATTCATCAGGGTCATTGATGCTAGGTGGGATAAGCAACTTCATAGTTCATTACATGCAGCAGGTTGTCTTCTTAATCCTGGAATTTACTTTAACTCTTGCTTTAAAAGTAAAAATGATGTTTCTAGAGGGTTTATGACTTGCGTTGTAAAGATGGAACTTGATATTGATAAGCAAGATGAGATCATTCAACAAATTGACTTGTATAAGAATGCACATGGTGATTTTGGACAACCTATAGCAATACGCCAACGTGAAAAAAGTAATCCAGGTAACCTCTATATCCTTTGTTAAATAGTGTGAATCTATATTTTAATTTTTTTATTTAATTTTAAGTAATGATTTATAATTGCACTTTTGATATAGTTGCGTGGTGGGGGACTTTTGGAAATGAGGTTCCAGCTCTTCAAACGTTTGCAATCCGCATATTAAGTCAATGTTGTAGTGCAACTGGCTGTGAAAGAAAATTGGAGCACATTTGAATTTATTCATTCAAAGAAGATGAATAGATTAGAGCATAAACATTTGAATGATCTAGTATTTGTTCGTTATAACTTGAAGCTTCGTGAGAGGTAAACTTTTTCAAAAATAATATTTTTAATTGTTGAAAAATATGTAACATTTTCACTTACATGTGACTTTTATATTGGCAGAAACATAAAGAGGGGAAGAGATGCTTTGGATCCAATCAATCTTGAGAATATTGACTTGATGGAGGAATGAGTAGGTGAAGAATCATAGCTTATTGATGGAGAAGACTTGGATTGGGAAAGTATTGAGGAGCCATTAGCTTCACAAAATTTGGAAGAGAGTGTTAATGTTGGTCTTGATATTGATAATGACGGTGGTGACAATGACAATGAAGAAAATATTTTGAGTGACTTTGCTAATGTTGATCCTTTTTGTCTTATTGATGAAAATAAATGATTATTTATTTTAAACAGTTGGATTGAGAACTTATGATATTTTATGTAGTTTTATAAATGTGTGTTTAAGACTTGTATTCTCTTTTGAGAAATATTATTAAGTTTATCAGGTATGTATGTTTTTAAGAATTGTATTGATTTTATTTTGGAATATAATTATTATATATAATTTATCCATATAATGTCTATCCCGAAACGGTACACCGAAACGTACCGGTACTGAAATATTTCGTTTCAGTACCTCAATCGAAACGGTCACCGGAACGGATTTCAAAACTTTGGCCAAAACTATTAGGCATGGGTGGGGGCTGGAATACGAGCACCCCCATAGGACCCCTAAAGGAAAGAGTCAAAAGAACAAAGTGTATTATTACTCTATTCTGGATTTTGTTAATTTCAGTTACACCGACCGACTTAAAACATTTTAAATGATTTCATAAGTCAATCACTTAAATAAAAAATTATTTAAAATATAACACATCAATTAATAACTAAGAGTAATAAAATTTATTATGAATAACACGATTTCTCAAGAACAATTAGGAAAACACAGATTCTACGTTTGCGAATACAGAAATTCTAATATATTGGGAAAGATTTTATGTTACATAATCATAAATGTCATGAACAATCCCTGGTTATAGCCTAAATGTAAAGTAAATTAGCCAACTAAATTAATAAAAAAATAAAAAAAAGGAAAACGCAGTCCTTGACAATTGAAACGAATGAGAATGGTCGTTAACAAATTGAATTAACAGGTCAAAAACCTGTTGTAACTCTATTTTGAACTGTAAGAATTGGCTGATCTGTTTGTAAATGAATGAACATGTTTGCTCTCTGGTTCTTCTTAGTTATTTACATTTGGATTGATGAATCAGGCTAATGGTTCTCCTTGTATATCGGACCCGTAAACATGACCCATCTTGGTTCGTTTGGTTTCCAAGTACGTCTTGTTTTCCTCTGTAATAGGTGTCATGACAGGAACCCGCCCAATGACTGCCAAACCGTACCCCTTCAGACCAGTGAACTTTGCCGGATTGTTGGTCATTAGCCGCATTGTTCGAACTCCAATGTCTCTTAGAATCTGCAGGCATCAATTTTGGAAGGTCAGTCGCCAACTATGATAATGCAGAGAAAGTTTTGAAATCGAAGAGGATCACTAAAAAGAATGCAATGTACTTTTGAAAACTCTGGCTCATAATTCTCACATTTCAAAATAAATAGATAAATTGACATATTTTCATATGATACGTTAGATCTACTTTACAATAAAAATAACTTTACAATATAACGTATCATATCAAATCACGTCAATTTATAATTTTATTGTCTCAATTTATAACCATTTTTCTTGAGCGGTAGCTGTTTTGGTTAGGTTACAGACTCGCTTACAGTCTGGTACGTACAGCTATTTAAGTAGGTTGAGACAATAAGAAATATAAGCTTAAAGTTTCTTCTCTCGGCTAGATTTTCCTTTGGAAGTCAATCTTATAGATTCTATGTATGATATTTTAACGGGAGGGAAAGGTTTTATGAAACTGACCTGGGCACCAATGCCATACTCGCGTGCATCAACAGCTAGCCCAAGTTCTATATTGGCCTGGACTGTGTCATGGCCTTGATCCTGCAAGTTATAGGCCCGAAGTTTGTGACCTAGGCCTATTCCTCTTCCTTCATGACCTCGAAGGTAAACAACAACACCTCTACCAGCTTGCTCTATTAACTGCATCGCCAAATCTAACTGGTTGCCACAATCACACCGAGCTGAACCAAATATATCCCCTGTTAAACACTCTGAATGAACCCTTACTAAAACATCTTCTCCATGGCCAATGTTTCCCTGTGAAATTTTGACGAAAATTATTTTTATAAGAAAAAAAGCTTAGCAGAAAATGGCACAGCTACAGTTTATTAGATGAACCATGAGAAGTGGGAACCCTTCTGGTATAAGGACCAGTTTTACCTTTACAACCGCTACATGTTCTGTTCTATCTAGCTTTGAGCGATAGCAGTATGCCTGAAATAGACCCCATTTTGTAGGCAGACGTGAAATAGCAGTCCTTTCAACCAAATTCTCCCTCTTTCTCCTGTACCTATAAGCAGAGTGCACACAATCATATTATTCAGTAAGCATAGTCGTAAATGTTAGAATTTATATTGAACAGCAAGAACTCTGCTAGAGCATTACAATACTTTTGAAGTACTAAAAAAAAAGTATAATTCCCCCTTTTGTTCATAGACTCCCCCTTTTTAAAAAACTTCTGCTTTGACATTAAAACTTGTTCTAAAATTTTAAACTAATAGAAAGAAATAAATTTAGTTATTGAAGTTAGATTCTAACAGACGTGGTACAAATTCTACTTTGTTCATGATTAAAGCCACTACTAAAGAAATTATTGAAAAAGAGTGGTTAAACATTCAGTGTATGCACATAATATCAACATTCACATGCATATCACCTGAATTCAGCGTCGCCATATTAAATTGACAATTCATTTTCTTTTATACCAGGAAAGACATCCGAAAGAGGCTGCCGAGTGCTGAAAAGGAAAAACTTTAAACATTTACCAAGAAGTTTTGATCTTCTCTACTGAATCAATACGTGATCAGTGTGTAGCTCACCTAATTAAATCAGTTATAGACACAATTGGAATGCTGTGCTCCAACGCAAACTTCCTTAAAATGGGCAAAGACGCCATGGAACCATCATCTTCGTCAACAACAGCAGAAAGAACGGAAACTGGTCGCAAGCCAGCCAGTGAAACTAAATCTACAGAAGCCTCAGTGTGACCAGCTCTTCTAAGAACCCCACCATTTCTGTACTTGAGAGGAAAAACATGGCCCGGCCTTCGGAAGTGTTCTGGCTTAGACTCGGGAGATGAGAGGGCATGAACAGTCTTTGCCCTGTCCGAAGCTGATACTCCAGTTGAAGTGCCAGTTTTTGCATCCTATGCAGGCAAATAAGACACGTTGAGGTACCTGAAAATCGGCCTGATGCAAACCTCCAATTTATATGGTAGTATATGCATGGTGCTGTAAATTTATACAAGCCCAAGAAGTAAGAATCGCCTAGAGACGGTACCACTGTGATTGTGAAAGTGGGGGCAGAAGAGTCTTCATCTTCAGTGTCTGGCGACATTAGAGGAAGCTTGAGTCTTTGAAGATCCTCCTCTTTCATCCCCACCGAAACAATTCCTGATCCGTGTTTAACCATAAAGGCTACGTCCCTGGGACTTGTAAAAGTTGCTGCCACGATAAGGTTTCCTTCAACATCTCCACTTTCATCATCTACAACAATCACAAACTAGGGAATTCGCGACGGAGGTTAACATTAACCTTCACCAAGATTAGAGTTATGTGAAGAAAGCTAGGTACATACCCATTTCAATTCGGGTATAACTAATCTTATAAATCTCATGAAGCAAACTAGTTCTGGTTTATCAATAACTATATAATTTGCAAGGATGGGTCAGATAGGATAAATCATGGTTGAAGTTCATCATGTTCAGGCTTTCACTTCCAATTCACTTAAATTGTCAAACACCATGATCAGAATAACAAAGAAACAAACCTTTCCTTGGCGTAGTGTATTAAGCGCCTGCTCAATCGAAGAGTATCCGTCGGATGGACAGTCAGGGTCACCCTCAGCATCGCTGACAAAGAAATCAATGGTTTCTGGAGTAATTTTAGCTTCTAAAGTCCCAAACGGTGCTGAAGCTGACTCGTCAAAGGAGCCCAACAGAGAGCCAATTTCAGTCCCCTTCAAAGTACTGTCATCATACAGGTTTCCGGCACCAACTCCAGAAATCCTAGTAGCCAAACAAGGATGATTCAATAACCTGTGCGTGTATAGGTAAAATCCCGTGCTCTGACAAGCCGCCAAGGATCTGTGCCATCTGCAACAAATTAAGTCGTCACTGGAACATCAGTTTATTCAACATGAAGAGGGCAGAGACAGAGAGAGCTTACCGTGAGCTGGTGAAGACATGCAGGGAAAACAAGGGATGAGGAAACAAAGCAGAATCCATAGATTCAAGAAGCGTCAGAGTTTTGAAGAAACTACTGTACTCTCTATGAAGGAAATTATTTTCTACGTATGCATGTAACGTATCGAATGAAGGAAAAAAAGCCCACCTCTAGTTCTGGATGTGTGGATGTGTTTGCTGTAGTCAGCACCATTATCCAGAAGTTTTATATATACTTATTTAGAAATGTACGGAACTTGCAAAAAGTTTCTAACCACATAAAGCTGCTTGATCGGTAGGGTTAGGCTTGGGCGGGGGCTCTCCGCGATCTCGTCCAATAATCTGTCCGTGAGCCTCACGTATAATCAAAGTCGTGCGTTGCCGGGATTCTGGCTACTCCAACAAGTAGACACGTGGCATTGACATATTCGAGAGGAGTAATATTTGTCATTATAGAGTTGCATTAGTGCAGGATATTTTTTAATTGTTGAACGAATTTATATAAAAAATAATAATAATAATTTTTTAATTATAGATTCTGTAAAAAATAAGATGAGGAAGAAGGTCACACTTTACACTTTCATTGATATAATGCTTGTGTTTAAATAAAGACGTCTATGAGAGATTACAGCTTATGTAATGAATTTGTACAATTCAACTAATGAACTAAATATGGAATGAAAGAATAAAAGTAGAACTCCTACCAGTGATCCATGCAATAGTCTAGATCAACTGATATTGAGGTGCACAGCAAATGTAAGCTTCTTAGTAAAAAGTGCTTATCAAAAGGAGAAATCAAGGACAAACATCTGCTAGCAGGACTAATTGTAATAGTTGGATAAGTATCTAGAAGCTGGCCATTCCAAATGTATCGAAGGTTTTCTTATGGAGAGCCTGCCTTAATGCATTGCCTACCAAATTGAATTTGGAGAAGATGAATATTGTGGATTGTCCAAGCTATCCAATTTGCAAATAGGGCCAGAATCGATAGAACATGTTTTATGGGAATGTGTCTCGCCTAGAGATGTTTGGTGCCAATGTTAAAAACAGATTCAGAAAAGCATGGTGATAAATAAGAGTTCTAAGGCTACTTTAAATGATCTGGCAGAGAAACTAAACAAAAAGAAAATGGAAGAAATGGTTGTGGTATCTTGGAAGCTGTGGCAGAGGAGGAATGAAGTTGTGTTTAAACATGTATTCACACCCCATAATACATTGGTTCTGCTCTCACACCAATTACTGCAAGAATTATAAGAACTAGTTCTTGAGAAAAACCATGAGAGGAATAACTCAACCACTCTGCATATTGGTTAGGAGGCTCCTCCATTTGATGTTTCCAAAATTAATTGAGATACTTCAGTAGACAAAGGTGCATTGTAAGATTGGGATTAAGGTTATTGTTTGTGAGTAGGAGGGTTTTGTGTTGGCTACCATGAGGATGAAACGAGATCTTTTTCCTAATCCTTTACTTGCAGAAACATTTGCAGCTCTCTAAGCAAGAATCTTTGCCATAGATCTGGGATTAAGGAAAATCATCTTAGATAGCAAATGCCTAATTCACTTGTGGCAACAGTTATGAAGCTGAAGTATTACAAGTAGGGAGACTTTTTGAACTCTAGACTAGGATATAAACCTGAATATGCATGGAGATCAATTCAGGGGACAAAAGGTTTACTGAAGGAAGAAATGATATGGAGAATTGGTAATGGTTGTACAGTCTCCATATGAAGGGATAAATGGCTTCCTAAACCTGTGACTTATCCAACCCAGTCCATAGCTACTATACTTCCTCTTTCTGCAAAGGTGAATGACATGATTGATGTTAAAACTTGGAAATGGACTACAGAGGCTATAAGGACAAATTTTACAGATGTGGATGCTGAAGCTATATTGCAAGTTCCTTTAAGTATGCTAAATAGGGAAGATAAGTATATTTGGCAATATATGAACTCTGGTATTTACTTTGTTAAAAGTGGGTATCATCTACAAAAAAATGATAACTGAAAGAAGCTATAGGGAATCCTCAAGTAGTTGGCCTGGAGAGACTTTCTGGAAAAGGCTATGGAATTTATCTATTCCCATGGTAGTTAAGGTGTTTTTATGGAAGGCATGTCATAATGGATTGCCAACTAGAATAAATTTAGTTTAAAAAAAGTGATTGACTCTGATCTATGTCCTATTTATGGATTGGATTATGAAGATGTGGTACATGCTTTGTAGAATTGTGTAGCTGCAAGTGATGTGTGGAGTGTTGAATCTCGAATCATTCAGAAAATGGGATTTCATAACTCTATTGGAACATATTAGTGACAAAGTTGACTAACAAAAATTTGATAAGTTAGCTATTATTATGAGAAAATTTTGGCTAAGGTGAAATTTTGTTATTTATGAAAACTATTTTCTTCATCCTAATGTTTTAGTTACACAAGCAAAGGGGCAGTTGCAGGAGTTTTAAAATGGTATAGCTGAGAAGATGTAGCCTAGTAATATTACTATAGATGAACAACAATATTGGCTGCCACCAATATCTCCATGGATAAAGGCAAACTGGGATGTAGCTGTGGAAAAAGAGCACAAAAGGATAGGAATTGAGGTGGTGGTCAAACATTCTTAAGGTGAAGTCTTGGCAACAACGAGAACACTTGTTAATTTTTCTACAGATCCCATTGTAGCAGAAGCAAGGGCAACCCTAAATACTTGTTTATTTTGTAGGGACTTGGGACTGCATGATATTATTTTGGAAGGGATGCAAAAATGGTAGTTGAAGCTGTGAATAAAATGGGGGAAAACTTCACTACGAATGGTCATCTTGTGGAAGACATTAAGTTATTCACGAAAGATCAAGCTACTTGGAAGATACAATATGTCAAGAGAGATTTCAATCAAGTGGCACATTTATTAGCAAAAGATACCTAGTTGAGTAATTCTGTAAGCAGTTCTTCTAGAGGCAGTCGGGTTGCGCAAACAGTGGGCAATCGGCTCAACCGTTACATTTAAAAAAAAAAAAAAAAGAGAGAGAGAAGAAATGCGGGAAAGAGAAATCTGAAAAGAGATTATGCGTGGGTTTTGAATTGTTCTTCAAGTAAACGAAATGCGAAACCCATCTTGCGTTCGAGTGGTCTGAGGCTTGTTCTTCAAATAGAGATTCGGAGCTTGTTCACACTGTGTTTTGGCTTCGTGTGTTTCTATGTGGTCGTCTTCTTCTTGTATTCTTCAGATTGTGCATTGAAACAAAGTAGAGAAAAATTGGATCTAGAAGTAGTCTTTGTCTTCAGTTTCTAAACTGGGGATCTCTCTTTGTTGGAACAGTTGGTGCAAACTAGTAAGAGCTTTGTGTGGGTCTTCTTCATCATTTGGTTTCGAGTTTGTACCGTTGAGAATCCAACGTTGTTGTTTTCTAGGGAGGGTTGCCTGCTTGCATGGATTTGTGAGGGTCGGATGTGTCCAATTGGGGGCATTGGGCACCTGAAATGAGTTGAAGCCACAATTGTTTTCTGCCAAGCATGCAAAGTGCTTCGATTAATCTCAGCTATATAATACTTTTTCCCAATAGACCTACTTAGTTTATGTCCATAAATGAGAATAATAAAATACTCAAACATAATAAATAAAATTTTTAATAATTTGATGGGGAGAGAAGGAGGTGGGGTAGAATGAGGAAGACGAGGGAGGGAGAATGGGAGCTCTCAATTCGGAGGGAGGGAGAATGGGAAAGACGAGGGATGGAGGAGAATGTGAGCCAAAACGAACCATTTCGTCCAACTCCAAAACAAACAGTTTCATTTTCTACCTATGCATCGTTTGCATAGTGGTTATGCATGTCGTTTGTCTCTTAACAATTTTTATTTTTTTTATGTAAAAGTTTATATAGAAGCGATACCTAATTGTGTGAGGATAATTGTATTATCTTGTATGAATATTTATTAATGAATGAAAGTATTTTCTTATATGAATGAATATTTATTAATGAATGAAAGGATGTTTATTTTTAATATATATGTATTGATTAAAAAATATAATAGAACTTTTTTTTTTAAATTAAAAATATGATATAACTAAACTATTCGGATCTGTTGTTTAACTTTATTTGATCTCGACTGACGGCTTGTGTACAATAAATAGTTCGTAGATTGTCTCTTTTCTCATTAAAAAAAAGGAGAGATTTTACTATTTATTATTAAAAACTTAATCTTTTATATAAATCTTATATATATATATATATATATTCATTTTTTTAAAAATAATTATTTATTATAAATATCATCTCTTTTTAAAAATTGCATTCGGTTGGTATGGCTGACGTGGCTTTTCAAACTTTCCTTTAAATATATATATATATATATATCATCTTTATTCTTTTTGGGTGGGAGTGAGTCGCCGGAGGGAACGAAACGCTTGCTTGGTGATCACTGATCTCAATAACCAGTCTATCACTGCTTCTTCATCGGTTCCAACTTCCAACATTAGTTGGTCGTTAAGACGCATTCAGAGAGACTATAATTTCACCAAAGCTACATTAATACGGCGTCCTTAAGAAACATAGAGAAGGAGATGTACTGAGTATCGATGACGCGAATTGCCGGAGAGAACGACCAGTTAATGTAGTGGGCCAAGGAAAGAGGACCAAAGATATTGAACCGCAAGCGCACGCTCGAGAGAGAGGGAGACAGGCAGAGGAAGAGAGATTTTTGTTGGAGGGGCGCCCCTCGGGGGGGGTTGGCGGCGGCGGCGTTTGTGTGGATGGGGGCTATGGCGGAACCAACAGCAGCTGCAGGTGTCACTCGGAAAGAGAGCAATTTATGGAAAATGGTTTCTTCTGTGGTTGGAATCATGACCACCCTTGTTACCTACGGTGTCTTACAGGTTTCAACATCATTTTTCCAAAACTTCTATTTTTTTTTGTTTATATTTAATATCTTCTGTAGATTATGACTTTTGTCTTGTTTCTAGTTATATTACATGATTAGTGTTGGTTCCCAATCACGTGCATTTTGTGTTCAATTAAATTTCGATTTCAACTATTAACTAATTGAAATGTTGATTTTACTAGCTAATCTTGATTTGGATTATATTGCAAATAGATCAAATTGAGTCATATATGCGCCATTTATGTTAAGCCTATTAAATTGAGTCATCTAATTCGCTGACGATGTCTGTAGGACTTTCATTACTGGTGCATGGCATTATAGAAGATTTAGGTGATCAGTTTCAAAAGTTGGAGTAAGGGGTTTCTAGAATCTTAAATGTGAGACACCATTGGCTACTTGGGTGTGGGCAAACTATTTCCTTGAAATTTTAGTAGCCATGGTTGAAATTATAGTGACAATTTTTTCCCAGTTTTCCAGGTCATAAATCTTTTTCGATAAGTAACAGAAAAATTTAAATGAAATTTGTTCTGATATGCAAGAAAGATCGAACCATTTGACTCTCTGGTACACAAAATGAATTGATAAATACATAAATAAACAATTCTTACTTGGTCAGGATTTGAATGCTTGCTTAATGCTAACTCATTGTCACCGGTGGGGCCACATTTTGTACCATGAGAGCTGACACATTTTTGTTTTCCTGTTTTCTAAATGACAAAATCAGTTTATTAAGAAGAAGCAGAATGTGCACTGGTCATTGTCTGTTTTGTAAACATGAGTTCTGTAAAATTGCTCCCCCCAGCAAAAAAAAAAAAAAAAAAAGGAGAATGAGGTGCGGGGTGAGGCTGTGGGTCAATATCATTGAGTGCATCTGCTGTAACCTACCAATCCTATATGTACGTACATATATATGACACATTAATTAGTTATAGTCTACAAGTGGTCAATCATGCTATTCGAAGCAACTCAGAAAAGTTGGTTTCATGCAGGAAAAGATCATGAGAGTACCATATGGGGTGAGCAAAGAATATTTTAAATACTCGTTGTTTCTTGTTTTCTGCAACCGCATCACAACATCTGCTGTATCTGCAGGTGCTTTACTGGTGAGTAGCTGTTAGTGTGATATTTTTTTAGGCTTACAGGGTTAGTTGACGTTGATTCCTAGAGAGTAAAACTAATGATCACCCAATTGGATTTTTCAACTGTGTTTAAACTGCAACCTATCTAATGTACTGTGCTGTGAGCGTGGCTTTGGTTGATTCAACAACTTCTTGGATTATAATTCTTTTTTTCATTTGTGATTTTTTTTTCTTTTGTTCTAGGCAAGTAAACAAGCCTTGGACCCAGTGTCTCCAGTTTACGAGTACTGCCTTGTGTCAATATCGAACATACTAACCACCACATGTCAGTACAAGGTAAGCTGTTTAAATTTTCACATTTCTATGCATTATTACTCACTCTATAGGCAAAACTAATTTGCTTGTTTTCTATGTTTCCTTTTTGCTACTTTTCGGAATAAGTAGTTTCTATTGCTAGTTGATTGATTATACACAGTTTATTGACAAAGGTTTGCTACAGGCCCTCAAATATGTCAGCTTTCCTGTCCAGACACTTGCTAAATGTGCAAAAATGATACCTGTTATGGTAAGTTAATTGTGCTTTTATTTATTCTGGTAGTGACAGTAGTCATTAATTTCTTTGTACAATCCTTTCATTGTTTGTATAATGTATTCCTATGTCTATAATTGAAGAACTGCCTGTTTTGGGTGTGTCACATTGTGCTTTCTTCTAGTGCTATTCCTATATGAGTGGGAAGAAGAACAGCTGTTCTTCTGTTTTATTATCCCTTGTGAGTCTTAAATTTGGGAATTGATTTCAGATTTTTGACAACCACTCACTCTTTATCTTCTTTGGATTTCCAACGTAGCAGTTAAAATTAAATTCTTGTTGACACTGTTGTATATAATTTGTAAATTTCATATCATTTCTGAACTTAGTAACTCTAGTTATTGTAGATTGCTTCTGAAAATTGCTAAGAAAATTGTTGAAACACAGTTTATGGACTCTCTCTCTCTCTCTCTCTCTCTCTCTCTCTCTCTCTCTCTCTCTCTCTCAAAATAAGTGCTTATGAGTGATGAATTTATTGGAGAGTCAATGTATTCTTGCTTTTCTTCTCTCAAAATGTCGTTTTCTTTCATGTTGATTGCTTCTTTCACCTTTTTTCCATTGGGATGGGAGAGGGGTACTTAGTGGTTCCATGCACATTCATTACTATCAAGATGGATCTTATGTGGCAGAAACTTATGAGAAAATGATTGTTTTTAGCTCCAGTCTGCTGTAAGGGTGAATTATAACTTGGTCTCATCCCCTGCCTTTAGGTAGATTGAATTCCCTCATTCAAAACTACAGTTACTGGCAAATTTTAGTCTTGTTACACCAATCTGTCATTAAAGCTTGTTAAATTATAGGATGTGTGGCTCTAGTCTGACTGAATGAACAAAATTAACTATTAATCTGGATAGCATGTAAACCATCAATCTTAAGTAGAGAATTCAAGAGCAACGCCTGGAGATTGAGAGGAGCACTTTTTTTTTTTGGGGGGGGGGGTTGTGTTTGATCAATATTTACTTCAATTTATCTCGAGGTTTATATGTTCACAATTTAAACTTATTAGAAAAATGAAGAGGACGATGGCCAGGGACGGTTAAATTATAACTTCTAAAAGAGGGCAGTGGATCATGGAATGTATCTCAATGACTAGGTTTCCATCTATATTAATGGGAAGTTGATCAAGACATTCTTGAAGATTAGGTGAAGTGATGGCTTTGCTTAAACTTCTCTTTGTTTTTACCTTGACCTTTTACCCCTCATGAAGTTCATTTACTCAATTGATGAGCTGCGTCATCTTTCCTGTTTTTTAATATGGAGAACCTTTAATCTTCTGCATGTTATGCTTCTCATTATGAATTGTGTATCACACAAGTTTGGGGCACCCTAATTATGCAGAAGATACACAGAGGACATGACTATTTGTTGGCTTTTCTAGTGACGCTAGGCTGTTCAATATTTATTCTATATCCGGTAATAACAGTGGCGCTGTTCTCAAATTCTTTGCCAGATTCATGACTCTTTTGCCCTTTTTTTTTGTTTAAGTAAATGAACGGAAGACCTAGCCCACCTTTCACCATTTGACCTAAGGTTTTTTGTGCACAAGGTGATGTTTGTGTTTCTTGTGTTCCAATCAACATGCAACTATATTTTATGTACTACTGTAACTTGGTTTAATTTCCTTTCACATGAAGTTCCCAAGAGAACTGAGTGTGGCAATAGAAGAAATAGCAAGCTACCCCAAGTTAGTTTCTTTGATGTTTAGTCACCCTTGTGGATTGTTTTCATGCGTTTCAGCATTGAAAATGGTTTTGGTTGTGTTGAAAATGTTATCTTCAATTCATTTATTTGTTTCTTTAATAAAAATAAGTGGATGACATATCTTTTCAAGCTACAGAATTTATTATCGAAATAACCTCAACTATGGCAGTATGACCACATTGTCATTTGAGCATGCACACTTGATTAGGTCATTTGACAGCACATGGAGCAGTAGATGACTTAAAGTCACTAGTATAGTGAATTTTGTTCTCACGTATCTGCTTTATAAATTAATGCCAGTGTTAATTCATGTATGGACTCTGTTGAGGACACACAAGAACCTGACTAACTTGTCTTTTAACTTGAATATGATCCGAACTAATTCTTGTGTTTACTTCTATAGGTAGCATCTGATATCAGTCCATACAGTAGAGGAAGGGAAAACACCGTTTGGGGTGTCTCCCTAATGATTGGTTATCTCGGGTATCATATGTGAAACTCATATCATCTCATTATTAGGATAACTGATCTCTATAATTGAAAATTTCTTTGCTATTAGCTATTAATTATATATATATATATTTATCAATATTATGATGTAAAAGTTGTAAATATTTATGCTCCTAAATTGCATACATACAAATAAACATCTTGTCCATTACAGCAATACTATACCACTCCCTCAATGCTTCATTGCTTGTCAACCTCACATTGGCTTGGTCGTAACATTTGGCATTTCTATTTTCTGATTTTGTGCAGTGCACTTTAGAATTTACCTTCTAAATGATAATTGAGAGGTGTTTATTCATTTACTGTGAATTCAGATGTTCATCTATGTCGTTACAGGTTTGATGGATTTACAAGCACATTCCAAGATAAACTTTTTAAAGGCTATGATATGGAGATACACAATCAAATATTCTACATAACATTGTGTTCTTGTATTCTTAGCTTGACAGGCGAGTTTTTTGCGTTATGTCAATTTTGTGACTTCCTAAACACTCAGGTTACATTTTGGTTAAGGATATATATGGGAGATGGGCTGCATGAAGAAGCATTATAGATGTGTACAAAGTTTTTTTTCTTTACCCTGTTTGAGTGCATTAAGATTGTTGTATTATCATGGCATATGCTTGATGTGCTCAAGATTTTGTTATTTCATTATGAAAGTTACCATCAGTAATTGATTAGTGTTAGCTTGGTTCAAGTCTTGAGATGTGATTTTTCTTTTCATACAAATGAAGATCAAAGATTTTATGCCAGTTGAGCCTTCTCTCAATATTGGATATAGTTTAGTGAATTCAACTTAACCCAAGGCTTTATCCCAACTAAATTGTTATCATTCTGAATTGATAATTGGAAATCTGTGAGATGGTACTTCTATTTGAAGTTTAGCCATGTCAATCACTGCGACATATTTTGTCATGGAAACCACATTAAGCACTAACACATGTTGCATGGTGGGACATCGAAGCAAAACTCTGGATTTTTTTATTTTTTATTTTTTATCTCTATGTGTGACAGAAAATTCTTGTCATTTAAGCGCTTGGAAAACATGGTGCAATTTATCAGACTAGTTTTGTGAAGGACACTATCTCTACTTATGAGGCATCTTTTTCTTTGATGTCGATAGATTTCTAGAATTCTAGGCCTCTGTCATTATCATAAGTGTAGGCATGCAAGAAAAATTGAGTTGTTTCTCAAGAATGTGTTAAAATGGAAGTAGGCTGAAGTTGGCTAAAGTGGTAAAAGCTTTGGTCTTGGTGGTATGCTCCTTCTAGGTCTAAAGTTTGAACCTTGGGTGTAACAATTTCAAGGGGCCACATCCCATTGTTGAAAACTGATCATTTACCTGATTCATGTGATTTGTACGTATTGCATGGATCTGGGGTTTAACTGAATAAAATACACGATGCATCTCCACAGTTTCAGTTGTTTGTTGTCATAAAAAAATGGAAGTAAGCTGAGAGTTTGAGACATTTTTTAATCTGCGTTTGAATGTTGGGATGATCTCAGATGATCTGTGACTAGTAGTAAAAAAGTAGTGAGTCATTTGTTAATAGTAGTGAACTGTTTGTGAATAATAGTGAAATAGTTTGAGCCAAGCTCGTATTTTGTGTACAACACATCTTGTGTAGGGTTATAGCCTTATCCAGATGCAACCTAAATTTATGCTATACAGTAAGTCATAAATGGAAGTATTCTCATATGTAACTGGGGCAGGATGACTGCCTTTCCCATTTTCAATTTCCATTTGATCCAGTAATGTAATTGTATTTCAATTTTCTGTACGTAATAAATTCTAGAACAGACAAAAGCAAGTATGTACACAAGCATCTTGTACTACTTTTAGATTATATTTTTTTCTTTGTTGCACTTTAGCGGTTGGTGATTGATCTGTTTTGATGTTCATCATTTTGATTTAGGTCTTATATTACAAGGACATCTTCTTCCAGCAATAGATTTTGTGTCTTGCCATAATGATTGTTTCTTGGACATTTTATTGCTTTCCACTGTAAGTGACCTTAATCTTCTCGTTTAGTTTATATCCTTTTTAAACAGCATTTTATCAGTATTTATGAGAATTTATTACCTTTTGTTTCATATTCTGTCTTTATGATGATTTTTGTTACAGGTAGCAACAGTAAGTCAATTTTTCATTTCTTACACGATCTGCAATTTTGGGTCCCTTACGTTTGCCACCATAATGACGACAAGACAGGTAAAGTATAAATCTCCATAGCAATGGTTCATCTTCCATCGTTTGTGCCTCACAACTATGTTTCTGGTGATGGTATCTTCTCAATCTCTCTCGTTGTTGATGAAGTTGGTCAACATCATGCTGTCATGTGTGTGGTTTTCCCATCCCCTTAGCTGGGAACAGTGGATCGGAGCTGTAAGCATCAAGTTGAATCCTATCCTAGTCATTTTTTTTTCAAATTTGTTTTGGAGTCCAACCACACTACATTGGATATATTGATCAGGTTACAATCTTCGGTTCCCTTTATGCAAAAGGCTCTTGAAACCACCTCAAAAACCTTCACCTTCAGAAGCTTCGGAAAATGGAGCTTCTAGTCCTGTGAAGCCGAATCCATGATGAGGGCTCAGTTTTACGCTTCCTATGAGGTCTGGAATTCAAGACTGTCTTAACTTAGGTAATAGGCAGCTTTAATTTTAAGCATAAAGCTGCATGTTGGAAACTGAGAAAGGCTAGTGCAGAAGTAATTTAACATAAACCTAGAGAGAGCATCGCATGCATGCACACACATCTCTCTGGATCCGCAAGCAGTATCAATTCTCATATACAGTATTGAAAGGATCCTACGAGTCCACATTTGTTAAATTTATTTATGTAGTCTTGAATGGGAATGATGAGAGAACGTTCAACGCAGCTACTTCGACAACGTTTTGTTTGAAAGAAAAGGTTTTGAGGTTTATTGTTGTGCTCATTATGCACTTTTGAGAGGCCGTAACATACATTTTTTATGTCGTGTACTTAGACTATGCCTATTACTCTCATTAATAAAATTCTTCTTATAAAAAAGCACTCATTCTATGTTGTTCATAGTATATATTTATCAAAAGAAAATGCATTAATAAAATTCACAGATATTTTGATATATTTTTAGTATCTAAATGGGCTCTTATACACCTACCGGAGACCATACTTTACTGGGATCGTATAGAGGAAATCAATATGATCAACAGACTATGATTGAGACAAGAGACCTATAATGAGAAAAAGAAATGAATAGCAATTTCATCCTCTATAAGATATTACCGAACCTCACCACTTTGGCCACCGCTCTACACAACTGAACAACAATAAATCGACCTGTCAATTTTTGCACTAACCAATGATAATATGCCACGTAGGCACTCTAGAAAAACATTGAAAGAATCCGCATACACCCAATCCCCCTCTCTGTTTCCTCCAAATCTTTCCCCCTCTCCCATCTCTATGTTTCCTCTGAATCTCTCCACCTTCTTTCTCTCCATCTCCTGCCCGATCCCACACGATGAACAAAAGGAACACCGTCCTTGCTCCCACGACGACTCACGCTAGACGCCGACAAACATAGGTATTTTCTTCTCTACATTTTCTTTTCTGAATTTTCTTGAGATTAGGGTTTTTTTTCTCTACATTTTCTTCCCATTTGAAAATGACAATATTTGGGATTGTAAGTCATGATCATGCCTCTAGAATCTGTGAGTTAGTACATACCCTTTAAAGCCTCATTTCTTTTCGAGCTCTCTATAGGAGAATATGATGTCCACCCCTGCTTGAAGGCCAGTGAAAGTAGTTTCACCTTGTTGAAAAAACATGCTTGGATTAAACATTCAATTATCAAATATGTACTGGGGCCATGCTGACTATTATGAATAAAATATTTTACTTATAAAAAAACAGTTTGAGAGTTGTATATTTAGTTTGTAAGTGGTGTAGAAAATATCAAATATGAAATTGATAGATTTCTTTCATACTTTGAACACTTGGATAATTCTTCAAGTGTCTTGATAGATTTGTTTCAATTTGTAAGTTAGGAACTTGAGCATTTTTGTCTTGTATTTTAATTTGAGTTCTTCTATAGGGCAGCCTACACTGCACACGTTATGTGGCATTTCCTTTTTTTTTTTTTTTAAGTACTAAAACGCTAAAACATGCGTTTTGTTCTGCCCCCTTTCGAAATTTTCTACAGCTCCTCTCCCAATTCAAAATTTTCCCCTGCTCGAGTGCGCGTCAAATACATGTTCGTATGTGTTCAGCCGTGCCGGCGTCTGCCTCCATATTCTCTCTAAACTGTCAACAAAAGCTTCATCGCTACCGCAAGTTGTTCTTTATTCACGTTTTACATATTGACAATACATTTATAACCCAGCTCTCTCTTTCGAGGTATTGTCCAAAATCTCCTTTTGTTAGCTTTTGCTTCAAAATATGTTTTTTTTTCTTTTCTTTTGTAAGATGCCTTGGCTCTTTGAATGGAAATGTTTCAGATTTTTCTTTTTTTGTTCTTATTTTTAAAAGCAAACTTATTGTTCTAGACTGCATTTCTGTGCAAAGTTGTGGCCATTTTCTTTGTTAGACATTCAGGACGAGCAATTAGTGTCGATTATACTTTTATGTGATTTCGTTTGTGTAGGCAAGGATAAGAGTCAAGTGGTTTTGAGAGTGGAAGGAAAGAGAGAAATTTCAAGCAAGCTCAAATACAAAGTCCTCTTAATTGGTCTAAGAAGAAAGATTATTCAAACAGAGAAGAAGTTTGAAAGAACGTTGAATTATCATCAATATCAAGAAAGGAAACTGAGCCACAACATATCCAACTACGTTTTGTGTGGCCCTAAAGGAGGAGAGAAGCTAGTTTCAGATGGGGAATTGTTGGGGTTCTACAGCTGATTACCCAACTCCAAGCACCACTGCCTATCTCAATTCAGGTAAATACCTGATAGGAAAAAAAAAATTGTGCTTTCTTCTTGTATGTTACCCCTTCCATCAAATTCTCAAATATCTCATATGCGTTGGTTCTTTTTGTCCCATACATTTTGTTTTTAAAGAAAACGCATTGTTATGTTAGCCAGTTGTCACAAGCCGATCGGATCTTTCAGGTAAATGATTTACATGAGAAACCCAGTGAAATTTCCTAACTTGATATGCCTGAGGTGATATGACTTTTTGTTGCATTTTACCGCATGGAACCATGCTATTTTGCCTCTATACTTCGTTATTAACATATGCTGCGAATTTGTTCTTGCAACTATATTACAGTTTCTAGTAGGGCATAAAGAGAAGCCTTAAGATCTACAAAGTTAACTGAAAAAATTGCAATGTTATGATTCACTGCCATGTTATTACAGTTTGGTCTCAATGTTTAACTGCAGTAAACATTACAGTAAAGCCTTAGTATGGATTCACTTGTTAGTTAACATTGCAATTAAAAATTGCCTAAAGAGAAGCCTCTTAAGTATATTACAGTTTCTAGCAGTGAGTTCTTTCTTCTTTGGTATATCCCTCTTCAACTTTACTCTTTCTTTTGTCAATTCAAGATCATAAAATACAAGATTTTCTCTCTTTATTTCTTTTCTTTCTTCTTTCTTGCAAGATTAGCAAAATATTCTCACTTTTATCTCTTCTTTCTTCTTTCTCCTTCAACTCTGTTAAGACATTTATTTGTTTTCCAATTCAAGGCATTTTCCACTGGTTTAGTATTATTCCAGCTTTTTTCTGGTGTGTTCAAATGATTTACACCATAGTCTGATGAAATGCCCATGTCAATGCATTCTTGCGCATTTTCGCCGCCCCTCTACTTAGTTTCGAAGGTAATTCCACTACCATTTTCCCTTCCATATTAGTGAGTACTGCATGTGTACTAAGAGAGGTTAAGGGAGGGCACGAAAGTTTGAAGTTTCTCTTTCATAATCGATTTCTTTCTAAATTTGTTTATTCTTTAGTATGAAGTTTTGTTTAGATATTGCTACTTTTTTTTTTATGTAGATGAAAGGAAAAAGTAATCAAATTTTTTTTTCCCTAAAAATACTTCGTAGAACTCGAAAAGGAAATTTCTTTTGAGATGCGAAGACGTTTGGATAGTTAACAAGAAAGAGGATGTTTCTAAGTTTGGGTTAAGATGGGAGTTCAGCTATTGGTGACTATTAACATTAACTTTGAGGCTGGGAAAGGTATGAGACCCAATTTGGCACTTTATGGGCTGCCTGCTGTTGGAATGTACATAACCTGAGTGAAAAAGATAGAAGAACGGGCTTTGAAAAATTCAAAACTTTGAAATTAAAGGAAATTATCCCAAATTTTTTTTTTCAAATAGCTTAAATACATGCAGTAGTTGTGGAAGTTATTTAACTACATGCAGTAGTTGTGCAATTATTTGACCTACTCTTGATGGAGATGGCTTAACTATTGACTATTTTATTTTAAATTTTTAGAAGCAGCAAGTATAAGAGCCAAAAATATCTTCTTATTTTTGTTCTGTTTAGAGCTATTAGCCATGTGATGATATTACAATTACATTGATTATATCCCTCATCGCTGAGTTGGAATACTTTGCCAAGATTGCAGGTAGTCGACCAAATAGTTTGAGACTGCATTACGTTTGTGTCAGAAAGGTTTGAACTCTGTTCATCATTCTTATTAATGTCTGTATCATTCATTCCTAGCTAGCTCTGATTTTTTTTTAGAAGTTGTTTTTTATAAACTAAAAAAATGTAGTGTCTTGTGAGCACAAAACTTGCCCTCATATGTTTTTAGCATGAGAAAAAACACCCATCTAAATCATACGATCATTTTATCTGCGCTACCTTGGTGCCCCAAGAATAAGATAGGCTTATAGCTTTAAAGAGTTATCCCCCTAATTTCTAATAGATATTTTTCAATCTAATATTTGAGCATTTAACAGCCTAAAAAATTGTCACCAAGTGTCTTGCTTAATGCCTAATGCCAATTTTTGTAACCAATATCACACCTTGTACTTAATTGATTCAAGACTCTCTTTGGGGACTTGAATCTTTGCTTCAAAGATATTCAGGGCTCCTTCCAAGGTAAAAATAGTTGCAATTTTGCATCTGGGGACTTGTACTTAATTGTACATTTTTTTATTGATAGTTGCTCGAGATAACCTGCTTGCACATTATATCAAACAAGATGAATTAATAGAAGTTTAATCCATCCCTCATATATATTTCTCTATTTTTTTTTTGCAGAAATAATGATGGAGATAAAAAATGGGATTGGACAGCATTTTGGACACTTGCAGTAAAGATTTATGAAAATAGTTGCAGCCAAATAGTGGCCGTGGGAGTTGGTTTTGTCTTTGTTGTTGTATTTGTTTACACTCAAGTTAGAGAAGTGCAATACTTTGTTGTTGTTTTAGTTTGGAAAGTGAATTGGTGTATTTCCTTTCATTTATGTATGTTGAGTTATTCAGGTTAATGAGTCTTTGTAAAGTAGGAAGTCTGTTATGTGCTCCAGCCGTTGTATTTTGGATTTTAATGAAATGAGGTGCTGCTTGGACGGTATATCCTTTAATCCCAAACCATCATGTTGGTTGTCCTGCACAAATGTCTATGTGAGATCTTTTAAACGTCATTGGCTAATAGGAAGGCAGTAAGGCGAAGCAAAAAGCCTTCAAAATCTCAAATGAAAAATTCATTCAAACAGTTGTGCAAAAAAAAAATCTGCAAAAACTCTATAGAATCTCAATTGCAAAATTCATTCAAATATTTGTGTAAAACAGGTATATTTCACTTGAACAAATACAACCAAAAATCTCACAAATTTGTGGCATAAAAGCTAAAAGAAACATAATAACTATCCAAAGAAGACCCACTTTCCATTTGATATGTTTGGAATTGGATAGCGACGGGTAAACAAGCTTTAATCCAGGATGTTCAGGCCACATTTATGCCATTTGTTGAATTGTGATCAATCTTGTCTTCATGCATAGTTCAAACGGAATATGTCATTCAGCATAGAAAAGCTTCCTTGAGTTGTTTGCATCAAATGGAACATCTGAGTGCAGAAAGCATGACAAGAAGTTTAGTTAAATACAAGAATAGCAAAGAACGAAGGACAGTGCCTTCTCATAATGCACGCATCCACTCAAGGGGTGCCATTTGAGCAAGATATAGTAATCATGGGAATAAAATTAATTGACAACATAATGATCAATCTCGATCTCTATGTCAAATTCAAGAACAAAATTATATGTAATGTAAAGATACAACAAATGAAATTTGCTTCAAAGAGAGGATAGAAATCATCCCAGGTTCATGTCTTTATTTCTTTTATAAAAGTACATTTATGGCAATAGTTTCATGTTTTCTGGACAGATTTCTTAATAAAATACACGACAGGGATAAGAAATTCATCAAGAGAAATACACTACAATGCGTTTCCTTTACATGTTATGCCAATATCGTGGCATAAATAATCAAGTTCCAAAAATCACAAAAGCAAAAAGGCGAGAGAGACACTGAAAGGCTAAACTAATGCTCTTACGTCCCAAACACTCACACAATTAGAATATGAAATAGTAAGATATATATCAATAGGATACAAACAGAGCAAGAGATTCATCAAGCAGTTCCACCAAACCCTAGGAAAGTAAGGTAAATCAGAGATCAAAACAGTAAATATTGACTCCAAACATTGCAAAGATATAAAAGGTTCTTTGACATAAAGAACGTAGATCTATCAAGAGCAAAAAAAAAAAAAAATCCAATTTGGCTGAAAAAAATCCAGTTTTTTAAGTAGGTTGAATCTCAAACCAAAAGCCAATCCTTAATTGTCCCATGTAGATATGCACAATAAAGAAAAATGAGAATAATCAACAAGAAAAAGGAGCAATTCTTTGCCGATTGGCATCAGATCGATAAGGACACACTTCGAAAATTTAAAGAACCTAAGAGGATCACATCCAAGTAATAGAAAGAGATCATATACAGAAAAATGGGAACCTGGCTGAACTTGAGGGCAAGTTGGAGGTTGCCATTGACGAAGACGAGCATGCCGCCGGTGGGGCCAGAGGCCTGGCAATCGACGGTAGTGACTCCGTGCTGGCACTGCTGGAAGGGGAGGCTTGTGAGCTCGACAACAATGCTTTGGGAACCTTGAAAGTCAACATCGACTAGTCCTGCAAGGGACGGCTTTGCCCTAGAATCACAGAGAGGAGCACAAGAGAGAGGAGTACAAAGGGAGAGAGAGAAGCACCGGGAGCAAGTGAAAGAAAGGAGCATGAGGAAAGGAAGGTCGTTTCAGTGGAGGAAGGTTGGGCTAGAGGGTTTTCACAAAGAGATGAGAATGAGAAGTGGAAGGTCGAGCTCAAGGGGTCGCTGAGAACCAGTGGGGCAGACCGGGTCTACCATGTAAGGTGTGCGGTGTAGGAAATTTGAACCGACTGCTGAATAGAATTTCTCTTTTAATTTCACCATTATCTATGCAAGAAGATCTACTCTCTAGGTCTCAAGATATCAGGTTGCGTGAATGATGAGTACATCAAGAGATCATGTTGAGATTTTGGACAGTTCTAATTCTAACGTCGATGAAGTTGAGATAATTGAAGAGGATGGTGAGGTTGAACTCGATAGGAACATGCTCGAGGAAGGCCATACAACGTTATCTTCATATGTGGAGCCGTATGTGAGGTTAGAGTTTGACGAAGTAGACGATGCACTTAGTTGCTATAAAGCCTTCTCCAGACAAACTGGTTTTAGCATTCAAACAAATCATACTCAGTTGTCAAGCATAGACAAATCATTAATTGGTGTAGAATATGTGTATTCGAGAGAAGGGTTCTGTCGATATATCTTAAACTTAAAGAGAGAGTAAGACCCGAGGCTCTGGAAACAAAGTGCGGGTGTAAGGCGATTATGACAATAAAGAATAATAGAGGCAAATAGGTTATGTCCAAGTTTGTACTCCAGCATAATCATGAGCTATTGAAACCTTGGAGTATAAATTTACTCCATGGGCATAAACAGGTGATACCGGCTCAAAAACATTTAATAGACACGCTAAATGAGTCAAGGATACCAATATGGAAAATAATGTTCATTTTGAGTAAGGAGCACGGTGGTGATTATAATATTGGTTGCATTCCTAAGGACACTCAGAATTATTTGGGCAATGGAAGGAAACAACTTTTTGAAGAGGGAGATGCACAAAAGTTATATAAGTACTTTTTAGAAAGCGAATGTAATAATGCAAGCTTTGTATACTTGATCCAAGTTGATGCAGGTGGGTCAATAGGAAATTGCTTTTAGGCAGATGGTAGATCACAAGCTACAAATCAATATGTTGGGAATGTTGTTATGTTTAATGCTACATACCTAACAAATCGGTACAAGATGCCCTTTGTCCCATTCACTGGAGTTAACCATCAATTCATGATGTTTGAATGTGCAATATTGATAAATGAGACAGCCAAGTCTTACACATGATTATTGAAAACTTGACTAGAAGTGATGCTTGGTTGTGCTCCCTCCACAATAATAACTGATGATGAGAAGTCAAAGCTAAGGCCATTGTGGAGGTATTGCCCAATACAACTCACAAATTGTGCTTCTGGCATCTTTTGCAAAAAGTTTCTGAACATCTAGATCATGTTTACAATAAATATCTACAATTTAAATATGAGTGTAACCACTGTATTCATGAGACACTAACTATTGAGGGGTTTGAGTTAGAGTGGACTGAAATATTATTGAAGTACAAGTTGAAAGAAAATAGTTGGTTGCAAACTATTTATGTAAAGAGAGAAAAGTGGTTGTCCACTTACTTGAGATCTATATTTTACTCTAGAATGTCCACAACTCAACAAAGTGAGAGTATAAACAAGTTTTGTTAAGACTATGTTCGTTCAAGTATGATGATAAGTGAGTTCGTCCATCAATATAAAAAAGTTTTGAATGTCCATTATCTAAGTGAGAAAGAGAAAGATGTGAAGACAAAAACATTGAAGCCAATTATGAAAACTTTTTACAGTATTGAAGAGGTCGTGGCCAAGCTCTATACAAAAAAAATCCTTTTTTATAGTAGCCATTGGTTCAAGTTACCCAAAACACGTGAGGAAGATGGAAGGAAAATTTATTTGGTGGCCATATCTTGCACATGTCTTAAGTTTGAATTTATTGGCTTTCTATGCCGACATATCTTACATGTTTTGACAAGAAATAATTCTTTGAACATTGTACTACAATCATATGTATTAGAGAGGTAGACGATCAATGCAAATAATCGCATGGTACAAGGGATATATGTCGATGAGGGGTCATTAGAGACAATCCCAACTGCATTTGATAAGAAACATCGTTTGATTAGACAATTTTATATAATTGCTGAGATTGTGTCACTATCTATTAAGAAATATGAGCATGTTTTATGAGAAGTAGAGATTATTAATCAAGAGCTTGTCTTAATGAGTGGTGATGATGATGATGGTGGTAACATGGAGGGACATGCAGTCTAGAGCCAAATAATTTCAAACTTTTCATTGTAAGATCTCCCAATCATTGTTTCTAAAGGTAGGCCCAAAACTTTACGACAAAAGAATCCAAAGGAAAATGTGACAACAAAGAAGTGAAGATGCAACATTTGTAAACAAGAAAAGCATGTTAAAACAAAATGTCCATGACATAGTTACTTACAATGATTTCATTATGTATCTAATTATGTCGTATGTTCCTTGTGTGAAGCTTTTTAACTTGATGAAATGTTTTTTTTTTTTTTTATAGTGGTATGGGTGAATCAAGTTCAACTACATTTTATCTCTACACCCGGCTACTATGTCAACAAAATTTGATATGTATGAATACTAATCTTATCTTATTTATTTTATATTTAAATGTTTGATTTAGTTACTTATTGTCATCCCTTTGTGAAAATTTTTCTTGATTTGTAGGAATATGCAATTCCCAACATTATCACAAGATGAAAAGTATGGAGCATTGTGGAATTTTCACTTTTAAGAAGAAAATTAATTATTGGGCAGCTGATGGAGTAGACTTTCGTTAAATTTGTTGTTTCCTCGTTCAATATTTTTTTGTAGACAAGACATTTTATAGCTATTATACTTTTGTAGCCATATTATTTTGTAGCCATGATACTTTTGTTGACTATAATGATGAATCTGGTTAGTTGTAAGTTGGTTGTAATGGAGAATTTAGTTGGTCGTAAGTTCATTGTAAGTTGGCTATAAGTATGCATAGTCGAAATGATTCACTACAAAATGATTCTCAGGTTTTTGTGCTAGGTTTCTGACTAATTTCGCTGAAGATTTGCCCTTTTTTTTTGGCAGTCAAGAAACATTACAAGACCATCTATCCAATATGTTTAGTCTTTATATCTACGGCTTAAATTCATATAGTGGTTTTTATATCCTTACAGAGAAATCTAAAGAGCCACTAATAACTTCTCTGACGAACAAAGGCTTGAGACTGAGGCCTTTGGTATAGTTTACACAGGAAAACTTCAAAATGATGAGTGGGTTGCCATAAAAAAGATCAAATATAGAGACACTAATAGTATTAACCAAGTTAGGGGTGAGCATGGTTCGGTCTGGGTGATGAACTAAAATTTTCGATCCATCATTTTTCCAGAATCGGACCTGACTAAACATCCATAGGGACCGGACCGAACTGGAATCAGTCAAGTCTAGTCTGGTCGGTCCAACTTTTTTTTTTTAATACTATTTAAAATACTAAATTAAAATTAAGTGACTATTAAATGAAAACTACATAATAAATTATATAATTATTAATATATACTAGTACTATATATTATAGTTTTACATTAAAGAATATAATAATACATTGATATAAATATATATAGTTATAAACTTAATCCCAATACTATAACTAATAACTATACTAATAGTATTACTAATATACTATATGTTAGTGATAAATTAGTAATAATATATTAAATAATACTCTATGTAGATATAGTGATTTAATTACTAACATATTAAATTAACTATAAAATACTATTATAAATTTATATATATACTATAACTCTTATAATATATTAATATATTAATATATACTAGTACTGTATATTATAGTTATACATTAAAGAATATAATATTTATGTAATAGTGTGATATATTAATAATTAATTATATGTGATTGTTTATATAAATAATAAAATATATATAGATTTTTTAATTTTCATTCGGTCTGATCCGGGGTGAAAAACCCCTGGACTGGGGACCGAATCGAATGAATTTGGTCCTATATAATTTGGACCAGACTAATTCTGTCCAGTCAAAAAATGGCCGGGCCGATCGGTTTCTTCAATCCAGACCAGCCGAATCTCACCCCTAGACCAAGTCCTGAAACTACTCATGTCATAAGAAAAATAAATACAATTTGTCCCGATAAGCCAAGTGCATCTTAATGTAGCATTAAACGATTTACAAAGCATGAAGGCTCATAAAATTTTAGAATAAGAAATAACGCAATAAATAGAATCTAAGATGCAATTAAGACACATTTATACTTTTTCTTCATCAATTGGAATTTTATGTGTTTAATTCTCGCACATTCAGCTGCTTTCTTTCATTTATTCAATGTGTTAATTCCAAGGTTCGCTTACAACAATCCGGTTGTTTCATTTCAAGATCAACTCATTCAAAAAAGCCACATTATTTTTTATCCTTATAATTTAGACAATTGAAAAACCACCGACCAAAAATTTTTGGGTTGCCCAACCTCCGCATTTTGGAGGGAATGCCGCAATAACATATTGGTTTTTTTCTTGATATTACAGCCCTCATAGACCATAATCTAGATATGGTGTCTCCTCCACTACTTTCCATATTGCTGCAAAAAAAGAAAAAAAGAAAAAACCACCCCATCAACTAATGGTTGCATCCTGAGGTACTCAATATGATCACTAAATGCAATGCAATGCCAAAAGAATAAAAATATATAAAGAAATAAACACGAAACTGTTCATTTGGGGTTTGTCTCTATTATGAATCTCATTAAGTGGGCTGAACCAGATAAATAAATGTGGCTTAGTGGCCCATGGGCCTAGATAATGTTAGTTAGAATTGGCCCATGGCCTTAGTTGACAGTGCCAAATTAGCTATTTTCATCTTCTTTCTTTCTTTCTGTGATTCTCTTTCGCATTTCATCAAATATCTTGTGTGCATTTTGTTTACTCATCGTAGCAACCATCTTTCATTTCCATACCATTTCCTTATTACAACATAGAGAAGAATAGCAAGACATATTAGAGTCTCTTACATCAAGTAGCAGTTATAATTGAACACCAATCAATGTAAAACAACTCCCCACTTCCATTCCTTTCTAACACCTCCTTCCCCCAAGGCTATGGCAGAAGGAAGAGGAAATGAGAGTACAAATTCCCTTGAAGAATTACCCAAGTGCTCAAAGTATGAAATAAGTCTATCAATTTCATATTTGATATTTTCTACATCACTTACAAACTAAATTTACAACTCTCAAACTGCTTTTTATAAGTAAAAGATTTTATTAATTATAGTCAGCATGGCCCAAGTACATATTTGATAATTGAATGTTCAATCCGAGCATGTTTTTTCAACAATTTGAAACTACTTTCACTAGCCTTCAAACAGAGGTGGACATTGTGATCTCCTACAGAGAGTTTGAAAGGAATTGGGTTTCAAAGGACATGCACAAACTCATAGATTCTATAGGCATGATCATGACTTACAAGTTACAACCCCAAATATCGTCATTTTCAAGAATCCACTACAATGGAAAGAAAATGCATAGAAAAAAATGCAAAAATAAAACCCTAATCTCAAGAAAATGCAGAGAAAAAAACCCTAAACGCAGAGAAGAAAACCCTAATACCAAGAAAATGCAAAGAATAAAATACCTATGTTTGCTGTGTCCAACGTGAGTTATCGTAGGAGTAAGGACGACGTTCCTTTTGTTTGTCGTGTGGGATCGAGCGGGAGATGGAGAGAAAGAGAGTGGAGAGATTAAGAGGAAACAAGGAGGGAAAGAGATTTCGGAGGAAACAGAGAGGGAGATCGGGTGGATGCGAGTTCTTTTTAGGTTTTATTAGAAGTATTTACGTGATACATTATCATTAGCTGGTACGAAAATTGATTTCACACCCATCCGGCCTCAATCTGTTCTCATCCAATTAACTTGGGCTTAAAAAGTTCTAGTAGTTTATTTTAGTTGGGCGGGTCTCACAGACTTTGACAAGCTCAGAAGATCAGACTACGGCATTTCTTTTGTTAAATTTCCTTAATTGGGCTAGGCAGAGTGTTGGCCCAGAACTCTATATTTCCTTTATGTTTGTTGCTCCATGTTTATTTGCTTAAGTGGACTTGAGAGCCCAGGACCTTGCTTATTTGTTTCTGTAGGATTCTCGTGAGGGTATAGGTACCCAGCGTTATTCTGTGTAAGAAATTCTGTAATGTTAATTGAATCTTCTTTATCATTTTCCCTCTCATTTTCTTGGAAGAGCTCCCTTAGAAGAGAGCAAATCAGTATTTCCTTATCCAGTCCTCGAGGTATGTTGCAGGGAGTCAATGCCATAATTTAATTTACAGGACTGAGAGCTGGGAAGAGGATTAACTGGAAAATTTGAGCAGGTCTATGGTGCGTAAGTCCCATAAAAGCTCTTTGAAAAAACCAAAAAAAAAAAAAAAACCAATTAAAATCCATCCGAAAAAATCCCACATTTTAGTAATTGATCCCGCTTTTTCTAAAGGGCTTGTACATCCTGAACTTATATCTAACATTACAGGGATTAAGCTGATCATAAGTTCTAAGGTTTTATTGTCACAAAGTATTTACTTTTACCCCAGTTAAAGTAAATACAACGTGGTAGGGTGGGGAATGAAGGAAAAGGTTATTTACTTTTACCCCAGTTAAGCTCGGTGTTGACAGCTCTTTGATCAAACCCTAATCTATCAAGATCCGACTTTGAGTGCACGCGAAATTCCTGCCTCAAAGACGTTTTAATGATTATAATATGTGAAATTATCAACTTTCAGGCAGCCAAAAATAATACAGCCATTAGTAATCAGTTACATTCATTGAGGCCGCAACATGAAAATTCTGTTAGCATCCCACAATACTCTCATTACCCCAATTTTTGATTCAGCCTCATCAAAAGAAGTGCCGGTGGCTTCAGACGGGTATGGAAGTTTCGCCCCTCTCTCAGCCTTGAGCTCATTAACATCCACAACACATCTCTCTAATTCCTCCAGGTTCTTTCCATACCAGTTACCGTGCACCTGGTACACCTTTCCCTTACCAATCTCCTCTCCTTTCACATCTACAAGCACAACAAACTGACCTGGCCTGCATTGAACAAATTCTGCAGGACCAATGTCAACAAACTCCGCCATGGCACTCCCAGAGTTCTCACCATTAACACTTCTCAACATGCTTCGAGGATCTCTTCTCTCCTTCGCTCTGGCGTTAGCATCTTCACTTGGTACTGGTCCTGCCCCACCTTGCTTGTCTGGAAGGGCATTGTCATGATCCGAAGTTGTACGTAAATCCTTAGCTGTGCGGGCCAGCCTGGCTTTTCGATTATTCAGCCTGTTGATAAACATAAAACATATATATATGTACAAGTTTCAGTTACAAACCAAACCTGTAAAGATGTGAAAATTTACTAGGCTAGATGTAATATTAAATAATATACTGCTGTGCAAATAATGTGCTTATTTCAAGAAACGCATTTATCAATAAAAGAGACATCCCAGTAAGTTTCAGAGTCCAACCATCACCAAATAGATATAGAAATTATTAGAATAGAAGCTTGACAAAAAAGATTTGGCAAGATTTTCAAGAATGTCCAAAAGAGTAGAGGGTAAAATTCATCATTAGAATTGTGTGTTTGGTTTGGAGTAAAAGTTGGGTGACTTTGAACCCAGATTGACCATGTAAATTCCATTTTTTTTTTTTTTTTTATAAGTCAGTTTGCCAACGTAAATTTCCCAAAGAACTCCCAGCGGTGCCACAAATATCTCATTATTAGCAAACATCTATTCCAACGTCTACTGATGCAACACCTATTATGATTCTAGGACCCCCCAAGTACCAACAATGTTATCTAGTGACATTTTGTGGACAACCAAAGGGATCAAGTCTGTCTTCAAAGTAAAATTTCACCTAAACCATCCATAGAAGTGAAGAAAAGGGAGATAAAAGGGAAACGATCCAAAGGTACCGGACACATTAAAAAGATATAAATCTCACGGATAGATATCCCCTCCAGAATGTTTGCACCTCTTAGGATATCTTTACTTTTTTGTCACAAAGTACTTGCCAGCATTGTGATTGAGGGTGACAGTGCATCGTCTTAGATTCCCAGCTATACATTAACCTCTAAAATGACATTTTCACAGCAAGCCATAGAAACTGACAAAATCTTGCAAGAATCACAGAAGCACCAACCTGTTATCTTAATTATCATATGGATCTTTAAGTGAAACATCAAAAAGGAAAGAGTTAATAAACCACTGGTGCAAAAGCTACCGTGAACAGTTGAGGCATTCTCACCAATTTTTTAGCTGCGAAGCTGTAACTTCAGAACCCTGGAAAAGACAATGGAGGAAAATTTTTAAGAAAGAAAGCCCGCTTGTATTTACAAACAGAATTTACTCAAACAATTACCAAATTATAAGGTGCATTTGACATACATGAAGACTTAATTTTTCAGCCCATGTTTGTATTGAAGCTGCATTTCGCTGCATATCAGGTTCATCCAAGAGGGCCGTTTCTATAAGTGCTATCTGTTTTTCATTCATTATAGTCCGCTTCCGTTTTTTCCGCTGCTTTTCTTCAGATTGAACCATTGGAACCTTTTCATCCTCTGCATTTCCTCCAAACGCCCTCTCTTTGATGTGCTTGTGGAATTTTGATAACTCACCACTTTCCATTTGATCAGCAGCATTCTTTCCTCTTGATGAGCTTGTGTCGGAACCACTAGTTTCAACATTCTGAACATCTCTATCAATCAGCCTCAAACCTCGAGATGCAACCTTACCAGATATACCTTTATCCTCCTTCCTATCTTGCCTCATTATATCATCACCTTGATCCCCCCGATCAGTTTTGACATAATACTGCTCCACTTCTTGAAAATCAGAGTTCTCTGATATTTCCTCCTTCAAGTTAGCTCTTTTGTACTTAGATTTTAGAGGTTCTCTTCTCGGTAAAGGTGATGAGCATCCCCCAGTACTCTGGGCCTCCTACCAGGAATCAAATGTTACTTCTGAGGTCATTATGCTGAGAAAAAGCTACACCATCACTTGAAAACTAAAGAAACCAACTTACACCTTGGCAGACACATACCATTAGTGACTAACACGAAAATATAAGTATTTACTTAACTCTGTACTTATGTTTAGTCCACAATGACTGTCCTGAGTTCAATTTTATAGCCAGCAAGGAAGTCTTCTATCATAAGTCTCCCCAGGTGATTTGAATATCAAATAAAATTGTTTGCCAAATATCCAGTTCAAATTCCACATCAGTCAAAATGTGATCACTGACCACGGCATTCACCTGATGATTTTCACTGGCATTGAGTTTGGAAAACTTATCCCAAGATGTTGAATCCTCAAATTTGTTATCCTTGAAATTGCACCAGCAGCATGGTTAAAACACATAAATTATTCATAAGGGAATAAAGGAAATTGATCAAGTAAAGAACAACATAAATACGACATTAATTACTAAAAGCACAAAAAATTACTTGGACTTGATTTTCTTCCAACACTCCAGAAGTAATCAGTGATTGCAATTGGTTAGAGAACACCCTGCAACAAAATTTGAACAAAAAATAAAACTATGATGCTAAATCCAGGAAGTCACACAGATGATGTTTGTGTCGTGTTCGCATATACAGGTTCACTAAAAAGGGTATAAAGAGCATAACAAATACACAGATATAAAGATATGATTGTGTGTGTGTGTGTGTGTGTGTGTGAGAGAGAGAGAGAGAGAGAGAGTAGGGGCAGATCCTCATTTGCATGAGGAAGCCACACAAGTGACAACAAAGCCAACTTGTAGAAACATAACAAATAAGCTTTTCCACCATATCTTTGAGGTTTTAACAAGGAAGTGATAAAGTTTCCAACAACTCTGGGTAGAGGAAGGGGTGACAAACTACATAGAAGAGAGAACTCAAAGGGGCTCTATATTTTTTTCCATCTCTCACTTGAGATGCACACTTCTTAGGCAGATCAGGTAGTGATTTGCATTCCAGTTAGGTTCAATTCCATGAGGTTATTCCTGATATTGAAAGCCACATTTCTATTGTTTCCAAAAGAGATTCAATCCTTCATCCGTGTGGCTTTAAGCACCCACCGTTTAATTCACTTGGTGAAATCTACAAATACTTCAAATCCAAAGCGAAAGTGTAACCGAAGTGATTGCAGTACTCGTAATGTTACTATATGTCTGAAGATAAATAGGTCTATTTATGAATGCATAGACATGAAGAAACATTTTCCTGGAGGCCCCTGTTGGATGGTCTTAGCTTGAGTCTATTGCTGACTAGGATATAGGGTGGCTGGAATGAGTCCTCATAGAGAATGGAGGAAGTGAAGGATCTTAGTGGTGATAAGGCCCCAGGCCCTACTGGTTCATTGCTAACCTTTTCTAGACCTGCTGGGAGGTTCTCAAAGATTTGATGAATGTATTCCATAAGTTCTATGCTCGAGGCAAGTTCGAGAACAGTCTTACGCTACCTTTATCGCCCTTATTCCCAGATAGTTGAGGCAATGGAGATTAAGGGCGTCTTTCTCTCAGCTTCGTTGGTAGTGTATAAATTTATCTACAAAGTCCTTTGTTGATCGATTATAGATGGTGTTGGAAAATATACTTTCCAGCTCTCATAACGCTTTAATTAAGAAGTGATGTATATTACACTGAATTCTCATAGCTAGCAAATGCCTTGATAGCTTAATCAGATTAGGCATTTCAGGTGTGCTTGACAAGTTAGACTTGAAGAAGGTCATGATCATTTGAATTGAGGTTTCTTGCTATTTTACTCAGGATATGCAGTTTCGGGAGAGACGGTGCCAATGGATAACACATTGTTTTCCTTGATTGTTTTTCATTTTTGATGGACGGCTCCTCTTTGAGTTTCTTCAACAGTTCTCTGGGATTGCGACATGGGAATCCTTTATCACCACTGCTCTTTGTACTGGCAATGGAAGCACTGAGTAGAATGTTGTCAACTACAATGAACAAAGGGCTTCTTAATAAGCTTCTTGGTGGAGAATAGAAATAATGAAGAGCTCGTCTTGCATCATCTCAAGTTCATTAATGATACCCTGATCATTTAAGAGGCTATCCAGGATTGTATCACCATTTGTGTAGTTTATTCCTATGCTTTGAAGCTGCCTCAGGATTGAAGATCAATTTGGACAAGTCATAATTAGTACCGAATTGAGTAGTGGATAACATTGGTGGTTTCACACATATCCTTGGTCATATAGCCCTTCCCATGAAGTATCTAGGTCTCCCATTGGAGGCACCATTTAAGGCAAAATCCATTTGGAAAAAAGTAAAAAAAAAAGATGGAATATTGGCTAGCAAAGTAGAAGCGGCTTTGCTTATCTAAAGGTGTGTGGGTTGCATTGAGCAGGAGTACTCTCTCTAACTCAGTTGACCTATTAACTTTTTCTATTCCTTATCTAAATAGAAGTACCCCAACATTGTGGGATTTCTTGTGGAGAGGTATCGATCAAGGGTTCCAGGTCTATCTAGCCAGTTGGTCCAATAAAATAAGAAATTCATGAACATTTAGCCCATTAAAATCTATTGCCCCCACTCAAAGGAACAAAGTTCTAAAAAATAAAGCTTTCAACTCATTCATAGTGGTCTTGCGATCTCTAGCTCCAACTCTCCAACTTGCTAGAAATCCACCAATCTTCTAGGCATGACCCATGATATTCCCACTCCTGCCAAAAAGTAATCTCATGTGGTCCAGACCAACTCGCAGTGTAGAAGCAAATGATCCACCATTTCACCATTCTTCTTGCACATGCAACACTAATCCAACACAATGATCCTGCGTTTCCTTAGGTTGTCTATGGTAAGGATCTTTCCTAAGGAAGCTGTCCAGACAAAAAAAAAAGCTACTTTTGGAAGAGTTTGTCTTCCACAGAAAGGCATTCATGCCTTGGCTAGTCAAGATCAAGTAGAATGATCTAACAATGAATCTACCTTTCTCGGAGGGGTTCCAACTGATTTTGTCTATAGCTCCCACTATCATTCTTGTGAAATATAAAAAGCAAAGAACTCAGTGATGACATCCAACTCCCACTATGCTACTCTGATGAAATCAACATTCCATTAATAGAAGCCACTAAGTAAATCCATGAGCTCAGCTACTGAAGCATCTTCTTGTGTGTTTCCACTAACCCACGCCATGTGAAAAAATATTGGAAGAGGGTGGGGAGAGTTCTCCTGTCTTAATAGATATGAGGTTGGTGACGAGTCTAAAATCAACTTTTGGTTCGATAACCTTTTAAGACTTGCTTCCCAGAGTTGTTTCACTTATTCCAATGCAGCAATACTTCGGTTGCAGAAGACTTACAAATTTCTGACAATATGCAACAATGCAATGTAACTTTTATTATAGAAACCCAGTTGGGAGATAAAGATGTTTCTTTGTTCGCATTCCTTTCAGTGGAGAAGAGGTAATGATGATCAAATATGTTGGATTCCATCAAAAAGACAAATGTCTGAGGTTAAATCCTTTTTCTAGGAGCTCCTCCCTCCAGTTGGCTCTTCATTTCCTTAAAAGTATGTTTGGTTGGCCTTAGAAAAGATATAAACAATTTGAGGTAGTGGTATATCATAATCATGGATGGGTGTTTTATGTGAAAGCAGAAATAGGGTGAGAATTGATCACATTCCGCTACACTGAGTTCACTAGGGACTTATGGGCGGCAATATTCAGCATGTTTAGGATTGAGTGGGTTAGGGCCTAGAAGGTCATGCAGTTGATGGCAAGTCAGCAGAATCCTTATGGGTGGCGGCGATATTCAAGATGGCTACAAAGTGTCATCAAAACTGAGTTTGGTGAGAAATATAGGTACATGATTTTATTTTTTTATTTTTTTTCAATACACACACAACACAAATAGCCCTATTGGATTAAACAAATGACATCCCTCCTCCTTTTTCCTCTATTGGCGAGGAGGCACTATTTGTAAAGATCAGGAGCTGGGTGTTTCTCAAGCAGTTTTCTGCCAGGTCTATATGGAGCCGAAGTATAATGCTTGACTAGAACCACGCTAAAACATCTTAGCATACTAGAGTGTGGAACCCACGGATAAAAAAAAAAAAAAAAAAGATCTAGAAGCATGTCCTTCACATCTTTCTGAAGGAAAGTGGAAGGTATTTGGTTGCTAGGTCCAGCCAGGCTATAGAAATGATAGGTCTATGTTCATTAATTTGTGTAAGGGGCTGCTAATTACATTGCATCAAAATTATAAATGACATCAATGTAGTAGCTATCCAAAGTTGTCATGATATTATTTAAAAACCTAGCAAAAAACGGAAAAAAAAAAAGAGAGAGAAGGAAAAAGAACGAGTTTTACAACACCTTAAAAGCTGGACATCATCCTCATTCAAAAAGCCAGGAACTAAAGATTCTGCATGGCTTAACAATAAACCTGTACATACAAGATACTCATGAGAAATGTGACAATATCAGCAATTATGATCACTAGGAAGAAAAAAACAATTGAATGAGTGAGAATTACGAAGGTTCCTGCAAACAATCACAGCTTTCAGAGCATCAGGACTACTGGAAAATTCAGGTGATGATTTAGATAGGTCCATTTGCAAGCACTCCAAAAACTTCAGAAGGAAGAGGTTCCTCTCCTGCTCTGCAGTAAACAAAAAGCTTGACTAATAAGTTCAAGAAGTACAGGAATGAACTTGCAAAAGTTGTAATAAAATTTACAAAATCATTGATAAAGAATCAACCTTCACAGATTGTGGGAATAAAACAATGGAGATTTGCAATTATTTTGACAAATAAGGATGTTCTCTGATGTTCATAGGAAGCCTGGGGCATGTTATTTGGAACTAGGTTAAATCCCAAATTTGTTCTATTTGGTAGGCCCAATGGTGAAAGTTTATCTAAAAGCCATCCAGCCGCTGCAAATGAATCATACTCAACACTAGCATCTTCTTCCCTCGATGGGAGATTAGATGAACACCAACTGGATAAAAAATCTCCACGAGGAAGTGAAAATATTGCAGTCAGAACTTTAGTCTGGAGTAACACACAGAAAAAATAGTCAAAAACCTCATCAAGACAAATGCTCTGATGGAAAAATATAGATGAATGCGCACTATATCCACCAAATTTACATGTATACCACACATGACTTTCTCAACTGTAGAAGGAAAAGATAGCAACTCAATTTTGTTTAAATTTCTCACTTTTTAGTGAATCATATCAAAGTTTAGTAGTGTTAAAAAAGTCAACACAGTAAATAAGAAAAGTAAGATAAAGGAAATAAAGCAAGGACTTCTTTTGTTGGTAATTAGATGAGAGCGCAAAAAAAAGTTCATAACCAGGCTTTGAGGTTCAACACGGCTTACAAAGTGTATAGTAATGTAAGATCGAAAATTAGAATCATCGGAGAAAATATCAGCAAGTCGCATCGCATTGAGTTGCAAAAAGCCCATTGGGAAACCTCTGTCTGGACAAGAACTATGATGTGTGGGGTCTCTACCAAGAGCATTCTTCAATAACTCAAGAACCTACATCATGACAATTATCAATGGCAAGCAGATTGACAGTAAGCAGGAGTTGTATATAGAATGTATATAGAACAGAGTATCCAGATCAACAATGGTTCAACCATGAATATCTACAAAGTTTAGTAGTACTAATAACATAATGCATTTTGCAGACCACCTTTTCATGTGAGTATCCAAGGGATATTCCAAATGGAATTTGATCCCCACTGAAGCAGTCATCCTTTTTGCTGGGCACTCAACAAACCTAGCCTCTGCTTATGGAGTTCAGTGCCCAAAGAATTGTGAACTTGAGCTAGTAGACAAGCATTTAAAAAAGTGACATTTTTTGGGGCACTAGACCCAGACAAAAACTGTCAAAAAGCTGACCCCCAATGGTCTATCTTGGCTGAAGAAACCAACAAGCTGTACCAACATTTGCCATGGTCTAAGAGAGGGATAAATACTTTGAAAATTACAGCAAACTAACCTCTAGTGCAACAGACTTTGCCAAATTCAGGCTTTCTGGTGAGCTGGCAACTTCATCCAGGTAGGAAAAGCTTTCTGCTTCACACAGACTCAACAGCTGAGAAAAAAGGCAGTTGTGAATGGATCAATCAAAGAGGTTCATTCACGGGTGTACCATGCAATAGAAAACTGTAGTAGATTCAAAAGCATCTTAAGCCTCTAAGCAGATGTGAACAGTAAGTTATCATCCATGACACTCACAATTGATAGGACTTTAGCTTTCATCCTAGAGAGAGCGGCCACAACTCTGGAGGACCCGGTAAAAGGTGGCACATTTAACTTCAAGATAGCTCGAGCCAGAAAAAGAACTCCACCCTTTCCACATATTTCCTGAAATAGTACCAATACAAGTTAAAAACATGAAATACTTTCGGGAATTACCAGCAAACATAAATAAAATGGGACCTAAAACTTCACAGAGCCATCAATATAATCTTCCACGAAAAGATTGAAATACTGAGATCTTCTTCAACATTGTTCCTTTACAGCTGCACTCACACTGTTGTCTGCCAAGTGAAGATTTTGACAATTTAAATCTCCTCGTCCACTAACTCTATGCTTTGCTTTTGAGCCCCATACAAATGCAATATTTTCAGTAATATATATCCAGTACACTTTTTACAGTTTGATAGCATAAGAATGCATAGGAAGGCGCTTCCTAACATATGACTTTGCTTCAAACACAGAGAGGGAAGAAAAACAAAACAGAGAGGGAAGAAACCTTATTCCTGAGTAGGCGCTCTCGAAACAAATTTTGCTGGCACAACTGCTGAAGAAACTGTAATGAAGCCTCACATTGTTGGCATAAATAGTTTATATTAACTATTCGTTCAGCAGTCAGACTTGAATTTGTATAAATATCAGACTGGTGGGCTGACAGCTTGGTCCCAAGTAACCCAATGGCTGTGCGAACTGCTCCAAAAGCTGCATCCATAAAGATGTCAACCTGCCACAGAAAGCTGCATGATCAGTGCATAGTTATGGCCACCTGAAAAAATTTATAAATCAGAGGCAAAAAAATGTGACCGGTCTCTTAACTATGCATTAAATACCAAATTTTCCCGAACTATTGATTATTCCAATTTAGAACTCCAAATTTTAAAATCTCAACAAGGTTATCCTTACCATGCCTTATAATCACTGTACAGACTGTAATTACATACATGACAAATGTTTATTTTTTGGGTACACATAGTAACAATTCTGACATCACCCAAGATACGACATTCAGGTATCTGATTGGGTTTTAGACAAAGCAAAGGAGATTCAGCATTGTGTGGGGATATTGTGCGACAGTTTTGAGGACCAATTTATAGCTCTCCTCGCAGCTATAGAGGCTGGACAGACTTTCTCTAGTTCTCCAAGTGAGATTAACTCAGCAAAGAAGAGAGCTCGAGAATTGAAAAGGTTTAAGTGGACAGTCAACGATGGAGTAGGAGAGGAGTTCTAACCGTGGAAAATCGAAGGGAAGGGCAATAGACATTGTTTTATGAAGCTGAAAATCGTTTCATGGGGGGCTGAAAGGAAAAGTGTCTCAAAATTAGAAACCAATTACATTGTAGGAGATAGAGTACACATCGTTTGCTTACAAGAAACAAAATTGGAATCTATTCCCCCAAGCACCCTGAGGAGTTTGTGGTGTTGTAATCAAGTAGGGTGGCATTATTTACCATCCATTGGAGCATCGGGTGGCATCTTAAGGTAGGTTTGGCAAGTGGGATGAGACACAAAATTCTCATCTAATCTCATCTCATCATTATAACTTTCTCAAATTCCTACACAAAATATAATAAACAATTCAACTTTTTCAGATATCAATTCAACCTTTTCAAATCCCAAGACAATAATAAAATTAAAAAATAATATTTTAAACTTTAATCTAAAACCAAAAATTTTCATCTCACAATCCAAACCTGCCCTGATGAGGAGTAAAAGAGCAGTGGAAAAGGTCGAAGATTGTACAGGGGATTATATGGTGGATTGTTCATTCAAGAATGTTGTGGATGGATATCAATGGGTCTTCACATGTGTTTAAGGTCCAGGTCCTAACTTAGATCGTGCAAGAAGCGTACTATGGGATGAATTGGCTGGCCTAAGCAATATATGGGACTTGCCTTGGTGTATTGGTGGCGACTTTAACGTTACTCGATTTCCGGGTGAACGATCGGGTGGTTCTAGAATCAAGTCACCAATCGTAGATTTCTCTTACTTCATAAATGAACAAGGTTTACTAGACCTTCTTGCAAGTAGCACCTACACTTGGTCATGCAACCAAAAACACCCCACTTGGTCAATGATTGATAGATTCCTAGTATCACCAGAATGGGAAGCACACTATAAGGAACCTATCAAAAAGAGAATTACCAGGTGGTATTCAGATCACTTTCCCATCCTTCTTGATTGTGGAGGTATTTCTGGTGGCCCAAGGTACTTCAAGTTTGAAAACATGTAGTTGAAATCAGATGGTCGAGTTCAACAATGGTGGTCTTCTTATCAATTTCATGGCACTCCAAGTTACATCATATCACGTAAATTGAAGTCTCTGAAGAAAGATTTGAAGGCTTGGAATGAGCAAGCGTTTGGCAATGTGAAAGCTCAAAAATCTACTCTCTTTGAGGAACTCAAAGGATTGGAGGGAGCAGAGGAGGAGAGGGTATTATCTGAAACAGAGAGGGCTCACAAAATTTCAATTGGCCACAGACCTCGAAATGGTTTCTCTACTGGAAGAAATATCTTGGAGACAAAAGTTGAGAGCACTTTGGTTGGAGGAAGGAGGTAAATGTACCAAGTGTTTCCATCGGGTGGCTAATTTGCATTGGAGAAACAACACCATAGAGACGTTGATGATCAATGGAACGGTTTCTTCCAACCAAATCGAGATGACAGATCACATTGTCAACTACTACAAGAGCTTGCTTTTAGAACAATTCTCTTGGCGACCACGACTTGACAAACTTCACTTTGACGCTCTTGAATTGCAAGAAGCAGAACAGCTTGAGAGGCCTCTTGAAGAAACAAAAATCAGAAAAGTATTAAGAAGCATGGCAAGTAACAAAGCTGCAGGCCGATTTTTTTTTTTTTAATATATGTAAATATATTATATTAATCAAAGAATAGGCAAAAGCCTGGTACAATGTATAGTTGCCCTAGCTAAGTAGGAGCAATGGAGATAAGAAAATTTCTAAGCCATTGAAGTCAAGAGCAATGGCCCAAGTACAAAGAGTTCTAGTAAAGAAAGCTTTCAAATCCTCCATCAATTTCTCTTTTTCCTCGAACATCCGTTCATTGCGCTCTTGCCACAACTACCACATGATGCATATAAGGATCATCTTCCACACTACTTTAGGCCCCATTTGAATTCGTAAAGTATCTCTTCTCATCCCATCCCATCTCATTATTGTTAACAGAGATAATTTAGGATACTTTGATATTTGATTGATACTATAATATTTTATTTGTAATATTTTAGGGATGTTTTTCTTTATATCTAGATTGTATATAGCATATAATTAAGCTGTAAATACGTTGGAGATACTTACCTTGTATAGCACTTAGGCATTGGAAATATGGCAACACTAACGTAAATCTCTTCTATATAATGAAAGGAAACCCTATAGAAAAGGTATACAGACCAATTGACATGGTATTAGAGCCCCTACTTTGATTATTGTTTCTCCGTGGTCTTAATCCTTGAGAGTTTCTGAGTTGTGACAGTAGGAAAAAAAAAATTCCTTATCTATTCTCGCACGTTGGTGAGTTTATGAGTTTGTGGTGTTCCCTGAGTGTTTTCTCTCACGTCTGTGGGGTTCTGACTTGTGGGCTCATCACCTTGGTGGCTGTCGGCAGTTGTGAGTGTTGTTTATGTGCCAGTCGGCACTTTTTGTGGTGGTTGACAGCGTATGTGGGTGACTTTGAGTTTGTTGGTAGGTTCTGTGTGAAGCTGTGTGGTGGTCGACCATATGGCTGACAACGGTGCTGGTCGTCGTTTTCTTCTCTGAGTGCTATCGTGTTTGCTGTTTTAGTTGATTTGCCATGACTCTATTCGGGGCAGGTATCACCTAGCGCCTTTAGTTATTTGGGCTTTCAGTTATTTGGGCTTTTTTCTCATTGGGCTTGCAGTTTACATTGTTATTTACCTTGGCCCATCTCTGTCTTGCCGTGACTGTCAAGTCTATTTCCTTGGGTCTATTGAGACTATTTAACTTGCCCATCTATTTTTTTTTTAAGTCACTTTCCTCATGTTTATGGAGAATACTATTGTTCGCTTAACTGGAAAGAACTTTCCTACGTGGGAATTTCAGTTTAAAATGTTTTTGAAAGGGAAAGAATTATCCAATCATATTGATAGTTCTGTTCGAGTTCCCACTGATGAAAAGGAACTTGTCCAATGGGAGGTCAATGATGCTAAGGTGATCTCCTAGCTATTGGGAACAATTAAGCCCCATTTTGTAACCAATCTTCAATGTTTTACTACCGCTCAAGCTATGTGGGACTACCTGTTTCTTATTTATCACCAAGACCATAACACTAAGAAATTCCAATTGGAGTTGGAAATTAGCACTTTTACTCAAGGTAATTTGACCATTGAGCAATTTTATTCTAGTTTTATTCATCTTTGGAGTGAGTATTTTGCTACTGTTCAGGCTAAGGTTCCCCCTACGGCACTCACGACTCTTCAAGCGGTTCATGCTGAGAGTCAATGCAATCAGGTTTTGATAAAGCTTTGACCTGAATTTAAGCATGTTCGAGCAGGTTTATTGAACCGTAATCCAATTCCTTCTCTGGATTTTTGTTTGGGAGATTTATTGCGTGAAGAACAGCAGTCATCCACTCATATGGGTATGACTTCTAAAAAGGTCTTTTCTGAGGTTGTGAATGTAGCCTATGCAGCACAAGGGAGAGGGCGAAACAAGTTACAGTGTTTCAGTTGCAAGGAGTTCAGTCATTTTGCCCACAACTGTCCTAAGAAAGTTTGTAACTATTTCAAGAAAGATGGCCATATAAGCAAAGACTGTCGAGTGCGGCCTCATAACCGCCAATCCCAAGCCTTTCAAGCTGCTGTTCAGTCCTCGTCTTCTGCTGCGCCCCCCACTTTAAACTCTGATTCATCTGTTCTCACACCTGCAATGGTCCAATAGATGATTGTGTATACTTTTGCGGCTTTAGGCCTACAAGGTACAGGTACTAACTCCACTTCTTGGACTGTCGATTCGGGTACTTCTAATCATATGACTGATAGTACGACAGGTCTTCATGGTGTTCGTAAGTATGGAGGCACACAAACTATTTAGATTGTTGATGGCAGTACTCTTCCTATTACTACTGTGTGTACTTCAGGCTCTTCATTTCGAAATTTTTTTGTCTCTCCTGACTTATCTACCAATTTGATTTTTGTTGGACAATTGGTGGATAATAACTGTGATATTCATTTCTCTCGTAGTGGTTGTCTTATGCAAGATCAGGTGTCGGGGACATGATCGCAAAGGGGCCTAAAGTGGGACGTCTATTTCCTTTACAATTTTCTATTCCAACTGTTGTTTCTCTTGCTTGTATGGCTATTTCCAATAATAATGAAGTCTGGCATAAGAAATTGGGTCATTCTAATTCTATTGTCTTTACTCATCTTTTGAAACATGGTTTTTTTGGACAATAAAGATTCATTTTCTTCTCCTATATCTTTTGATTGTGCTACTTGTCGTCTTGGTAAAAGAAAAACTTTACCTTTTCCTGCACATGGTAGTTGCGCTTCTAATTGCTTTAAGATTGTGCATACTGATGTTTAGGGTGTAAGTCCTATTATTTCTCATGGTCAGTATCGTTATTTTGTGACGTTTATTGATGATTATAGTCGATTTACTTGGATTTATTTTCTTCGTTCTACAATTGATGTATTTTCTATCTTCCAACAATTTGTTGCGCTTGTCGAGACAGTTTTTAGTACTTGTATCAAAATCTTATGCTCCGACTCAAGGGGAGTAAATGTCTCATTCCTTTCAGACTTTATCTTCAACAAAAGGAGATCATTTCCCAGCGTTCTTGTCCTTATACCCCTCAATAAAATGGAGTCGCTTAGAATCGTCACCTCTTAGATATCGTTCGTACTTTATTGATTGATTCTTCTGTACCTTCTAAGTTCTAGGAAGAAGCTTTATCTACTGTTGTCTACTTGATCAATTGTTTGCCTACTGCCACTCTAAATTATGATTCTCCCTATTTTCAATTATTTGGCATGTCTCCTGAGTATCCATCATTTCATACTTTTGGGTGTGCTTGTTTTGTTCATCTACCCCTATTGATCGTCAGATTCGTCACAAACTTGCTGCCCAATCTGTCATGTGTGCCTTTATGGGATATAGCCCTACTCAGAAAGGATTTGTTTGTCATGATGCTCATGCAAGCAAATTTCAAATCTCCCGGAATGTGATTTTCTTTGAAAATCAATATTTCTTTCAGTCTCAAGTTATTTCTGATCCTCTTGTTGCTCTTCTTCTTGCTTTTGATTATGTGTCTTCTTCTATAGAGCAATTTAAACCAGGTGTGGTGTATCATCGACGTCCTCCCCATTCTTCAGTGCCTCTTCCAGATACTGATTCGTCATCTGATTCTGCGGTCCCTATACCTTGTCGCTCCACCCGGGTTATACATCCACTGAATAGGTATGGTTTTCCTTATACCTCGCTTACTGTCACTCTCAACACTGTTTCTGTTCCTCGTTCTTTTACTCAGGCAACCACCCAAGCATGTTGGCAGCAGGCCATGCAAGAAGAAATCCAACCTCTTCAAGACAATCACACTTGAGATATTGTGACTTGTCCCTCGGTTGTCAAACCTATTGGTTGTAAATGGGTGTATTCAGTCAAGTTTCGGTTGGATGGCACTAGACATTTATAAGACCCGTCTTGTGGCTCTTGGGAACCGACAAGAGTATGGTATTGATTATGAAGAAACATTTGCACATGTTGCCAAAATGACTACTGTGATAACTATATTGGCACTTGCTGCATCACAAGGGTGGTCTCTCCAGTAGATGAATGTAAAGAATGACATTTTACATGGGGATCTGAAGAAAGAAATTTATATGTCTCCACCTCCTGGCATGTTTGCTACACCTTCCTCAAAGGTCTGTTGGCTACTTCAATCCTTGTATGGACTGAAACAGGCTCCGCATGCATGGTTTGATACATTTCGCTCTACCTTGCTTGCTTTTCATTTTACTTAAAGTTAGTTTGATTGCTCTCTTTTTCTTCGCAAGACTTCTGCAAGAATTGTATTGCTTCTGGTATTTGTTGATGACATTGTGATTACTAGCTCTAATACTAAATTAATTAAGCAATTACAACAGCATCTCAAAGCCTCTTTTCACATGAAAGATCTTGGTCCCCTACAGTACTTTCTTGGCCTTGAGGTGCAGGTTACTGGTTGGTGCATGTTTTTAGGCAATGCACTCATTTCTTGGAAGAGAAAGAAGCAAGACAGAGTTTCCAAGTCCTCCACTGAGTCTGAGTATCGTGCTATGTCTTCCGCCTGCTCTGAGTTCACATGGCTTCGTGGTTTATTAGGTGAAATTGGTTTTCCTCAGCTTCATTCCACTCCTCTTTTTGCTGATAATACAAGTGCTATTCAGATTGTAGCTAATCTTGTTTTCCATGAGCATACGAAACATATTGAAGTCAATTGTCATTTCATACGTGAAGCCTTTGACAAACATGTGATTATCCTTCCTCACATTTCCACCAAACATCAAACTGCAGACATATTCATTAAAGCTCTTTCTAGGTACCAGCATCAGTTCTTGGTTGACAAATTGATGTTTCTTGATCTACAAGCATCAATTTGAGAGTGGATGTTAACAAAGATAATTTAGGATACTTTGATTTTTTTTTTTTTTTTTGAAAAAAACCTCATTGTATTCATATTCAACTTGTATCAATTACATCATACATTTTGTCTATAACTACTTGATTAACAATTGCCTCAGGACCCTCCTCAACCCAATACATGTCCTCCTCACAGTTTAATGACATCTTAGCTAATTAATGAGCAACCTCATTGCCCTCTCTTTGAATAAAGCTCACTTTCCACCTAAAATATGATCTTAGCTTCTGCTGCAAAGCCTCCACCAGATGACCAGCACTAGAATCATCCCTTTCCCCCTTCCTTACTGCACCAATAACTCCCTTCGCATCCCCTTCAAACTGGACATCCCCTAACCCCAGGTCTTCACATAGTACCATGGCTTCCCACAAAGCAAAACATTCTGCAACAAAAGCACAGCCACTTAACACCTTAACAGCACATTTTGCAGCAAAAACTCCACCCTCACCATCTCTGATTACCACCCCAATCCCCAATCTCTTAGAGGACACACTAATAGCAGCATCAAAATTAGCTTTTAGCATTGAATCCCTTGGTTTCCTCCACCCATTGCCTTCCCTCATTGTTGGCTTGACAGCAATTTTATCTATCTCACTCCTTAACCTCTCTTGAGCCAGCTTATAATCTTCATAACCTATTAATGAACTCTGTACAATACTAGCAGGAGTCAGGAATTTTTTCTCAAACACATATTTATTTCTTCTATGCCAAATGTTTCTCATGATCATAGTCTTTTTTTCTATATTCTCGATAGGGAGTTCACTATACATTTCCTCCCAAAGCTGCAAAAAATTTGTTACTCCCACCCTCCATTTCTGTACAGGACTGCCTATCTCAGCCCAAACATCAGAAGCCGCAGGGCACCACCAAATAGCATGCATCTCTGATTTCTCATTTTCCAAGCAAATAGGATACTTTGATATTTGATTGATACTATAATATTTGATTTGTAATATTTAGGGATTTTTTCCTTTATATCTAGATTGTATCTAGTAGATAATTAGGCTGTAAATACGTTGGAGATACTTACCTTGTATAGCACTTAGGCGCTGAAAATATGGCAACACTGACGTAAATCTCCTCTATATAATGAAAGGAAAACCCATAGAAAGAGCATTCAAACCAATTAACAATTATTACAACTTTTCCAAATTCTCACACAAAATATAACAAACAATTCAATTTTTTCAAATTCTAATTCAACCTTTTCAAACTCTAAAACAATAATAATATTAAAAAGTAATATTCTAACAATATGTTACTCAACATTTATCTTTCATCTAAAACTCTCTTATCTCATATCTGAATCCAAACCAGCCCTTAATCTGTTGAATACCTCTCAAATTTGTCCAGCTAGCCATAACCGCTACCACAGTCTCAGGCATAACCCAAGCCAACTCTACCAATAACTTCATTTCATAATCTTTGCGCTATCTCATAGTGTAGTAAGAGATGGTTCACAGATTCACCCCCCTTCCTACACATGCAACACCAATATGCGATGATCACCCTACGTTTCCTCAAATTATCAGTTGTGAGGATCTTACCCAAGAAAGCAATCCACAAAAAGAACGCTATCTTGGGTGACGCCTTATGTCTCCAACGCTTTCTCCATAGAAACTGAATATGCGGCTCTTGAGTGAGAGACTTATAAAAACAATGTACTAAGAAAGTGCCTTTACATGCAGGTATCCACCACAGCCTATCCTGTGAGTTACTTAGTTTACTGGAATACAAAAGGCTGAAAAGGTTTCAAAACTGCCCATCTCCCAATCTTGTGCAGCCTTACTAAAATTGATGTTCCACTGAATTTGCTTCCCCAATCTCACCATTACCTCTGCCACTGAAACATCTGTCACTTGCAACCCGGAATGGTAAAGGAAAAGAATCCTTTAGAGCAACATTATCACACCAAGTGTCATACCAAAATTTAATTCGGGTTCCCTCCCCTAGACAAAATCTAGTGTGGCGGGTGAAGACCTCCCACCCTTTTCTTATATGTTTCCACAACCCCACTCTATGCACCCCTCTCACTTTTTTTGTGCACCAACCCCTCCATAAACCCCCATATTTGCAAAGGGCTTCAGGTCCCTTGTGATACCTCCACAACCATTGACCAAGTAACGCCTGATTACAAAATCTCATATTTCTAATACCCAAATCACCATTCAAGAGAAATCATACCTTCTCCCACTTAACAAGGTGAAATTTGAATTCCACCCCCACTCCACCCCACAAGAAGTCCCTTTGAAGTTTCTCCAGACAAAGTGCCACATTTGCTGGAATAGGGAACAAGGGCAAAAAATAGGTTGGTAGATTAGAAAGTGTATTCTTGATCAGGGTAATCCTACCACCTTTCGACAGGTACATTCTCTTCCATCCTACTAAACGATGCTCCACTTTCTCAACCACTAAATCCCACAATGGAGCCATTCTCGAGGCAGCTCCCACCAGAAGTCCAAGGTAAGTCATAGGTAGCACAACAATCTTACACCCCAAAATACTAGCCAACTATCTGATACGCCAAACTCCTCCAATAGGCACCATCTTTGATTTTTCCAAGGTTACTTTCAACCTGGAAGTTGCTTCGAAAAAAAGGAGAAGGGCCTTCACAACTCGAACTTGGTTTTGATCTGCTTCACAAAACAAAAGAGTATCATATACAAATAACAAATGAGAAATGTTAATAAGTCCCCTATCTGGGGAACCGATTGCAAAACCAACCACAAAACGATTCGCAACAGGGCTAAGGACTTCTACTCAATGCCTCCATCATAATAACGAAGAGTAATGGGGACGGTGGATCTCCTTGTCTTAAACCTCGTGTGCTATTAAAAAAACTAGTTCGGCTTCTGTTTATCAGTACGGAAAATTTCACCGTTATGCACCACTGAATCTATGAGCACCATTTCTCCAGAAGGTCAAGAAGGAAGTCCCAATTAACATGGTCATACGCCTTCTCCATGTCTAACTTGCAAATAATCCCTACATCGCCAGCTTTCAAGCGACTATCTATACATTCATTTACGATAAGAACCGCATCTAGAATATGTCTATCCTTTACAAATGCATTTTAGGGTTTTGAAATTATCTTTCCCACTACCTCACTCAAGCGATTCTCTAACACCTTAGAAATAATCTGGTATACCCCATTGACAAAGCTAACAGGCCAAAACTCCTTAATACCCTCCAGGCCGATTTTCTATGGCTTTCTTTCAAACATGTTGGGAAGTGATCAAAGAAGGTATAATGGGAGTCTTTCAAGAGTTTCGTGAAAATGGTTTGTTCATAAAGAGTCTCAATGCAACTTTTGTTCCTCTCATTCCGAAAAAAACCCATCGTTGTAAAGGTAAAAGACTATTGCCCTATTAGCTTTGTCTGCGGGATTTACAAGATCCTTTTGAAAGTTTTGGCGAATCAATTGAGCATGGTTGTTGAGAAGTTAATTTCAAAGCCTCAAAACGCCTTTGTCCGAGGTAGGCAAATTCTTGATTCGGTGCTTATTGCCAAAGTGTCAGAAGTCTTGTGTAAGCTTGATATGGAGAAGGCCTATGACCATATTAATTAGAGATTTTTGCTCTACATGCTAGAGAGATGTGGCTTTGATTCGAAATGGTGTTCTTGGATCAAATAGTCTATCTCTATTGTTTGTTTTTCTTTCTTGGCGAATGACACCCAAGGGCATTTTTAAAAGCTCACGAAGCTTGAGACAAGATGACCCTCTATCCCCACTACTTTTTGTTTTTGTAATGGAAGCATTTAGCAAGATGATTTCAGGTGTCGTGGAAGGCAAGTTCTTATCCAAATTCTTGGCAAGGGAGGCAAAAATACTGGTTCAGTTCACATATCTCACCTATTATTTGCTAATGATACCCAAATCTTTTGTGGCACCAGTCATGATCAAATTCAAGCTTTGAGGGCAATTCCTTTATGCTTTGATGCTGCTTTGAGGTTGAACGTGAACTTGGCTAAATCAGAAGTAGTCTTGGTGGGGAATGTTCCGAATGTGGAGAGCATGGCTAAACATTCTAGAATGCAAGATATCCCAGCTGCTGATAAAATACTTGGGTCTTCCTTTGGGTGCTCCATTCAAATCGAAATCGATTTGGGATGATGTACTAGAAGAAATGGGGCAGAAATTGGCTAGCTGGAAAAAGATGTATTTATCCAGAGGTAGTAGGGTCATTTTAATCAAAAGTACCCTTTCCAACTTGCCAACTTACTTTCCATCACTCTTTCCACTTCCCACCAAGGTGGCTCATCGCCTGGAGAAACTTCAATAGGATTTCTTGTTGTGGGGGAGGGGGGTGAATGATGAGTCTAAATTTCACTTGGTAAAATGGGCCACGGTGTGCTCCCCTATTCTAGAATGAGGATTGGGTATTCAGAAATTGAAATCTTTTAACAAAGCATTGCTTGGCAAATGGCTATGGAGATACCACAACAAACGAGAAGCATTAGGGAGAGCCGTCATAGAATTGAAGTATGGTAGACCCATGGGGAGAATGGTGTTCGAATGAGGTAAATGGGTCATATGAGGTGGGACTATTGAAACATATAAGAGGAGGATGGGACATTTTTTTTTATAGGTAAGAGGATGGGATATATATTCAAGAAATATTCGTTTTGAGGTAGGCGATGGGTCCAAAATCAAATTTGGCAATATGAATGGTGTGGCAATAGGACACTCATTGAAGCTTTTCCAAAATTCTATGGCATAGCAAGAATGAGAAGCTTCAATTGCGGACCTCTTAATCTTATCTCATGGTACTCCCCAGTGGAATGTCACATTCTCCGAAGATGCACAAGATTGGGAAGTTGATGCTTTCTAGGAGTTCTATGACCTAGCGGCATACTCTACCTGTATAATGAGGGAAGTTGAAGATCAGATCTTTTGGTGCCCTTCTAAGAAAGGGAAGAATTTTATTTTTTTTAATATGTAAAACTGAAATTTTATTCATAGAAATAGGCATAGCCCAAGTACACAGGAAGTATACACAGAAAATGCCTAAATACTATCAAGCACTAGTGAGCGAAACAAACAGATCATGAGAACTGTAATCATTACAACTAATGGCCGAAACCCAAGAAAATAAAGTATTATAAAAGAAATTCTTCAGCTCATCCAAGGAACATTCCCAATCTTCAAAACACCTTTTATTTCTCTCCATCCACAAACACCACATAATGCAGAGAGGAATCATTTTCCACACAACAACAATGTGAGCATTTCCCCTAGTTCATTTCCAGCACCTAAGAATATCCTTAACTCTTCTGGACATAACCCAAGCTACACGTAAAAGATATCATTCCACAAGAACTGAGCCACCTCACAATGTAACAAAAGATGATCCCTAGATTCCCCATTTTTCTTACACAAGAAACACAAATCCATAATGATGAGATCATGTTTCCTTAAAATATCAGTTGTGAGCAATCTCCCAAGAGAAACAGTCCATACAAAGAAAGCAATCTTTGGAGGGACCTTACACTTCCAAATAGCCTTGCAGAGGAAACAATGATCATTAGAGAATCCCAAGAGAGCCTTGTAATAGGATCGCACTGAGAACTTATTACTCCCACCAAGAATCCAAATCATCCTATCCTCCATCACACTACCGAATGAAATAGCATACAAGGAATCAAAGAAATCAGCAAACATTCCAAGTTCCGAATCATGAGCCACTCTAAAAATTCTGACATTCCAATGGAAACATTAGAACACACCAACAAATCAGCCACCACAGCTTCTTTATCACTAAAAATCTGATAAAGAGACAGAAACACATACTTAAGAGCCCTTGCACCACACCATCATGCCAAAAGTAAACACCATGACTATTTCCAACTGCCAACCTGAAAAGTTGGAGAAACCCTCCCATCCGGAACAAATATATTTCCAACTTTATTAAAACACCAAACCCCCCTCAAGCTCCCATATTTTGAATCTATAAGAACTCTCCACAAGCCTTTCCTTTCCCGATGATATCTCCACAACCATTTCCCCAAAAGAGTTTTATTGAAGGTCCTCAAGTTGCGCACCCCCAAACCATCACAAGTTACAAGAGAACATTTTTTATCCCACCAAACAAGATGAAATTTGGCTTCCTCCCCAATACCTCCCCAAAGGAAACTCCGAAAAGTTTTCTCAATATGTGCTACCACCCCTGTAGGTAATGGAAATAAAGACCAAAAACATGTATGGAGGTTGGATAAAGTGCTTTTGATAAGAGTTAGGTGCGGTTTAGATAGTGAGTTGAGATGAGATGAGTTGAGATGAAAGTTGAATAAAATATCATTAGAAATTTAAATTTTAATATTAGTATTATTTTAGGATTTGAAAAGGTTGAATTATTTATTATATTTTGTATGAGAATTTGTGAAAGTTATAATGATGAGATGAGATGAGTTAAGATCGTTTCTCAATCCAAACGAGGCCTTAATCTACCGCCCTTTGATAAATAAATTCTATTCCATCCTGACAACCTTCTATCAATCTTTTCTAACACACCTTCCCATATAGAGTTCGCCTTGAAAGCAGTCCCCAATGGAAGACCAAGATATTTCATGGGTAGCATGATATCTTACAGCCCAGGCTGTCTGCCAACCCCTAACATTAGACACTGTACCCACAAGAACCATTTCAGACTTTGAAAGATTTACCTTCAAACCTAAAACAGCTTCAAAACAAAGCAAAAGAGCCCTCAAATATTGAATATGACCACAGTCCGGCTCACAAAAAAGTAAAGTATAATCAGTCAAAAGAAGATGAGAAATATTAACACCTCCCATAGTAAAACCAGCAAGAAAGCCTCCATCAAGAGTAGCACTCAACATGCGACTAAGTACATCCATCACGATGACTCACAAGAAAGGGGAAAGAGGTTCCCCATGTCTTAATCCCCTAGAACTGTGAAAAAACCCCTCCGGTGCACCATTGACCAAAATTGAAAATCGAATAGTAGAGATACAATGTCTAATCCATGAAATCCATCTTTCTCCAAAACCATATCTCCCAAGTAACACAAAAAGGGTTGACATGATCATATGCCTTCTCCATGTTTAGTTTGCAAAGGATGTCAAGTGTTCCCGCCTTGATTCTACTATCCTAACATTCATTGGCAATTAGAACCGAATCCAAGATTTGTCTTCCTTCACAAAAGCATTCTAAGGTTTTGAAATAGTGCTACTCATAATGGCAGTCATTCGGTTAGCAAGAACCTTGGCAAGTATTTTATACACCCTATCAAGGGGATGCTTGGGGAATGAGATAGGATGAGTATTTTGTAAATAGTAGTAAGATGATTTGTGAATAGTTCTTTTTATAGGTAAGATGTTTTGTGAATAGTAGTGAGATAATTTGAGTTAGGTGCCATTTGGTTAATAAGTTGAGATGATAGTTGAAAGTTGAATAAAATATTATTAGAATCTTATTTTTTAATAATATTATTATTATTTTGAAATTTGAAAAAGTTGAATTGTTTATTATATTCTGTGAGAATTTGGAAAAATTGTAATAATGAGATAAAACACTTTCACTATCTAAACGGGGCCTTAATGTTTTATGGGGTTTTGGGAAAGGAGAGAGAGAGTTGAAAAAAACATATTACAAAATTAAAATATTATTAGAATATAAATTTTGAATATTATTTTTATATTATGGACGCTTTATTCTGTCTTCACTTATGAAAAGTCAAGCCGATACAATAGGCATTGCAATGCAAAGAGCTTTGCTTGGACAAATAGAAGGGATTTTGAGATTTGAAAATGTTGAATAGTTTTTGTTTGAAAGTTTAGGAAAGTTGTAATGATTAGTTTGTAAGTGTTTGTGTTTGAATGGTGTTTGGAAAGAACATGAGATGAGATGTGATGAAAATGATTTCCAAACATCCCCTAACAAGGCTGATGGGTCAAAACTTCTTCACCACCACTACCGCCACTTTCTTAGGAATAAAGGCAATAAAAGTCGCATTAAGGCTCTTTTCGAATTTTCCAAAGAACGAAATTTGTAACAGACCTTCATAATATCCTCACCAACCATATCCCAACCTTCATGATAGAAGGCCATAGAGAACCCATCTGGAGTCGATGCTTTATACTTAGCCATCCCACGAATCACCTAAAAAACTTCATCCTCCTCAAAGAAAGGGAAGTTCACAGTCAGTTCCTACTATCAAGCCATGATCACGCATAATACAAATTCATTCCCTCGGAAGAGTATTTGGAAGACAAAAGCACCATGAAGGCAAATTTTTTTGTATGGACGGCTTCACTAGGGAAGATCCTCGCAATAGACAACTTATGAAAACATCACATCATAGTCATGGATCGGTGTTGTATGTGCATAAAGAGTGGAGAGACTGTAGATCATCTATTACTTCATTGTGAGATTGCAACGACCTTGTAGAATGACTTCTTTGCTTGGATGGGATTAGCTTGAGTGATACCAAAAAGTGTAATCGATCTCCTAGCTTCTTGGTGAGGCATTTAGGGCAACCCTCATATTGCAACAGTGTGGAAGATGGTCTCAATATGTCAATGGTGGTGTATTTGGAGAGAGAAGAATGCAAGAAGCTTTGAAGATCGAGAGTGGTCAATGAATGAGCTTAGAAGTTTACTTTTCAATACTTTACTCCATTGGTCAATTGTAATTGATTTTAATGGCATGTCTTTTCATGACTTCCTTGTATCACTAAACTAGAATGCATAGGCAATGCTCTTGTATATGTCCCGTATACTCGGGCTTTTGTCTAATTCTGTAATTTATGATCAATAAAATTTTTGGTTATCGATAAAAAAAAATTTCATACAAGTGAAGAACCATTAGCATGCAAACAGGTAGCTTTGGAGAGAGAAAAGTTATGTTTTCCAACCGAACCCTCTTTCCATGAATAGAACCTCTAACAAATCAAGTGGTCAAGATTGTACCTTAGGGTGCGCAAGCAATACAGGAACAAGGTCGTGCCACTGTGAAGATATGCATCCCGTTAATAGATATAGACTGCTTGCCACAAGTGCTGAATGCACCAGGGGAATGGGACCAAAATTATGGTTATCCTGCGTCACAAAGGAAGCATTAGTAAAGATAAATAGTATGGAAGATAGATCTGAAAGGTGAGAGAATTAAGTACAACCTGTCTATAGCCACCAAGAACGATCAGCAAATAAAACACCAGGTCAAGAAGCTGCTCCAACACTTTTACATCGTCTAGCAAAATCTGTAATATTTTAATCAGGTGAGGATCATCACATTTTTTCTCTTATTCTACTCCCAAAATCTTCATAATTTTCTAAACAAATATCCAAACAGGTGGAAAGAGAGATATGCAGGCAACCTATGCAACTGACCAGAAAAATCTAAAGCATCCACATTTATGTCCCTTTATCATGTGAAAATTATTTACACTGACTGTAATTGTAGAAAATCCCATACACCTTAGAGTAGCAAAAATGGAGATTTAGATAGGAACACAAATTACGTATATCATTCTATATCTATTATATGCCACCATAACCAACAAGACCAAGCCAAGTCCTCAAAACCAGGAGATGGGTCAGGGCTTCTCTTTTAAATTAAAAGTTCAAACAATTACAACCCTTTCCCTGTTCTTATCCCAAGGGGGAGCGCTTCACCACTTTGGGCAATACCCATACAGGGGGAGTGCCTAAACAAGAGTTTTAGCAATACTAGCACTGAATACTAAAACGTTATAATCTTGGCCAGCAAATTCATATGGGCAATGCCCATATATAGTTAAACTCTGCATTATGTTATTGATCACCCAGATAAACAATTTTTAGGATTTATAGGCTGCGGATACAACAAGAACAAAAACAACAAAACAGAACAGAAGAAATAAAACTATGGAAGGAATTGCTAAAAGTAACCTGCTCAACTTTAGCATGACGAGGTGATAAGTCACACATGGTATGCAAGAGCCGAATACCACATAACAAATATCTGAAAAGAGCTTCCTCCCTATCAGATGATATGAGAACTCCAAGAAGGTGCAAAGGAAGAAAGGTTGCTAGCTTGTCCATATCAATCTGATAAATTGATAATATTAAATAAGATATATTGATAAAAATATAAGATCAGAATTGCAAGATGACAATGATATTAAAGGTTTTGTTTAACCTTTATCATCGATCCTTTTTCAGTAAGGTAGTGAATTGTAAAATTTTCAGAATCCCTCAATAATTTGTTAAGTTCCTGAGAACTAAGCCCATGTAACTCCTTCACTGCTGCAATTAAGTCAATGGCCTGTTCATACAGTAAATTAAACAAAACATGAGAGATAGAAATTGGGTCCCAAGAACAAAATGAACTTGAACGCAAACTTTTTTTAAAGGATGCAAAAGAGATGTCTATATCCAATTCACAAACAAAGGAACTGGCATATGTGTGTGTGGATGAAGTCTGTCTCAATGTATTTAGCACCAAAATTTACTTTAATTTATAACTCTTACTTGTGCAGCACTACATGACGGTTCTTCCTTTGCATGCCTCATCATGGAGAATCTAGAGCCAATAAAAAGAAAAGAACATGGATGGAAAAAAAATAGAAAATAAGCACCAAGTACGATTCAAGACCATAAGCCATTCAATAATGTATAAAAGTACAGGAAAAAGCTGAGAATTGAATGTGTTGAAGCCACTTTAAGTGCTAGATAGTGAGGCAGACATTAGGTCTGCACAGAAGCAAAATGATATATAGTTTCATATGTACCAGAAGGAAAAGCATTTCCCATGCCGTCCAAATGTCAAATGATCCTAAAGTGATCATTCCAGAACGTACTTAACTTTTAGTTGCAAAAAGACATCAATATTTAGTATGTGCACCAAGCACACACCATAATGTCATTGAACCTTACTCATCAACATTTGGAATGTTGAGTTCTTGATGACATACTGGTAACTTTTGCACATGGACAAACTATACTAAGCAATATCATATGTTGGAAAAAGTTGATCTTGCCATCCCAAATTAATGAAACTGTTATATTACATCATATCCAACCAATATATCTAACATGTATATGGATGGATGGTCAAACACCTAATCTCCCAAAAATCCAAATATATTAACATGGACATGCTTGGCAAACAAGGATATGGGATTTATGCCGCAGTGCCAACGCAAATGTGAAAAAAAATTACCGTGAGAAAATTTAACAAAAAAGAAAATATCAAAAACAAAACACAAGGAATTATCAATTATGTGCTATGTGGCCAAGAAGGGCCATGTCATGTTAGAAAAAATGAGCTGATAAAAAAGCAAGAAAGAGGTTAGTGGCTATATAGAAAGTACAACAAATTCTTGAAGGAGTAAGATATAAAATACACTGAAAAACCTAATGGTGGCCACATTAGGAATTCTAGACACGAGTGTTCTATGCTGCTAGAAAAACCTAATGAAAGCCACAATAATGAGATAGGAAAAATACATCCACGACACATATAGCCCAAACAGCTACATCCTTCTTATTCATCTCAATTCAATTACAATATTACCCCTGGAGTGTAACTAGCTTTATAAAAAACCCTAGGGGTTGGCTCAAGTAGTAAAGGCCTTGGTCTTGGTGGTATGCTCCCTCCAAGATCTAAGATTCGAATCCTCCTGGGTGCAAACAATCTCTAGGGCCATCGGACTGGAGAATTTTTTCCTTGAATTAGCCAAGATGCACTTGCAGGACTTTATAGAAATCGATACAACTTTCCTAGAGCTTGTAACTAGCTTAGCTACAATATGTGCTCGTGAGTGCAAAATGCACATAAACATGCATACGTAAATAGAATTAACCAACCCCCCCCCCCCCCAAAAAAAAAAAAGGGAAGAGTTATATACAAAACATCTTCTTTCCAAAGCAAGTGAAGTGTTATATACAAAACACAAGAAAACCAATACCCTAGAGGCCATAAACTCAAGTATGCCCTAACAATTAAGGGCTAGTTTGAATTAAAGACTTTCTTGATCATTTCTGAAATATTTGGGCAAAAACTTTAGGAGAGAGGTTTTTGTGAGGTTTCGTGAAAGTGATGATGCAACACCCTAGTCTCACGTCAAGAAAATGAATAATTCACATAGCGTAGATAAGTTATAAAAGTAGTCATGAGTGTTATTGCCTACTTACTAGGAGAAAGTAACCTTTATGACTAATTCTACAAAATCTTCAAATTGACTAATATTTTAGGGTTTATAGTCTATATTGGCCATCGCTTTCCTTGTGCCATTACACATGATATTAGAGCCACCTAGTAAGGCTAGCCATGTGATTCTAGAGCATTGTAAAACATGGCCCAAACTATGGTCCATATTCTTAGAGGGAGAGTTTGTAAACCCCTAGTCCCCCTTTTTTTCTCCAAGAAAAGGAATAAAGCACATAAAGTTGGTTAGTTACAAAGGTGGTCATGGGTGCTAAGTCCAACATTTGCTACTTACTAGGTGAAACTGAGCTTGACCATTCTTTTGATGCTATAGTAAAGATGTGGCTAACGCATTCCTTAGGTACTTCCAGATGGAGCCAGTAGAAAATATGTTTGGATTGAAATAGTTTTTTTATCGGTAATCAAAGATTTTATTCAAAATTGAAAGGCAATTCGCATAGTTTTTGAGATATGATTATTGAAAATTTTGTGAGATATTTGAAAAAGAAATATTTGTGAGTTCTTTTTTTTGTTTTTGGATTTTGTGATGGCTGTTTTGCTTTCTGTGTTTGTAAAATCATAGAATAAAATGATTAGATGGAAATTATCTTTAAAAATGAAAATTTTTTTTGTGTGTAAAAGATGTTTTGAATTGAATGTAAAAAAATTTTAAAAAAAATGAGATATTTCGTGAAATGGTCACATCCAAAACCAAGGATGGTGCGAAGTTTTAGACTTAAATGATTAGATGGAAATTATATTTGAAAAATGAAAATTTGGTTTGGTGTGTAAAAGATGTTTTGATTGAAGTTAAAAACTTCTTTTTAAAATAAACGAGATTTTCCTGAAATTGTCACATCCCAAACCAAAAGATGGTGCGAAGTTTCTGAAATATTTTGCACATCTTGTCTTGGGGAAATTTTTCGATAAGTAGACAGTAGTAATGATTTTATTGATGCAAACAATAGGATAGAACATGCAAACAATAGTAATGATTAATTGTCATCACAGATTGATATTTCAACATTGTCTTGCCAACCTACTCCAATCACCCAAACAAGCTCCGAAAAGCAAAGTTCATAGTAAGAGCCTACTACCCAAATAGCCAAAAATCGTACAAAAATGAAAATTTTAGCAAGCAAACTATAGTTGCACGTCAATTCTCTACACAACATACTAACTTACCCATATTCAAACAAACACAACCAAGAAAAGCTAAAGTGAAATAAAACAGACAAATCTAAAAACACAATTTAGGAAACCCTAGATTTAGAGCAAGCAAAGTACTTGAACGTTAAAGAAAAAATAACCAACCTACAAAAGCAGAGCGAGCTTCGGGGACAAGTCTGTTGAAAAATAGAAAGAACTTGAACAACTTTAAAATAAATAAATCAGAAAGCTGACCTGGGAACCGTACTGTCCGTGTCGGCGAGCTTCGAGTACAAAGAAGCAAAGAAGAAGAGAAATTTCGCGGGGGTGCAGGGGTTAATGCACTCGACGATGTGGGGATTGAGAAGTGAAAGCTATGATTGAAAGACTGACGTTAATTATTTGTAAGCTTTTTATTGCTGTTTTTAATTTGGTTATGGCTGTTTTGCGACAAACTATTAGCTAACGTGCGCTGGTCAAGCTTTTATTTCAAAGTGGTCTTTACTTTTGAGTTCCATGTTCTGACCGGACGTCGTGCAAACATCACGTAAACACCCCATTAATGATATAATGACACGTCAGTTTATATTTTATTTTCAAATAGACATCACCGTACAGGATTTCGTGCCACTTCTAGTTTGTTCATCTTTCAACAAAGAAAAAATTAAAAAGAAATAATATTTATAGTTACGTAGAGGCAAGTGTTATATAATTTTTTTATAAAAATAAATCTAAATTTTATATAAAAAGTTTAATCTTTTAATGGTAAATTTTACTATTTTTTAAAATAACTGTATAATATTTGTACACTCCATAACTATACGTAGCATTAACCTAAAAAAATATTTCAGCCACCAAATAATTTAACAAAAGTAAATTTATAAACTAAAGTATTTTGATATGGTACATTAGAGTATAAATTTATTTTTATAGTTAAATAAATTTAACATATAGTATAAAATCACGATAGCTTACCATATACGTTTATTAAATCTATTAAAAATGATGCAGTTCTCAATACAAAAACCAATTCTTTTGATGCATTGGCAGAAATTTAAAGGCCTTTAGGATAAATATGATCAGCAAATAAACCATTACGACAATGTTTCCGAGATCACCATGTTTCTTGTGATTTGTGATTATCAGAATTTTTTTAAAAGCGTTGGATGGTAGAATTGCTATAAGAATTCTAGAATGTCTCGATATATGCTGGCTAGGGTCGAGGCTAGGGCCCAGGGAACAAACTCCCTGTAAAATTGGAAAGAAAAAATTAAAACAAAACACATTACCCGCTAGGTTCTAATGGGATCTTCATTAATGGATCCTCAACTTAAGTTCATGAGAAATGGGGTTTGGATGAGAATGCAGTTAAGACCCTTGTTGGAAACCAACCGAACAATGGAATTGTCAAGCTTGACGTGAAATTTAAAATGCATGAACCAAAGAAGGAACATCAAGAGGGTATGGCACTAAATTTTGAGGCTCCATAAGAAGTGGACATTGAAAAAGGTGGAAGGGTTGTGGTCTTGAACACAAACAACCTTCCTTTGGTCGGTGAAGTAAGCCTTGGTGCTGACCTTGTTTGGTTGGATGGGATTGCCATGTGCTCTCCTGGAATCTCTTGCGACTCGGCATTGCAAGTGACTTATATTATAAGGAGCAGGGTCTTGGAAACAATCGTAAAGGCATGACATTTGTTTACCGTCCTGATGGTTTTTTCTTGTTTCGAAAGATTGCTGCTCTTGATGGTATGGAGTGGTTCTCTATAATCACCATCCCAAAGCAATACTTATTCCCCCGTCTTAACCACTTTATCGCATTTATATATGTTGGTAGTGGGTACACCATGATCTATGTCCACATGGGTGGAGGGTTATTAATTAATTTTCTACCACTACCACTTAATTTCAGGGACATTAATTAACCTCCTATGAGAAAACTCTTTAAATAATATTTTTAAGTACATTAAATTAAGAAGAGTGAAAAAGTGAATGCATAAAAGAAAAACTTTTCTTTCTCCACAAATCTCCTAGAGAAATTATTTAGATCTCTTAATTTTGAAGCATAAAATTTTTAAGGAGACTCTACTAGCCTATTAAGTGATATAAATGTGCAAACAATAAAATAACTTGGATTGTAAGACAAGCAAAGATTCCCAAGTTTGTGGGAATTCCACCTATTGAGGTAATTCGAATTAACCTCATTTAACATTGGTATCAAAGTTTATGCTGCTTGTTTTCGCTCATATGAATAGGATTACATGTTTGATGTTTTGGAATGAGTTTAAAAGCATGCAATTGATGATATGCCATGATTGTTTGTATTTTATATTTTTCATTAAAGATTACGATATGACATGTTTAATATTGAATTCTCTACATGAAAACATTCATTATAATGTCATAAACATGTCTCTTGCATTTGGTGAAGTTTTATTGTATATAGAAGAAGAAATCTAAAACCCTAGTTTTAAAATTCATGAAATCTAAAACCCTAGTTTTAAAATTCATGTTTGGACCATGAATTTGAGCCAACTTTTAACCAACCAAATCTTATTTTTTGGCAATAATCTTTTAAGAGCATTGTTAATGGATTATGCATATAATGTAAATGACATTTTTTTATGAATGTAAGATAAATTTAGATTTTGGCTATTCCATTTATATTAGTCTCCACATTTGAATAACTATTTTTCATTATATAATAATAAAATAATATAAAATGAATTTTACTTTGGCTATTCACATCAAATTTTCATATTAAATTATTCATTTATTCATTACATAGTAATAGGTAATTAATAATTAAAAAAATATTTATTTTTTTAACTGTTAATTTATTTTATTTTATCATATTTTACTATTCTACCTATTATATATTAATTAGTAATCATATTTTAATTAAATTATGGGTTAAAAATTATATTTTTCAATTATATGTACTCCATTTTCCAATCCAACTATATTTTATTCTACCAAACGTTCTAAAAATATTAAAAGAAGAGAGGGAAAGTTACAAAAAAATAATTAAATAATGATTTGCTCTGTGTACATTAACTATCAAATTTGATTATAACTTTACATTTACTGTAACTAAAAGCTAAAGAATTTGAAATTGGCTAATCCAATGCATGCTACTTTTATCTCTAACAGTTAAAAGGTTACTTTATTTTTAGATATAGCTATTCCAGTAACAATGCTCTAAGGTTAGAAAGCTTGGTTCATAAGCTTTAATTTGCTATATCATACGCTTAATTTAAACTTAATATAAGTAAGTTATGACCGATTGAAAATAGGTAATCGAAATTAGAAATGACCAGAAATTTGAGTTAAGGAAGAAGTCAATTAACAATATTTTTTTTATCAGTCTCACTCTCGACCCAGAGAGTGTGATTAACCCTTGCACTTGGGGTGCATTTTTGCTCACTTTATTGACACACATACAAATTAATATGACTAAATTTTGTGTTTGGACATCTAAAAACACCGAGAATGATAGAGGTAATAAACACTCTCTGTCACGGCAAGTAGAACAGAGACAAAACAGCCTATAGAGCCAAAATGAAGCCCACACACATAAGAGGCATGTGGGGGTGCATGCAGCAGCTTTTGATGTCCAATTTTTTGCACGTATGGCATGTGTATCTTGTGTTAGTGTCTAAAGTTGATTTATATATATTTTTTTATTGAGACAGACAGCTGAAAAAATATTTTTTAAATCTTTTTTATAAAAATTAATAATAATAAAAATTATTTTTGGGACACTTGTCATACTTCCTTAAGTCCAATTTTTTCTGTGTTATATGAACATTTATATAAATTATTTTTTTATGTATGTATTGAATTGATATTGTTAAATATATGTTCATATTGAATATGTGTCCCTAGATTTAATGACCTATTAAACCGTTCTACATTAGTTGAGAATGTGGATCCTCTATCCATTGAACTATCATACATACATTTATGATTGGATGTTTGACTTCATTATTTTTTAATTAAAATAGATACAGTTGACATTAGTAATTTGTTGGTCTTATGTATAATGTATGTATTTATTTTTATGTGAATGGATAAGATGTAACTTATAAGCATATTGATGACATATCATTCATATTTATTTATTATTTTTCTATAAGATTTGTAGTAGAATTTTCTTCAGAAATGTAATATTGAGAATGTAATTTTATTATTTAGACCATGTAAAATGTATATTTCATGTCTATCGATATAATTTAAGGTTACATTAACATGATACATCAAATTACCAATGAGGCTTCAGATGGAGCCTATGCGCAATGTGTTTAGCCAATGATTATGGATTTTTCATATTTGATAAATGAATTATATGTGTATGAGTTTTGAGTATTTTTTAAAAACTACTCTATAAATTTTATTCAAAATTAATTAGTTATGGTATTTTGACTCATATAGTGGAAGATATTACTAAATTTTCGAGACATTTTCGATCACACTATGTAGGAAGGAATTTCATAGTCTAATTAGATTTTAGAATAAAATTAAATGCGTGTTAATGTCAATCTCGCACTATAAATGTAGTGATAATGGCCACTAAGAATGTAGTTGCTAACATTACTAAATTAGAGAAACTGAATGAGACCAACTATGACATATGGCATAAAAAAATTCAATATTTGCTTAATGAACAAAAGGTTCTAGAAAATATGTCCTACCTTATGATATAACTTGAGAAAAGAAATACTTCCCAACATCGTCGTGATATGGAAACCTATCAGGTTTGAATAAAGAAAGATCGGTGCACACGGTTTACCATGCTTATCAGGGAGTTTGAGAACTACCTAACTAGCCAAGATATATGGAGTCAGATGAAAATTGCCTATGGGGGACATCAGCTACTAAGCTCCATGCTCTCACTTTGAGGTTTAAGCAACATATTATGGATCCCAAACATACCATGAATGAGCATTTGTGGTTGATGTTTGTCTTGATTCGTGATCCAAAGATTGTTGGCAATAATTTCACAGATGAAAAGTAAGTTACCATTGTGATACGATCATTGCCCGAGTCAACATGGGGCAAATAAAGCTCTTTTTGACACAAAGTGAGAATATTAAGATTTTTGTTGATATATCTTGCTATTTGGAGCTAGAGGTGGAGCACATAAATGCATACCGTAATACTGTTATTGTTGTCCAAGCTAAGAAGCGTAAGGCATTCAGGCCTAAGCCCAAGCAACACGTGAGATCTACTAGAGTGGCAAATAGTCTTAAGCCAAGGGATGGAAAAATAGCAAAGCATCATAGAGGCAAGCGTGCTCTACTTTGGTAAAGAACCAAAGTAAATCTTCCAACTGGGCACAAATCTACTAGAAACAAGTGTGTTTTAAAAATTAAGGGCCAGACAAATGGATCAATTGAAAAGTATAAGACCCGACTCTTGGCAAATGGCTATACTCAAAGAGAGGGGTATAGATTATGAAGAAATATTCTCCTCTATGATGAGATTTGTTTCCATTCACCTCATTCTAGCTATAGTTGCATAACTAGATTTGGAACTTTTTCAAATGGATGTGAAAACTGCATTTCTTAATAGAGAACTAAACAAATAGATCTATATAGATCAACCTATTGACCTTGAGGTTAAGGGACAATAGCGCAAAGTATGCCAACTGAAACGTTCTATTTATGGCCCTTAAACAATTGTCTAGACAATAGTACTTCAGATTTCATAAGTTCATTAATTTAATTATCTTTAAGATGCTAGAAGAAGACCATTGTGTGTATGTCAAAATACAGGAAAGAGTTTTCTAATTTTGTCTTTGTGTGTCGATGATATTTTATTAGTTGAAAATAATATGGAAATAATTGTTGCCACAAAAGTGTGGTTGTCCTCTACCTTTGAAATGAAGAACATGGATGAAACAAATTATATGCTGGGAGTTAAAATTTCAAGGGATTGATTTAGGAGGCTTCTTGGTTTGTCATAAGAGACTTACATCATGAAGATTCTAAAACACATTCGTATGCATAACTCCAAACCCATAGACACTTCAATTGAGAAGGGCTATACATTGAGCCTAGAACATTGCCCTAAGAATGATGAGGAAAAGAAAGAAATGATCAAAATTCCTTATGCAAGTGTAATTGAAAGTCTGATGTACACTATTGTGTACACAATCTAACATTTGATTTGCAGTTGGATTGATTAGTCTTTATTAGAGTAACCTATGACCTATTCATTGACAAGCAATTAAGAAGATTTTTCGATACCTTCATGGGATAGCAGACTTCATTCTTTGCTATCATCGTGGAGACATGAGATTGAAAGGTTATAGCGATACTGATTGGGCTAGTGATAAACATGAGCATAAGTCAACGATGGATTATGCATTTTATGTTTAGTGGGGAAGCTGTTTCTTGGTGTAGAAAGAAACAATTATACATTGCTTTGTCCACGATGGAGTTAAAAGTAAGTTGCTTGTTTAGCAGCTATATAAGAGGCTGCTTGGTTAAGGACATTTTTTCAAACCCTAGAAGTTACGGTTCATGCAAATTAAGCCGTTAAGATATACAGCGATAGTATGGCAGCTTTGGCATATGTCAATTAGGGGTGCTACTCAACCCTACATATGCCGGGTGCCGGGGGGGGAGGGTGTAGGGTTTCCACCTTGGCACCTGCCCCCGTGTGCTGGGGCGGGGTATCCCGCGCCGGTACTGGGGTGTGAGGGCAAACACCCCATTCGCTCGGCCCCTTGGCATAAATAGGTCACGAGCCCAATAACGATTATGGACCCAAAATGGCCCATAACCTATTTTATAAGCCCAGAATTTAAGCAAAAAAATTTAAATAATACAAAATTAAATAATAAAAATAACAAAAAATAATTTGAAATAATATAAGTTATTAATTATATACTACTAAGCTGCAATTATTAACTAATAATCATAACTAAGTTATTAGTATATTACAATGACAATTAAGAGCAAACTATTACAAATTCATCTAAAAATATTAGAAATTCTACTATTGTAGCAACATTACAATTAACTAAATTAACAAAAGAATAACATTTCATTTTTCAAGGAATTTGGGATGGTTATGGTGGTAGAAAAGTGAGTTGTGCTGACTGCTGTGAGATTGTGAGAATCGAGATTATAATACCTAAAACATTAATAATTTAAAAAGGAAAACAAATTATAATTATAAACATGAAACAAAAAATAAAAATAAAACTTATATTAGAAATGTAAAAATTACAAATATTAAAAGTACTGACCAAGATAAGATTGAGATCAAGATGAGAGTAATCATTGGATCCTTAAGAGTTTTGGATTAGGATTTAGCATATGACATTGAAATTATAAAAGCTAAAAAAAATATGAGCAAAATAATTAGATACAAAAAATTATATAAAATATAAATACAAAAAACAATTAAGGGACAAATCTTGCAAACCAATGACAGATGGCAATGGTGGGTCCAATACACACGAAGTCATATTGTAGCAAAGCTAGTCGTAGACGCTGTCTTATGTATCATTAGACTAATTAAATTTGAAATTAATACCGATTAAATGAATATAAATAAATTAAAATAATAAAATGAAATTCATGATTACCAGATGGTCCAAATCTAAGCTAATCACCACCCTCCTCCCCGTCAACCTCCTGAAAGTCAAGAACATCTAGAATATGAATTGGAGTCCCCTTATCCAATTTTGCGTGCAAATCAATACCTTTACAATGGTAGCAGATAATGAACTCCGAAATATTGGAGGCTTTGGTACTAAATGGCGACTCTGAGGCTACGGTGCTAATGTGGATAACCAAAATACTACAAGCTATCTCTCTAAAGATAGGATACTTCACAGCATTGCTCTTCTACCAAACTAATATATCAAAGTCTCATGCAAATAGTTGAGTGTCTGCTGCTAAGTATATGTCTAACTCCGACTAAGCCTTTGTAGAATGACGGACTATGAGGTTCTACTCCAACCTCTCACCCCAATCCAACCTAAACTTTTTCCTAACACCAACTTCTGGAGAAGGTGATGGGATAGGTGTAGGTGCCGGAGTATTACCACTCTTGAAGACGGTAAACTCATCAAAAATCTAAAAAGAGTTTTCTTAACCCTTGTCACAATAAGCTCCACCCATGTATTCCCATGCGTAATACCTAATCCATATATCATACCATTAATATTAAATTGGGGGTCAAGAACAACAGCCACATATAACAAAATATTATACCTACTGAAATCTCCCCAATACTTCACCCTCATCAACAATGTCATCTCTCGCATCCTAATATGGTTACTCGCGCATATGTCATCCAATTCTTCTCGTACCCTACATATTTGCTAACAGAAATGAGGGATCTAGGGTACAAAGAACCAGATAGCTTCGTTGTGATCTCGTAAAAAAGTATAAAAAAATCTACAAAAATAGCAACAACCTCCCAATCATCATCAATAGACTTCTCCAATCCACTTATCAAAATATTTGACATATTGAATGTCTTCATCACCAAACAGTGTAAAAGTTGAATGATATTCTTGGGATGCCTCTAACATCAAGAAGATTGAGTTTCATCTTGTAGGAACATCATTACAGAGGCTCTTCTTGGATGTTATGCCGGTAGACCTCACAGCAACCTTGAATTTCTCTAGTCTAGCAGGAGAAGATCTCACAAATCTCACAGCAATTCTGGCTGGGCAATCTAGTTATCAAGATTTTTCAAACCATCAATCACAATTAGATTCAGAATATGTGCATCACATCTCATATGCAAACATTCATCACCTAAGATTGTCTTATTTGCCTCTCTAAGATAAGTATTAAGATGTCCCAATGCGATATCGTTAAATGATGCATTATTAACTGTAACAATCACCACTCATGCCAACTCTCACTCATTTATTGCGGCCTTCAAGGCCCTCCAACCGTTTCACCCTTGTGATTGAAAATTTGATAAAACTTTAAAAAAATTTTATGTAATGTCTAATCACAATAAAAAAAAATGCACAGTTTAAGACATAATTAAAATTTTGGATCAATGTCCAAGTATTAGTGGTGAGGCAAACCATTTGACCCGCCAATTGGCCCCTCAACAACCCTTTTCCTGACATATAATTTTTTTTTCTTTTGCTACCGTGTGGCGAGAATGAAGATTAAACCTAGGTTCCAAGTACTTAGAATATGCTTGGAACCTTTTCCCCTCCACAAATTGAAAAGGTAGCTAGTCCATGATAACCATACGAGCTAGGTGTCTCCTACATTAATTGGGATAATACTTAGTATACCTTTTCAATGTTGCACCCCCACTACTCCCATCCGCCATTTTTTAAAGTCTAACCTCCAATATAGATTGACTCTTCTCTTGTAAAGATTTTAATATTGAATTCTTTTTGCATGATTCTTCTAAGTGTACCTTTAATTGGGATGTACTATGTCTCCTATAGTGACATCAATACACTTTACCATAATGGTTACATTTAACTTAGGGGTTATTAGAATCACCACCCTCTAATTTGATAAAGTGAGTCCAAACTATTGAAATATGTTTCTTGCTTTGTGGGGGAAAGGGGCAGGGCAAGGTTCCGTAGGTATAGAGAGAGTGTTCGTAGATTCGTTAGGTTCGGTGTTGGGGTTTGGGGTAGGGGTAAGAGAGTTAGCACTAAAATTTGATAGATTTTCCGTTTGCCAAAACTGACAAAAATATGAAATGTAGCAAACATTATACCAAGTTCAAACAATTAAAACCATACAACAATCACTCGAGTCTCAAAATAGATTGGGGTTTCCATATCGAAACCCCAAAAGAAAAAACATACATATAAAAGATTAACTAACTAGCAAATCTGAACCAACAATCATTGAAGTACAAGTCTTGCAAATCTAAGTCATTATATATATTGAACCTACAATCATATGGTATGGTATACATTGTTAGCTTGGATACCTTAAAACAATGAAAACAAAGTTTAGTAGTGCCTTTTTTTTTCTACATTTTAGTAGTATTTATTAACATATCGATGCTATTACTATATGTCTATAAACTTAATTTAAATTCTAACGTACATTTTTTAAGGAATAAATAGAGACAAATTATTTTAGTTTTTTGAAATAAAACCAATAAACTAATTACATGTAATAAACTCTGTAATTTTATCTAACATATTAAATTCCATTTTAAATTTTAACAATAGACAGTATGAATAAATCAAGTGAAATTCAAATCTTCTAAAATAATTTGGGGTTTTGAATTGGAACCCTAAACTAATTTAGGGGTCCAATCCAAAACCCTAGAGAATCTCAAACCAAAGAATTTAAAATTACAATAAAAAAAAGCACATGCACAAATCAATCCTCCACAATACATATTTCACAATCTCATCGTCCAACTCTTAAATTTAATCTCATCCTCCATAATCCATATTCCATAACTCAAAAAAAAAAAAAAGAATTGAGAACAAGCCACGGGCACGAGGAACTTACCTTTGGCGACAGACAACGACGACGATGAAATCACGGATGAACAAAGCAGGAGAGAGAGCAACGTTGAGGGTACTGAGAGAGAGAGAGAGAGAGAGAGAGAGAGAGAGAGAGAGATGAGGAATGAGGGTCATGGGAGGAGGGACTTAAAACCCATATCAACACAACGTTGTTTTACCATTGATAAAACGACGTCATTTTGATATGAGTTGTTTTAAAAATAAACCCCTAGCCATCAAAACGACGTCGTGACAAAATATCGTCATTTTGATGATTGGGGTATTTTTTTCTTTTAATATTAGTATGCGGACGGGGCACCCATCCCCCACATCTGGTGGATGGGGATCTGCCTTGCACTTGCTGCCCCACCCTTGCTGTTGACACAAATTTAACGAAGGGTTTTTTTTTCATGTTATTTTCAAATTTATTAAAACTAGGATTTTTTCTCTCCGTACACTTCAAACTTTTTCTCTCCGTACACTTAAATCTCGATGAGGAAAAGTGAAAACTTTTTTTCATTGTGATGCTTTGTTGTTTGTTAAAGTGAGGTTGATTAAGTCTAGAGTGGTATAGGGCATTCAAAATTTGTAGTTATTGAGTCTAAGGAGTTTGAGGGTTTTAGAGATGGTAGACATGTGCTTATTATTAAGAGAGGAAGGAGAGTGGTGACAAAGATTTGCTTGGGTTTAGACACGGCACGATGGTTCATTAGAGCACTGGAGGACTGTTTGAAAACTGGGCATAAGGTGTTTTATTAAGCTCATAGGGAAGGAGGCAAGGGATACACTGCGCAACGATGTGCTAACTTCAAGGGCTATTATATGGAGTTGGTGGAGTATGGTGGAGGTGGTCATCAGAGCCTCATTATTATTCCAGAGGACAAGGGTAGCAGGGGATGAAGTAAGTTGGTGGAAGCATTGAAGGAGGCTGGAAGAGGTCCTGCTATTCCACCACCGCCAGACAAATAGGTTACTATTGCGCAACAACCAGTTGCTTGGTTGTATCGAGAGGTTCTTCAACAATCCACGTAAAGTGTTAGGTTGGGGGCTAGCTTTGACAATTTGGTCTACCCAAGAGGTGGTGTACGTCTGCTAAGAAAAAGTAGCACAACCATTTTAGTAGGTGCCTAGAGCCTTAAGGGAGATGGCAGGGGTGTTGTCGATCTGAAAGTGGAAATGGAGGAACGCGTGCTGCTGGAGCTGAAGAACCAATTAGATGTTATGTAGGACAAAGTCAATTGGCTTATTAGGCGGGCTGAGGAGAATAGACGGATGGTTTAGGCTTGGGCTTGGGTTGGGATCAAAATAAAGTTATACAAAGGGATCTGTCAAGTAGCCTTGCCCCTTTGGGCCTGTCTAAAGGGCCTTAGTTAGATGGGTCGAAGGGGAAGACCAAAGTAGATGGGCCGGGTATATACCCAAACCCAAGAAAGGCATGGAAAGAAAAGGGGCATCTGATCCCTAATATACAGATGTCTGAAATATCGGCTCATCCAAAATCCTTCATTTTAGGGCCGATATCTGGGCCAAGTGCTCCTGAGTTGGCATAGAAAACTTCAGTGGTGCATGGAGAGATAGCTAGTGGTCTGATGGAGGCTATTCGGGCACTAGTTGTGGAAAAAGGACAAATCGTGGGGTACACCATAGATGGCGTAGGGTTGGGGTTGAGTGTTAGAACAAGCCAAAGAGTCAGGATTTGTCGATGAGTTTGGGAAGGCCTCAGAATATGTTGGGGAGTCCTAGTATGACACAGATTATGCCCGAGAGTGTTGGGCTTCCACTGAGTGAAGTTTAGAACTTGCCGATGTGCCCTGAAATACCATAGAATACGCCACAGAAACTGCCGATGGAGGGAGATGAGCCTCTTGCAATGGATAAAAATGTAGTTTTGGGGAGTGGGGATGTGATAGAGAAGAAGGAGGTATAAAGGGAAGGATCTTTGATTCTTTTTTAGCCTTCTAGAATTTCATCAAAGGGTGAGAAGTTCTCAGGGAAGGAACTTTCCCCAATAAGTATTTGGCCTCCTGTACCTCCTAATTGGGTAATGAAAAAGGTAGAGGAATTGCATAATTGTGTGGAGATTTCGTGTAAGGGCTATGTAGACCAATTTAAGGCATTGCTAACAGCCATTAAGGCTGGCATTACCACCAAGGAGTAAGATCGAAAAGAAATAGAGAGTTGAAGCTGCTAACTTGGTCTATCAACTATGATGGAAAAGAGGGGAATGCAAGTAGTGGTAGGAGCAAAGGGAGGGCTGGTATAGTTGATCAATGAAGTCCAAAATTCTAGTTTTGAATGTTAGGGGGCTGAATGAGCTTAACAACTACCTCCGGATATGAGCTTTGTTAAGACATTGGAATATGGACATTATTTGTTTGTAGGAAACTAAGTTGATGCTTATAACAAGAAGAACTATACGGAGTATATGGAGCTGTCAATATTTAGGATGGTCATACCTACCTTTGAGAGGGGCCTCGGGTGGGGTTTTGGTTATGTGGGATAAAATGGTGGTAGAGAATATTGATGAGTTTGTGGGAGAATATTCGGTGGGATGTTTTTTAAAAAATATAGATGATGGGTTTGTATTGGCCTTTGTTAGAGTTTATGGTCCTAATTTGGATTGTGAGCGACGGTTGCTTTGGGATGAGCTTGAAAGCTTGTGTTCTTGGTGAGAGGTTCTAAGGTATATTGGTGGAGATTTTAATGTAACAAGATTTTCTAGAGAAAGATTGGGGGAGGGGCGACAAAACCATGCTATGTAGAAATTTTCAGATCTAATTTCTGAGCTGGAACTTATGGACTTACCTCTAATAGGAGGTGATTATACTTGGTCTTTTAACCAAGCCTGTCAAGACTAGATAGATAATCTCCTTCATGAGAGTTGCATTTTCCAGATTTATGTTAGAAAAGACTTCCTAGGGTATGCTCGGACCACTTTCCCATAATGCTAGACTGTGAAGGAATCCTAGGAGGTAGAAGGCCTTTCAAATATGAGAATATGTGGTTAAAATTTGAGGGGTTTGTGGATTTGGTGAGGCAATGGTGGAGTTCTTATGAGTTGTAGGGCAATCCAAGTAATGGCTTGGTTGGAAAATTGAAAACTTTGAAGAAGGATTTGAAGACATGGAATTAACAGGTATTTGGTGATGTAATATTACAAAAGAAGAGTTTGTTCCAAGATTTACAAAGCTTGGAAGGCGTAGGAGATGAAAATAATTGAAAAGGCAAGTAGTTTCTGAATTAGAGAGGGTGATTCTAATGGGGGAAATTTTGTGGCAACAAAAGTCAAGGGCATTGTGGCTTATGGAGGGGGATAAGTGCACAAAGTTCTTTCATCGTGTTGCAAATTCACACATGAGGTTTAATATTATTGAGTCCATGAACATTGATGGAGGTGCATCTACGAATCAAGCAGTGACAAAGGATCATGTGGCTAGACATTTTGAACACTTGCTATTGGAATCTTATGTTTGGAGGCCTACCGTAGATGGGCTCGCTTTGGAGTCCATGATCAAAGTAGTATGGTTTGGTTGGAGAGACCATTTGAAGAGGAAGTAGTAATCAAGAAAATGAATAAAGATAAAGCTCCGGGCTCGGATGGTTTTACTATGGCATTTGTTCAGACTTGCTGGGAGGTGGTGAAAAAGTCTGTCATGCAGGTTTTTCAGGAATTCTTCACTTTTAGTAAATTTTAAAAGAGCTTGAATGCTACTTTTATTGCACTTGTCCCCAAAAAGGCAGGTGCTATAGAAGTGCAAGATTTTAGGCCTATTAGTTTTGTGGTCAGCATATACAAAATATTATCTAAAGTCCTTGCTAATAGAATGAGCACAGTCAAAGATTATCTCTAAGTCTTAAAATGCCTTTGTGCGAGGGAGACAAATACTAGACTTGGTTCTTATAGTGAATGAGTGTTTGGATAGCAGGCTCAAGTCGGGAGTACTAGGTATTTTATGCAAATTAGATATGGAGAAGGCCTATGATCACATGAATTGAGATTTTCTGTTCGATATGTTGAGTAGATGTGGTTTTGGGGAAAGATGGAAGATGTGGATGAGGCATTGTGTGTCAACAGCTCATTTCTCGATTTTGGTGAATGGAGATCCTGTGGGCTTCTTTAATAGTTTGCGAGAACTACGACAAGGCAACCCATTATCACATCTCTTATTTGTCCTATTAATGGAAGCTCTAGGTAGAATGGTTTCGGCTGAAATTGAGGGTGGTTTTTTTTCTTGATTTTCAGTGGGAGATACCCATGGATCCACCATTATTTCCCATCTTTTATTTGCTATGAACATTCTGTTTTGTGAGGCAAATGACTCAGCTTATAAAGTTGTCTTCCAAGCGTAGAAGCTGTCAAAATAATACAAGGGTAAGTCCCAAGATCGAATTCACAGGGACAATGAGTTATCAAAGCGTTTGTGAGATTTTCTTTGTGTAAAGGATGTATCGATTGTGAAAGATGAAAATGGATGTGAATCTATGTTTCTAAAATTACTAAAACTAAGAGACTTAGAGAAAGTGTGTAGCAAATGAATTAAACTTGCAAGAAACAATAAACAAACACTTGGGTTGGGTTTGAGATTCTTTCTATTTCGGATTCTAGATAATTTCTCGATTAACAATCCAGTCAAGGAATTGATATTCGGAAGATAAAATTAAGCTCAAATTTTTGCAATATTTTCTCAAGAAATTCTCTAATTTACTAGCCAAATTTATATTCATAATCAATCGAAAGAGGCCTTGATAAATTCAAGCTTTTGTTGTGCCTTACGTCAACAACAAAACAAGAGCAAGAGCCGCAATCTATTTTCCATTTGAATCCGACTAGTAATTTAGTGAAATCAACATTAAACAATAATATATTGCATCAAACTAGAATCTAAAATAAATTAAATCTCATTCCACAACCCAAGCTTTAGTAATTAGTTACACATGATATTTTTAGTAACAAAAATAAATCTAAGTGGAACCATATCAAAAACTAAGAAAATATAAATTAACTTTAGAATGTAATAAAAAAAAGTCTATAATATCAACTCGAAGAAATAAGACAAACTAAATTAAAGAAATAAAATTGAAACTATAACAAGGTAATAAAGTTAAAACTCAACAAGGTAATAAAATTGAAACTCCAAAACTTATAACAAGGTAACAAAAACTGAAGCTTATAACAAGATAATGAAAACTGAAACTTATAACAAGGTAATATAAACTGAAACTTATAACAAGATAATGAAAACTGAAACTTATAACAAGGTAATATAAACTGAAAACTCTTGACAAAGTAATAAACTGAAATTCTTCACAAAGTAATAAACTTGAAACTTCAAAAACTAACTCCCTCGGCCTGCTGCCTTCCCCTTTTATAGGTGCTGTCCGTGAGTGGGATACTTGCATGTGTGTGAGTGGAGTTCCAGCTGTGAATAATGTGGAGGTGCCGTGAGTGTTGTTGCATGTTGTTACTTTCTGCAATCTTCTTCTTTCCGTGCATGAATTTGCTTCTGTTTTCTATTTCTTGCATGTGCTTTGCTTTGCTTTTCTTCCTTTTGCATGTGCATGTGTTGACTGCATGTTGTTTCTTCTATTTTTTTCTGCATGTGTGCTGTCATTGCATGTGCATGTGAGTGGCTTATGTGAGCTGTCCGTGAGTTCTGCTGTGCTGCATCAAGTTCCAGCCGTGACTTTTCTGCATGTGCATTAAAGTCTGCATGTGTTTTCTGCTTTTGCTTTTTTTGCATGTTGTTTTTGCATGTGCCGAGTGATGGTGTGAGTTCATGAGTTGCTTAAGTTGCTGCAAGTCCTACATGTGCCGTGAGTTGAACTTTCTGCAAGTGCATGTGTATTTTCTGCACTTTCTTGCATTTTCTGCATGCTGTTTTTCTTCATGTGCTGTCCAAGTGATGCTTGTGCTTGGTTCTCTTTATTTTTCTGCATTTATTTCCTGCAAGTGTGGGTGAAGCCGTGTGATGCTTTCATTTTCTGCTTGTGCACTTCCTACATTAATCGGCCCCACATCAAAATGCATGCATCTAAGTTTAATTAGGGGTAATATATTGTTTCGCATGTCAAAGAAAATTAATTCACATTATCTAACTAATACTCTTATTTTAACTCATAAAGCACTTTTACTCAAGATATTTAAGAGTATTAATGTCACATAATTGACCATTTATCAGCAAATGCAGGACATATACAATCTTTGAAGGCCATTTTACTTTGTTTTGAAGCGGTATCCAGTTTGAAGATTAATCTTGCTAAGACAGATATGGTAGCGGTTGGTGAGGTGAGCATCATTAGGGGGTTGCCTAACATATTGGGTGTGTGGTTGCTTCGTTGCCATTAAAGTATCTGGGTCTTCTGTTGGGGGCTCCTTTTAAAGCTAAGACTATTTGGGAGGATGTGGTGGAGAAATTAGAGTGTAGGTTGGTTGGGTGGAAAATGTTGTATTTAACTTTAGGGGGGGCAGCTTACACTTATTAAGATCACTTTATCCAACCTTCCTACATACTACTTATCTCTCTTTCCTCTCCTTGCCAGCATTGCAACTAGAATAGAGAAAATTTAATGTGATTTCCTGTGGGGTGGAATAGGGGATCAGTTTAAATTTAATTTAGTGGGGGTGGGATAAGGTGTGTACTGCTTTGAGAGATAGAGGATTGAGGGTCCGTAATGTAAAGGCATTCAACAATGCATTATTAGGGAAATGGTTATGGTGCTATAATAATGAGAGAGGAGCTTTATGGAAATGAGTGATTGACATGAAGTATAGAAATTCACAGGGGGTTGGTATTCTAGAGAGGGTAGGGGGCATATGTGGTGGGGTTATGAAATTATATACGTAAAGATTGGTGCTCTTTTACTAGTAATACCCGACTGTGTTTAGGGGATGGCAGTAGGATCAGTTTTTGGCATATGTGTGGGTGAGAGACACGACCTTGAAAGATGCTTATCCTACTATTTTCATAATTGCACAGGAAAAAGAAGCTATGGTGGCTGATCTGCAGATAATAACTCATGGCTTATAAGAGTGGAACATCAGTCTTACTGTGGAGGCATAAGATTGGGAAGTGATTGGTCTAGTGGAGTTTTTCAGCTTGCTGTACAATATTGTCATTGCTGACACAAATGAAGATAAGATGGAATGGAGACCTTCTAGGAAAAGAAATTTTTCTGTATGCTCATTCTATGAGTCTATAACCATGAAACAAAGGCACTACTTTCCTTGAAAGAACATTTGGATGAGTAAAGCACCTATTAAGGTTGCATTTTTTGTTTGGACGTCAGTCTTAGGAAATATTCTAACTATTGACAACTTAAGAAGACGAGGGTTTATAATCCCATATTGGTGCTGTATATGCATAAATAGTGGTGAATCAATAGACTATCTACTTTTGTATTGTGAATTTGTTCAGAAAATCTGGAACTACTTTTTTAGCAGAATTGGAATATTATGGGTAATGCTGAGAAGGGTGGTGGAATTACTAGCCAGTTGGAGAGGGATTATTGGGACACCACAAATTGCAACCGTGTGGAGGATGGCTCATTTATGTATTATTTGGTGCTTTTGGAGGAAATAAACGATAGACATTTTGAAGAACATAAACGCTCCTTAGAAGAGTTTAGGAGTTTTTTGGAAAACTTTGTTTAAATGGGCCATTGCTTTAGATTTGAATAGTCTCAACTTCTATGATTTTCTAGTAACTATTTCTAGTATTTAGATAGGTGTATTCATACGAAGACTTTTAATGTAGTGGGCTAGTGCTAACTTTACATTAATAAAATATCTTATTAAAAAAAAACAAATTGAACGTTTTGGAACAGATGGGGATGGGGGAGGGGGAGGGAGCAGGGCCGGCGGCGTGTTGGTTGATTCGTCAGCTATATATAGTTCTCTCTGTGACACGGCGAGAGGAGAGAGGGGCAAATGTGAAATGGCACCATTGAAATATTTGGAGCAAGAGTATCCCATATTAGACTCGTGTTGGTTGATCCGTCAGCTATATATAGTTCTCTCTGTGACACGGCGAGACGCCGAGAGGAGAGGGGCAAATGTGAAATGGCACCATTGAAATATTTGGAGCAAGAGTATCCCATATTAGACTCCAACTTCCAGAACTTCTGTGCTACTCACGGCATTTTCTCAGGTCCGTTTTCCCCCTCCAACTTTTCCCGCATTTCCTCTCCCACCCTCACGCCATCGTTTACTTTCCTCGGAATTCACTTTGCTCCAATTTTACTTCTCTTTTGGCGCTACTCCTGTTTGACTGCTCCGAATTGAAGGAGACGAGAAGAAACATATGAAATTTAGAGCTCTACATAAGAAACAGAAGATGTTATGTTCTCTTCTGTTGTACTTTATAAAGCATTTTGATATGGGAAAAATTATGTATCTTAGCCCCTTAATCAATTCTGGTCTTAGGCAAAAGTAATAATAGACGCAAATCTCGTTGATCCAATTAACATAGTGTTTTAAGTTTCTCACCATCACTCCGTCCATTTTGCTTCCAGCCTTTTCCTTCAACTATTATATTTTTTCCATGCTTTTGTTTTTGCAGAGGAGGATTTACTCTTGCATGACCTCCATGTATTGGTTGCCTTTGCAGAGCAACAATCGACATCTGAGAGATTAAAGCAGGTTAGCCTCCTGAGGAATTTTTGTTGCACTCCCAATGATTTAAAAAAAAAATTATTTAGTTCAGTAAAGTGGGGTAATTAACCTGGTAGATCCTGGGCATTTAGGGCATTACCCAAGTCCTCTCTATCATTGATGGTCAGCATCAGCCGTGGTTGAATGGTATGGAGCTGTTGGAAGATGCTCAACTGAATAAAAATGTGTTATCCACTGGTTGTGAGGGGTAATTTGATCAGAGACATTGTCCTATTTCTTGCTACAATGAGAGTGATTTCTATCACGGTAACTGATTGAATACTTTGGGTTACATGACATAGGATTGATCTTTTACTTCAAGGTGGATTACGCATGGGACAGTTAACTGAACTTGTTGGGGCTTCATCGTCTGGTAAAACACAGGTACGAAACCCTTCATTTGTGATAACCCTTATATTCTCTTGATGAATACTCTGATTGTCTGAGTCATGTCTCTGCAAATTCATCTGGATGTTGTGGTCATTGTTATGTGTTGGTATGATTAACAATACTATATGGTCACAATACAATGGATATTTCTAGGTATTAAAGGTATCAACACTTTGAGTTAATATTCTAACATGCATTATTTGTAAGATGCATGTGTATTTAGTTTACAGCTTACTCAAACTCTTCTTAATGACTAAACTCTTCTTATTGTCTAGGTTTGCCTTCTAGCCACCTCAAATGTTGCAAAAAAGCATATGGACGGTGTTGTATACTTAGATACAGGCAACTCCTTTTCGTCGCAACGTGTTCTAGACTTTATTCGTCAGAATTCTGACCCTGCCATTGATCAGGTTAAGCGTATCATCACTTTTATTGGTACACTGTTTTTCTTTCTTCTTTTTTCTTAATCTTCAACGTGCTGTAAATCTCTTCTTTGTCTAATTTTATCCCAATTGAAATTTTGTTTTAGGCTAAACACAGAATTATGCAGAAGGTAATGAATAGAATATTATGCCACTCAGTATTTGACATCTTTACAATGTTTGATGTACTACATCAGCTAGAAGTCAATCTGAGATCTCAGGTTTGCATCGGATGTGAAGCACTTTGGCTAGTAAATTTTGGTTGAATTTCAATTACAGTTTATTGAACATATGACAACTGGTTCAGATGCAGAAAGGAGATTGTCAGGTGCGGCTGCTTATAGTTGATTCGATATCATCACTGGTTACACCAATCCTTGGAGGAGGTGGTTCTCAGGGTATACACTCTTATGCATAAATCAGACAGTCCTTGCTAGATTAATAAATTTTTTATAATCTCTCACAAAAGTTGCATAATCTCTCTCTCTCTCTCTCTCTCTCTCTCTCATGATTCTACAAACCTTTGTCAGCTTGAATTAGGGGTGAAGCTTGGAATACTAGTAAGGGAAGTTTGGATTTTTATTTTTTGTTTCCGCCCCGTGTGCTGGGGAAGGGGCAGGGGTAGGTTGGAACTTTTGGGGGGCTCACAATTAGGAAACCAAATTCTCATAGTTATTCTTTTAACGTTAGTACGGTGTTTCTGGGTTCAAACAGTAACATTTGACTCTCTCTCTCTCTCTCTCTTCCCCCCCCCCCATCCCCCTGGCGGCGCCCCCTGGTTATTGTCTGTTTTATGATTTCTCATCTATACTTTGAGATACACACATTCTGGGCAAAGTTTTTCATTTCTCTCTTCTTTGTCTCTCATGATTCCACAAACCTTCATCAGCTTGAATTAATGGCGAAGCTTGGAATACTAGCTAGGGAAGGTTGGGGTTTTTTCTTAGTGGCGGGGAGAGGAGGAGGAGGAGGGGGGGGGGGGGGGGGGGGGGGGGGGGGGGGGGGCGCTAGGTTGGAACTTTTGGGGCCTCACAATTAGGAAAACCAAAATTCCCGTATTTCTTTTTTTAATGGTGTTATGACGTTTCTGGGTTCAGACAGTAGCATTTGACTCTCTCACTCTCTCTCTCTCTCTCTCCCCCCCCCCCCCCTTCCCCCCTGGTTATTGTCTGTTTTATGATTTCTCATCTATACTTTGATATACAAACATTCTGGGAAAATTTTTTCATTCTTTAAGAAGTTAGTTGCAAGAGTTTAAACATTGATGTCGTTATCTTCTTCTTCTACACTGAATGCAGTTATCGTGTAATCATCAAGATAATTGTGAACTATATAGTTCATAATTGTACTGTCAATTATCCAGGCAGTTGCCAACATTTTTTTTTTAATTTAAAAGAGAATAACTGAAATTTCCTGAAGCATCCCCAAAAATTCTTGACTCTGCACCATTTAGAAACGTTATTCATGTGTGTATTTGTTTCTTGATTATTGGGGAGAGATATGAACTTTCAATTTTGTGTTGCAGCATGACAGTTTTGAGAGTGCTAGCCTTTTGTTAAACCAAGTCTCAACATATCAAATGTTCTGCTGCCAATATAAACCTTTGAATAATACTCACCATACGAATAAAGACACTTTCTGACATAAAAATCTATGGTTTCCGTGTTTGACCACTAATTTCCGTGACTGTTCACTTGCGTAAAAATGAATATTTGTTGGACCAGATTTGTGCTAGCAACACCAGAGAAAATAGACTGCAACAGAGACCGTATTCAGTACCAACTTGTTCAAATATATTATATGGATGTTTTTGGCTGCTCAGGAGCTTGATTAGGAATGCTCTTTTTGCTTTTGTTTAAAATTTTTTGTAATATGTTTCTTTGCTTCTCTAAGGAGGAATTCTATTTCTTGTTTTCTATTGTTTCTCTTTATAGGTGCTAAATTTAATTTTCCATGGAAAGGAGGTTTCTTAAGCATGTATAGTATATGGTTCTCTCCACTCTAGGATATTGGATTGTCTAGTTCTGAAACCTTTCATAGTCAAATAGCATCAGTTAGGAATTGAAGGTACTATGATTGGTTGATAAATACAGGACATGCATTAATGACTTCTGCTGGATTTCTGCTGAAGAAATTAGCACATGAGCATAATCTTGTCGTATTGGTAAGTTTTGTGATTGAATTTCTTGTTTGGTTTCCTTCATTACTAAGATCCTAGCTTCCTGAGTTGTTTTGTTGATGCAAATCCAATTTCCCCGGGGCTAAATCATTGTTTTATAATAGGATCTCTCTCTGTGGCTAAAGATAAAGCCAGGGTTTTTAATTGACGGCCTTGGAGAAAACAAAGGAAAGAAATAGAAAAATATAGAAGTTTATGAATAATCTTTGTTTGCTCACTTCCATTTTTTTAAGCAGTTACAGCCCTCTGTATTTTCTTATAATAAATTGGCATCTTCCTAAGTGACTTTGACCTGTGTAAATTATACTATTAAAACTATTACTTGGTTTGCATCCCCTGACGTTCCATCAGTAGACATAAGCCCAATTGTCATGGTATCGAGTGGGTGCAAAAAAAAATGTAGAGTTAAGTTTATGCTTATGGGAATGACAGTAAAATTTGATTTCCTATGCTTTCAATTTCTGATTATTTAGCTGGGGAGCTGGGTAGCAATGCTTGCGCCTTGAAATAAATTCTGTGGAACATATTTTTGAAGGTGACGAATCACACTGTGGGTGGAGAGGGAGGTATCTCTAAACCAGCTCTTGGAGAGAGTTGGAAGAGCATCCCACATGTTAGGCTTCGGCTTTCCCATGACCAAGGAAGCATCTACAATGTTTCTGTGCTTAAACACCCATCCATGGTACGATCCATGGCTGCATCTTGATTTATGCATAGACTTATCAATCTCTCTCTTTGTTTGGCATTTCTATCAATCCACCTTAACTCTTAAGTTTTAGATAGCCGAAACATGTTCCAGTCAATGAGGACTAAAGTGCTCTCACCATCAAATCCTAAATTGCCATTACTCACCAAAATATATCCTAAAGCCTTCTTGTTGGGATTATTTTAAGTTTTAATGCTCTAGTTTTTTCTCAGGCTTCTGGTAAGGCTGCAAGGTTTACGATTAATGACTGACATGGATTATACTTGAACCTGGCCAATTCTCGGGTGAAATATCTGGGGTGACAGAGAGTCATACAAGGAAGATACTCTTAATAAACTCAAATTGCAGAAACACAGCTGTTTCGTAATATCATCAAGAACTAGCAATTTTGTGAGTTTTTTTTTTTTTTTCAATTGTTCCCTTTATTTATAGAGTGCGGAAGCTATTTTAGTTAGATGCACATACTCTTGACTAAATCTGTTAAAACTCATATATATTATTTGTATTTGTTCTTTTTGGTTGGATTTTCATGATGTTCAAGTTTCCCAATTATATGCATGGTCGGTTGTTTTAACTTGTACTTACTGGAGATAATATTCGTTGTGGCCCAAATTTGGTTGCCCGTGAAACTGTGAAAGGTCACAAAATGTGAGTGCTGGCTTAAACAATTGAGTACCACTGCGCTTCAAAGATTTGAAATGAGCATTACTTCACACTTTTTCAGGATGAGTTATAGAACCTGAGATAATTTTGGGCCATAGAGGGCAGGCTCGGCCCAAGCTGAAGCGAATATAAAAGTTTGAGCATCAGCCATAATTATTATCATCCCTTGTAATAGAAAGAGTTTCTACATTGGTGGTGGTGCCAGGACTATAGGTTTGGGGTGTAAGACTCCAAGCTCAAATTATGATATGTTCATGAGCAGATATATGCTAACATTGACAAAAATGATTGGATGTTAACCACTTCTAGTACTTCCTTTCTTTCTTTCAATATTTTTTAACTTCTAGTACTTCCTTTCTTTCTTTCAATATTTTTTTTCCCCTAGTACTTAAAGTGAGAGTGGGTAATTTTAGACCTTCCCAAATAGATTTTATAAGTGTGAAAAACTTAATTTCAGATTGGAGCCACAAGTTCTAAATGTTTGAATCTATTTTTCAAAATGGCAGCAATATATATTAAGGAATTATTCAAACTTTTACAGTGAAGGGGCAAGGCTTCCTCACACACACACAAGCACAATTTTCCTATATGGAAAATATTATTTTTGAGTTTTTCAGTAGGTGCTTGGCTGGAGGCTGTTGGATGATGAAGGTGGTCTTAAACTATAATGCTTGTGGAAATTGAGAGATTTTAAATGTGGGGTTGAACTCATTAATAGGATTTTCGAGGTTGTAGAAGCTGCAAGGCATTATCCAAACCTCCACTTGGAACAACCAAATCAAGTTAGCTGAACTTTGGACAACTTCCATAGGTAAACCCTCTAAATTTGAAAATCTTCCTTCAGCCAATTGGAAAATATTCTTCTTTTATATCTCATATACTGCAATCTTTCATTTTAACCATATTGGGAATGGTTAAGTTTCAAATTCTTCTACATGGCCCTTGAAAAGTTTCTATTTGAATTGCATGTGGATTGAGTATATATGATTTCATTGTAGTTGCTAAAATAGATGAGATGAAACATCTGATCTTGTCCCAAGAAATAAGAATTTCGGGTAGTCAAAGCATTATGTTGCTTTCCTGAAGAGGCCACAAAAACTATTTGCCATTTGCGTTGCCCATGATTGGTAGGTTTGGCATTATTGGAAGAAGATGAATCCTTTTGAATGCCTTATGTGGAACTTATGAACTTCAGAATTTAGATGACACAAAGTCAAGTTTGTCCTTGAATCCTTAGCCTGATTGTTTGGATGAGTTTACAATTTGGGGTACATTTGGGTACACATTAGATTACAAGAGCACAAGAAATGTGTCAAACTATATGCAAAACTTCAACTTCTTTGATCTTCTAAAAAACGTCTTGCAATGTGAGGTTAGAATATTACTTGCTATAAAGGTTTTACAGTTGGGGGAGTATTGCCTTCATCGTTAACAATAGTTGTGATTTTTTTAAACGCATCAACATAAACATTGAGTTCTACCCACACATTCTCAATTACTAAATTTCTAATTTTCTATTATGTATTCTTGAATCTGCATCAATCCCTGTTATTCAAACTTTGAACAATTCAAGCATTTCACTTCTGGGTTTAAAGGGTCAAAGCAAAAAACAAAGATATCCTTTGTATTAGATTGGAAGAAATTCATGTGTGATTCAAACGTGTCCTTCTTGTATCATCTAGATTGGACCCATTTTTAGCTCTTGAATTGACTCGATCCAACCTGCTAATTAGGGTTTACCTGTTAATTAAAGTTGACTACATATATTGTATTATTTCTGTACAGCTGCTTTACTGCCGCATCGTGTTTCCGACTATCTTTTGAAATAAAATTGTATGTAGCTCCGTTGATGGAGATACATTGCCGAACCATGTGAATCTTGTGTGTTGTGTGTGATTGATTCCGTTTTGGCTTTAATTTTTTTCTAATTGTTCCTAACAATGATAAAAGGTTGGCTAGGGAAGGGTGAGTGGAAACAAGCTTGCAATATGTTTGATGAAATGCTTGAAAGAAATGCGCAAGGGAGTGTCGTGACATATAATTAGAGGTGGCAATTATTGTTTGTGGGTTGTATTCGTGTAGTGTCAAGTCATAGACATTTGACTATATAGATCAACCTGAATCTGACCCATTAAGTTAAACGAGTTAGACTTTTAAACCTTAACATAATCCATTTAAATAACAAGTCATGAAGTGTCACCCGTTTTGACCCGTTAATAATTAATTATAAATGAGTCAACATAACAGGACCCATTTTAACTATTTTCATGTAAATAGGTTGAACTAATCGGCATAAATCATTTGACTTGATTGACATAATTTTACATATTTATTAGCAGTCACAATATTTTCCAAAAAAAAAAAAAGACTACATATTAACAAAAACCAATATTACAAACCCAATAATAACAAATATGAGTATAGGTTCAGAATTATAATCACAATAATAAAAATATAAGTATATTGAGAAATACCAATATTACAATCCTACAATAATAAAATTGTAATTTTGAAATAAAATTTGAACGAGTTATTATGGGTTGACCCGTTTATTAATTGGGTTTTAATGGGTCAACTTGTTTGAACCCAAACCCATTTATATCAAACTAAAACTCACTAATTTTATGTCATATTTGTGTTGGGTTTACAAGTCATGTTATATATTGCCACCCTTACATGTAATAGTCTTATGAGGTTTTTGTCTAGAAAGGGTAGTTTGGAAGAAGCATTGAGTTTGCTTGAGGATATGATGCAGAAAGGAAAACATCCAAATGTGGTGACATCCGTTGTTGATGGAAGGTTTGTGCTCTGTCGTAGAGTATACGGAAGAAAAAAAGATGATGTTTGATATGAGTATCGAGGGTGTAAGCTGCAACTGGTGAATTATGGTGTTTTGATGAGTGATCTTGGAAAGAGAGGGAAGATTGAGGAGGCAAAATCTCTACTTCACGAGATAAAGAAAAGGCGGTTTAGGCCCAATGTTGTGACGTATAATATATTGTTAAATTACATCATGTGCAAGGAAGGTAGAGTGAGTCTGACTGAGGCTTATAAAGTTTGGATTGAAATGCGGCTTGGAGGTTGTAAGCTGAATGCAGGTACATACCGGAGGATGGCTGATGGATTTTGCAGGGTTGGGGATTTTGAAGGAGGTTTGAGGGTATTGATTGCGATGTTGGCATGTAGGCATGCATCATCCACGTTCAGAAACATTTAAATGTTTGTTAGTGGGACTGTTGAGTTTTGGGAAGATAGATAATGCCTCCTTTGTTTTGGAGGAGATGGAGAAGAAGATTCGTTTTGATTTGAGGATTGGGAAGCGTTTCGATGACGTCCTCCAGGCTTTAGATAAACAAGGAATCGTCATGTATGTTCTTATTTAAATGGCCTCTAAGAACTAACTTCGTGTTTTCCTGTTTAGATACGAAAATACTTTAGTGATGCTTCACCTACTAAAGTCATCACCTTACGACATTTGTACTAGTGTCGTATGGCCTATTTCCCGAATATTACTTTTTATTTTTAGTTTAATACATAAACTTAGACTATATATAATAAATTACATCTATGAGATTTTTCTTTCTTTCTTTGTTTCTTTTCTGTTTTTTTTTTTTTTTAATGGAAAATTGACTTCATTCATTCATCAGAGAATATTTACATCCATGACCGGATACATATAGGGAAAATTCCGGATCACAAGCCAACTACTGCATTTGGAACTCTACCAGTACACAAATTCCTTTGTGATTAGTATAGTCTTAACTATTGCCATAGCTTTCTACAGACAAAACGTCTAAGAGACAGTTCTCTGTCTAGTACTGTCTAAAACAGAGACTCATACTCCACTCTCCATAGGAATAGATGACTTAACCTCTATGGACAAAACGTCCAAGAGAGGATTTAAAAAATAAAAATAAAAATAAACAAAATGAAATAAAAATGAAAGCAGAAAGAAAGATGTGAAAATTACGAATTGCAGTTTAGATATACTCCAGTAGATTTCGAAATTAGCCATATAAGTCAGATAGATTTGCCACTATCTTTTCAACGATCGGCCTAGGAAGCATCTTGTGCTACTCGTGCCTTACAAGAGGTGTCAGAGAACTATAGATCTGTCGTTTTAGCCTTTAAGGAAATAAAAAAAATTAAGAAAAGAAGATAAATGAGGAAAGGAGAGGAAGAATAGGAGGCAAAGAAGGATGGAGAGAAGAGAGAATGAGGGAGAAATGAAGAGAAATGAGAGATAGAGAAAGGAGGCCAGGAGAGGGGGAAGGAGAAAGGAGGCCTCTCTTCCTCCCGCGATTTGGAGGATTTTTGAGATTTTTCTTTCTTAATAATCTATGGAGCTCTCAAAAGAGAAATGTTTTAATCACAAAGAGGTATTATAAAAGTACATCTACAAAATGACAAGACTTGATGTTGCATCTTAGATTATAAATTATTTTTATTGTAAAATAAATTTAAAAAAATATGAAGTTACGTTGCTGTTGCACTCATCCTCACTAAAATTCTAAATAGTGGACATAGGCCTCTGTTGCGTTCTTCCTTCTCTTCCTTCCTCAATATTTTCTTTATTTTATGTTTCAATTTGTTTGTTTATCAACAAACAATCTCTTTCTTTAAATTTCGTCGCATCTGATGCAACTTCAAACAAACATATATAACCTTAATTCTCTGCAACAATTTAGGGGCGGAAATGAAAAGAAAAGGAAAAAGAAAAAACTATTGCATAAGGTAGACATTGAACTGAAGAATCGTGTCCACACCATCAGTGATATGCTGATCGGATAGATGAAGAGTCTGGATGGCTGCATACCCTTTAGCATTCGTATATTTCCCAGTTCCTCCAACTATAGCCAGCTGAGAGTCATGTGCAGCAGCCGTGCGGTGCACCCCAAAGAAACTAATTGTATCATAATAGTGTTGATCTTCGTTGTGAAACACTGCGGCAAAGGCCATGGTGTGGCTGCTTCCATCCAGTGAGGTAGCCAAGTGAAATCCCTGTGCCTTCCCAATTACAGAGTACCCCAATTCATGTCCTTTAGTAAGCTCATCATCAAGAACGGTGATTGTCCCAAATAAAAGCTTTTGCATTGGGGCTCCTGGCAGGAACTGGCCTGCAGTGGCAAATGGAAGTAAGCCTCCATTGATAAATAAACAGTATTATGCACCGTTTAGGCTAGCCAGAAATGGCAGAAAAGAGGTATACCACCATTCATGGGGAAAACCCCACCAAAATTATTGGGCTTTGAGAAAGGAGGGGTGTTGATTTTAGTAGCAGCAGCAATCTTCCCTGCCACAACTCTGCTTGTGGGAGCTGATCCACCAAAGATGTCATGCATGAAAAATGAGAATGGAAGTTGTTCCACGCTGGCACTTGAAATGGTGGCCAATGTTGTGGCAGTGGGACCCGCCACCGGTGACACATTGGCATCTGGGAACCGGAAATAATTCGACTCTTCAGTTGTGGGGATTGGTGCAAGAGTGTCCCCATCAGCAAGGATTGTGGTTGTATTGGCATGATATGTGGTGATGGCTGCGAGTAAGAGGTGGAATGCGGCCTTGAGAACAAGAGAGGTGAGTGATAGCGGCCTCTTGGCCATTTAAGCTTTGCAAACTGAGGGAATTGTTGATTGTACAAATAGAATCAAGATTCTTGTAATGGGATTGGAAGGGGAATGGTTTACCAGCTTTTTCTAATGTGGTTGGAGGGTTAGTTGTAGAAAAGTGGAATAGATGAGAGTGGACTTACTATGTATGTTGAAGATAAGTACACATTACATTTTATATTGTCATGAGCAGCATACAAGTTGGAGACGTGGGGTGGCTTATTCCTCTTGTAATATTGTATTTTAACAGTATTTTCAAGGAATTCATGCCTCAGAAAAAACGATTTTATGGTATATAGGCTTGTAAGTTCATCTCACCATTAATAACAAGTGAAGAATCATCACAGAGTCAGGATGATTCTGCATTCGATGATTCACTTGTCACTAAGATCATGAAGTTATAAGCCTTATATACTATATTTGTGAAATTTGAGTCAATGAGAGAGAAAAGACCTCCATTAATGTCGATATATTAAAAGGGGAATATACAGTTTAGCTTAGAGGAAAAACTTCCACAATGGTACCACAAAAGTCATCACATTACTGAGGTATGCTGAACTATATTTCCTGAGCTCCCATTGAAATGTTCAAAGGCGATATTCAAAACGTATATATTCACAAAAAGCAATCCAAAACTTGAACTCCACGAGACATATATTATAATTTCTTGTCTCAGGAAGGAGATAAAAGGCGACAAAGTTGTTTCGGATAACGTATGGATATTATCAAACAATTTATGCTGTGGCATCTTTACCAACTTTATCATTTTCATTTTTCAACTTTTCCTCTTCTCTGTTTGGTTGCATCGTAGAAACACATGAACCAGCCAGCTGATCACATTAAGCTAGCTTGTCCTCCTTACTTCTTTTTAAAATCCCTTTTGTCTTTTTATTTTTTTATTTTTTTTATTTTATAATTTTATAATTATTTTTTTATTATATATATATTTATTTATTTAATTTTCTTTTTATCATTCAACCAATATTGTTAAATGATTACTGTGTTTAATGTTACAGAAAATGATGAACAAAAATAGAACTTCAAATGAAACACAAATGATTAGATAGGAAAGAGAGGACTGCATGCGCTCTCTGACCATGGATGGTGTAACTACCCAAATCACCCAACATTTCTGTCAAAATCATATAATAATTTCTTAATGCTGGGTGGTCCTTTCTCCACTTTTTTCTTGTTTCTTGTCATTTTCTTCTCCAGCCGCCCAAGTTTTTAGTCAAAGAAATAAAGGAACCAAATGTAGAGCTGGAGAAGGAAAAAGGAGAAAGGCACAAATTATGTTGGATCAAGATAGAGAAATGAAAATTTTCATGCTTCTACAGTGCGGACTACACATCATGATAATCCAAAATTACTTTTGTCTCGATCATCAATTTGTTGAGAGATCAGGAACTTTCAAAAGCAAGAACAGAGGAAGAAACATAAAGCTATGATCATGAAGCAGCCCCACCACTAGAAAACTTGAACTGGACTCGTGACTAAAAGTTTACCATGCTTCCATCATTTAGTCCATTACGAGGATGGGAAGGACATTGATGCACGAAGCTGCAAAGGATTGCCAACAATATTATTCTGGCACAGACCGCCCAGATTAGGGTATAATACATGGAAATTTATTAAATATTATGCTCAAGGATATCATGAAATGATGACTATTGTCTAGGTACGTCCTCCCTTCCTCTCTCCCTTGTGACTACATATCCATAGATCCATAGTTCCCAAAAGTACTTAAGCCATGAAAAATTGTGAAACAAAATCATATATATTTGTCCAAACCATTAAGAAGAAGAAGAAGAAAAGAGGTAATTCGTGCTAAAGTTTTAAGGGGAAAAGCACAAGAATCCAAATTCTGACCATCCAACAGAAGAACCACCCACCAAAGCGATCTAGCAGAATCCAGAAGACAGATCAGAGAAGAAATAGTAAAAGTGCATGCCGCATGTCTGTCTCCCAAGCAATAAGCTCGCTCGTCCTCGATTGCTCACCAGTGCACCCGCATGATTTCTCATAAATATGTTCTCGACACGCTCTCTTGAGGTGATGCATGCTTGTAATCTTTTTGTTTATAACATTGATCCAGTCACTTGTGGGCGCATGCTATCTGTTCATGCTTGGAGACCATGGTATATATATTCTGTCTGGTCGTTAATTTCGATTAACATCATGATCATGTACAGATCGATCTCTTGTTCTAACGCTCAATTATTGAAGTACTATTCTTAGTAATTTTCTCTCCACAATAATCTAATTTTTAACATATCATAGTCCTAAAGCCTGATGACTGGTAGTGTAAAGTTTCTCCCCTATTAGTGATATTCATAAAAAACTGAAGTTAACAAAGAAAAGGGATATTGAATAAGCAAGTCATAATTAATAATTCCCAAGCGATCGAGCCATTCAAATTCAGAAAAAGAAACCCCAATTAGAGAATGAAAAAGCTTTAATCTAATTAAGGACATTAAGGCAGGACTCAAATCAAATTCAAATGCATACGGTGGTCATGAATAACTCCTATGGTGATCACCAAAAGTTGAACGGAAAGTGATACATCGACCTGGGTTTAGCGATCGAGTCGAGGTTGTTTTTTCTACACATGAATCACCATACGCTTTGATGCAGTAGTGGATGGTTACAGAATTGCCCCCACACAAACTGTTCGGGCATTATATGGGAAACAGTAAACTATGAGACATTTTCAGAGTTGCCAACCCTAAGTATGCTTTTGAATTCAAATAAAGTAGAAGGGAATACTTAGAAGATATCAATATTGTTTGTTCCAAGAAATGATGATCAGAATGCACAACATGAGTACCATATTAATTATTTATATACTAAATCCCCCTGATTTTACTTTCAGATTATGATCTCAATCCCATATATAGAAGAGAGGTTACATTTACATCATATATAAAAGCATGATAAGTTGATTTTACATCTCTAATTAAGCATGCATACAATCACAAACCCGTCTGGAATTCCCAACTTTTACATCAAGATTAAATGGAAACTCTAGTTTATTTGCAATTATTCATGCTGACCATCGGGAAGCTGATGGCAATGGGGACGTGGATGATGATGTAGGAGACGGCTAAAGCTGTGCGTTTTTCACCTTGGACACACTGGCAAGTACACCTAAAGGGGTCACGTCCCCAATTACAGTAACTTTCTTTGTCTCCAAATCAATACTATAGGATCTCACTCCTGCACAAAGTTAATTAGCCAAAAAAATAACTTCAAAAATGGCAGCACTGCAAATTAATGTTAGTTTACTAGCAACCCAAAGCCAGGGTGTAAACAACATATAAAAGAAGTATTACAGCAATTAACTAGGTTTAATGTTTAGAAGTGTAAGTATATATACTCAACGTTAGTACATGAGAATAATTAATTATGCAATTTAAAGAGACAAAGACTATCACTAACCTTCCATTTTAGAAATATGTTTTCTCACTTTTCCTTCACAGCCCTTACAGTGCAGTGACACCCTCAAAACCACGACCTGCAAATTCCAGTATCAATAGTAAACTAATAGAGTGCTACGTACGTACATATCATGAAGATTCTAAGTAGACATATTCGTGTAAAAACTCATGTATAGGAACATGTATTTTTCGCAAACCATAAGACTAAGTTTCAGATTATTTTCTAGAAGTATTAAAGAAAAAGAGAGATTAACAAAAGGAACCTGTTCGGGGGAGCGAGATGAGGGAGAGGATTTCAAGGCAGGAGAGTCATTTGAACTCAGGCCCCTAGGCTTTGCCGTTTCAACTGGAACCAGTGCAGAGATGGGTTCAGACTCAGATAACCAGTCGATTAAGGGTGTGTCACTCAAGAGATATCTAGAGGAACGTCCTGGGGCCCTGTTAAGATCATTTATGTCAGTGGAGCTTTTTCTGTGCAAATCACTTTGCTTGGCGGAACTCCTCCTATGCTTTTCATAATAAGGTTTAGGATTTATGGGCAACTGAGATATTGAAGTGCAGGGGACGTGAGAATGGAATTGGGTTTTTCGTCGACCATGGAGATGTGGATTGTGGCGCTGATCAACGTCGGGTCTGGCCGGGCCATGGCGAACCATGGAATAACGGTGTTCCATGCTAGAGCATACAGCTGTGGAGGCTGGAGATGAACAGAAAAGATCCATTCCCTTCATGTTGGCCGGGGGAATAGCAGTTGGGGAATAACTAGGAAGAGATTGCTTTTGTGAATATGCAACTGAAGCAAAGTAAGCTGGAAGTAAAAGAAAGTATCTTCAGAGTGAGGCCAACTAATCTCCTTTTAAATTTGGATGAGAAAGGAGCCATAGATAGATCGAGACGTAAAGAAAAAGAAGCAGCTAGGTCCCACCAAAGGGACAAGGGTTGAGTAATGAATTTTGATGCCTTGAAAGATATGTGATTAGTCGGACCTTTAAAGTTGTCTAAACTTTTTTGTTGTCCTTTAATTTCATTGTTTAAGAGGTGGGGGCTGAAAAGGTTAGGCTCATCTTTGTGTGATATGATTACTACCACTACTAGTAGTGAAAAGAAAGCTTCAAATCAAGCAAATCATATTATTTAGACATCATTGTTTTGCCATTGACAATTGCAGCAGTACAACCTATAATTCTAGCTGTATGCGACTGTTTATGTGGGACATTTGGTTTTGGGATTTGTAGCATGGCTGGATCTAATTAATTCTCCAATCATTTAATACTTTACATTCCTTCACAATTATAACAAATTCAAGACCTGTTCATATATATTATTGAAAATTGTGCTCATTTCCATTGCAATGGACCGAAAGTCTTGCAATGATTCAACCAAACCACGAATGTTAGGTTCAATAGGGCAAAGGGATGGGTAGCAATATTGTGTATTCAATGTGCAAACCAATTTGTATATATAACCTTTAGTACTGCCATTACTTTTTCAGAACTGGACATGCGTTTCCCAGTTGGGATGGAGTTGGTCTCTTTATGATAACCTCATAGTCGACAAGAGACAATATTCTTTTGAATAATTTCGTTAATATAGAAATGTTGGATAAGATGGAAACGGCGCAGATCAATCGGATATGGCTGTTTAGAATAAGAACAATGTTATATATAGTACGGCCTTCTGCATCTCATTTTTTAAAAAAAAAAAATCCACCAATTTTATAATAAACCAATCATGCATGATTTCGCAAGCTTGACTACTCTATAATTCCCATAATTTTATGATAACTTCTTCACCTGCTGCAACTTTTTGCCGATTCATTGGACATCTGATAAAAGAAAAACTCAAGTTCAAGAGTATAATCCAAAAGAAGTGGTTAAAGAATTAATTTGGAATCCTAATTCGGGGATTACCTTCGAATGGGACAGAGAAAAGGTCAAATAGTCAGTAATGGTCGACTGCATTAAATTGATTGAAAATTGAAATGAGGATAACTTATGCAGATGATTAGAATTTAGGGCAAAAAGAAGATGATCTAAGCTGGTGTTCAAGCAATCTTACGTACGTAGCCAACATATGTATATATATATAAAACTTCATCTTCTCTAATTTGATTAAATAAACATTAATATATTTAACCAAATTACTAATTTTTATTTAAAGTTAAGTGATTAATTTATAATTTTTCTCACGCATTCTTTTATTTCTCAAGTACTCGTATTGGTTTTTAGTTACTTATAAAAGTCATTAATTTTAGAGAAATATATATTAACAACTTAATTAAAAGTTATGATTCTTGGTGCATGTCCAGAATTATATATCTTGATATACTAATTAATTAGTATATTAAAAAAACTATTAGGTGCGGTTTCGATCATAAGATGAGACGAGATAATTTTAGATGAAAATTAAATAAAAATATTATTTTTTAATATTATTATCATTTTGAAATTTAAAAAAGTTGAATTATTTATTATGTTTTATATAAAAATTTAAAAAAATTATAATAATAAAATAAGATAAAATAAGATAAAGACTTTCACCTCCAAAACGAAATATTTATGATAAATATGCTAAATTTGTTCATGAAATTCAATGGATATAAAATAGGAGTCCAAATCATAGTCTATTATTCCTAATAAAATAGAGTACTCAATATTCTCCATTTCAGATAATAATGTCAATTCTTTTCGTACAGTTTCCCTATAGTATCTGTACGTGTTTTGCTTTTTAGCATATTTTAAAATTTATTTAGGGATATATCTAATGGTAGTAATGATTACATTTGGATATGGCTGAGGTGTTCTCCATCAAATGATTCAAATGGAGAACCGGTGGGTCCAACATCCCTCTAATTTCCTGACACGTAATAAAGTTTGAAAAATCACTGATGTATCTTCTAATCAAGATCTATGCATCAAGTATATTTTCTTGAAGGGAGCTACTAGCCAGCTCACTAATATGCAGTCTAGTTTTGACCGTTTTGTGTATTTCAAGTATAAATTGTATTTTTTTAAAATATTTTTTAAAATAAAAAATATTAATATTTTAATTGTCACTTTTTTAATTTTTAAATTAAAAAAAAAGACAAATGCAGGCATGATATTACTGATTATTATTATTTTTACGATGAGTGATTTATATTTAGGAAATGATATCCATAGTGTTTTTTAATTTTTTTAAGTATTTTTATTTGTTTATTTTTTAGTATTGTATTTTTTAAATACAAAAAAAATATAGTGAAAGAAAAGAAAAGAAAAAACAGAATACACCATTCGGTACTCATTTAAGGGTGAGAGTAGCACCCCGGCCCTTATATATCTTGAAGTGTTTTTTAAAGTTTTTAGATGAGATTGAGATCTATAAAGTGAATAAATACTCTCTATTGAACAATCGATACTATTCTAGTAATTTATGTGTGCAATAATAAATATTATAGAGCAACTTGATCATTTATTAATTTGTTCTATTTCTAGTATCAGAATTCAGATTGATCAAATTTGAGAAAACCTCAATTCATACTGGAATAATCGAGAAGTCAGTAGATATCTTGTATGTTCAAAATTAGATCGAGTTTGAAGTGCGAGCATTATGAATAAAGATGAGCCAAGAGGATCTCCCAAGCTCACATCCCGATCAAAGTTTAAGCATGCAAGAATGTCTATGTAGATCGTGATACGTATGCATGCACATGCAGTATTCAGCTTCTTCCATGCATATATACGAATACTTCTAATTATTCTCTCTCATCTTTTTATCTTTATCAACCATCTTTTCTTATGAGCCTTTATCAGACTCTCTCAAGTACTTTAGAATGTATTATAATATGTTAAGCCATTTGTTGTATAATCACGCGTATAAAGATGTGGGTCTTTCTTTAATTAGTGAAAGGAATTAGGAGGAAGAAGGGGTCCTTTATTAGTTCTTAATTGCCCTCTTTTTTCCTTTTTCTTTCTTTGCTTTTGCTTTTTGAATCCCCCATGCCCTCTTTGATTCTTTCCTCCTTATTAAGTACGTGCTGAGACTTAATTGAGAGTTTGTCATAGTACTGATCCACTTGAAATATTTGATGTTTTCCAAGCTCTATTATGTTCACTAGTAATAACTAAAGCTCAGCATCTCTCTGTTATTGGAGGCATGGACACATTTATGCATTTAACTACTACAGAAAACTGAGTGATGATGCATGTACGGGAATCATCAACTCTCTCTCTCTCTCTCTCTCCCCAAAAGCTTACCACACAAACACCCATATTCCCCCTTTTTTTTCTTCTTTTAGCCATGTTTATACTTTTTTTTTTCTCTGGTTTATTTTGGTTGTTTCTCCTTGGCTCTATTATGTTTTCCACTTGAAATATTTGATGTTTTCCAAGCTCTATTATGTTCAATAGTAATAACTAAAGCCCACCATCTCTCTGTTATTGGAGGCATGGACACATTTATGCATTTAACTACTACAGAAAATTGAGTGATGATGCATGTACGGGAATCATCAACTCTCTCTCTCTCTCTCTCTCCCCCCAAAAAAAAGCTTACCACACAAACACCCATATTCCCCCTTTTGTTTCCTTCTCTTAGCCATGTTTATACTTTTTTTTTTCCTCTGGTTTATTTTGGTTGTTCTCCTTAGCTCGTATTAGGCCCAATTTATTACCTTCCGATGACACAAGATTCACACGCACAGCCTTGTACAAATCCCCAGCCATTGATATCTCGGTTCTACAAAGAACATTAGCCACAAAACGATCGTTCCAAGGCGCTGCCTAGATTGAGTGGGTGTCATGTGCTACCGTGCCTTTGTAAGTTTGATGGCAACAGGCATGACATCGATGGATCCAACATCCTCAATTCTTCATATTTGACCCACCTTATCACACCTCCCCAGCATGGGGATGATCCCACACGTCAGTAGTAAAACTGCAAATAAGTATTTTCAGACACCAACACTAGGTCACTTGAAGGCTATTCATCGAGTTAAGTTACTGCTTTCCCTAATGGAGTATTAATACAAGATAGATAGATGAAGTGAGTTTCACTGCCGGTTTGTCCAGGACCAAGAAATGCAACGACGATCAACTTTGCCAAGGTCTCCAATGTCCGTGTGCATGGCACGCCATAATTCACAAGTTAGCCAGGCTATAAAAAGAAAAAAACCATAATTCAAAGCGACTCTCTCCCTTGAATTCTTTAAGAATTATATATAAAAATGGGTGAAGATCAAATTATTCGTTTCCAATCTTATTTTTAAGATTTTTAATCTTATACGCCCATGTACAAATTGTAATGCGGTGTTTGTTGAAAAGTTTCAACCTACACTTTTCCCAAGTATTTTCCATCGGTTTAATTAATGAAATGCTTGTTAATTCTTTTCTTAACGGTATCATGATAGAGCATAGGCAAGACCACATGAAGAGCTAGCCTACGGAACTTACCAATTAATACATAGGGCACTTCTGTGGATTAAGTGAATGCGTAACGTTTTGTCGGTACAATTAATAGGCCTTGTCCTTTCTCCGACCATAACAAGAGTCTCCGTTTGAATTGTCTTTTGTCATCTCACCTAACGGCACTCTCAAGCTGTTTTAATACTTGTTGTTATGAAAAGTCATACGTACCAATCCTAGTTTCCTTTTTCACCTAAACTTTTCTCCTACTCCTCTAAAAATATATCAATCCATATGTACTACTTTACCTATCGGAAAAGAGGGAGAAGCTTACCGGCCTATTGCTTTCCCATCTTTCCTCCCTGATAGTTCCGGTGTATATATATTTTAAACAGGCTAGGCAGGTGGGCTTCTTGTGTGATCCTGTTTTTGTGTCACTTATATATGCCTATGCCACACATGATGCCGCTCCATTAGTTAATTTATGGGCTCTAGATCTTTCAAATATGAACACAAATTCCTTCACTGTCGGGACATGCCCTACACATCGGTACTGCAGATTCTCATGTTTCTGATTATCAACAAAATTATGATATGTCAAATTTCCTATACTTTTCTTACTCATTTTCTTAAATATCGAGTCGACGTACCCCTCTGCTACTTATCACGAAAATGAGGAGTTTGTCTTTTATTTATTTATGCTTTCTCAGTACAACTTACAAAAGTGCACCCCTTAGCTTCTTGTCACAGTATCCGCTGACGTTTTTGCTGACACATCGCCTTAACCCAAAAAAGATTAAGCAAATGGATTTGACTTCGAAATGTTATATCAACTACTCGCTTTTATTACCATCATTTGATTTTGGATTCCAATATCACTTTTTTTGGATCGTTTAAGCACATCATGTGCATGCTCCTTTTAACATTTTTTGGATCATGTAAGCACCCATGTGCCAAAGCAAAAGCGAGAAGATTACATAAACTAGTAATCTATACAGTAATAGAGTGCAAATTAAAGTTGAGCGCCAGAACTTTTCTTGAGAAAAATAAGGCAACATCAATAGAAACCTAAAAGAAAATGTCAAAAGACTGCAAGATCAGAGCTTTCTACACTTCAATATTATCTAAAATAATTTATATATATAAAAAAAAAAACTTGGAGTATCAATCTTAATTAGCTGGCAAAAGCTGTACCTAAACATGAATGAGCTGATCATAAGCAGAAATATACAAGAAGGAGAAATGTCATAATTTTCTTTTCTTGAATTTTAAATATTTTTGCTTTTTTCTTTCTCATCACTAACATTTTGATCATCCACGTCTGTTCCTTGTAGACACTCGTTTGCTAAATGATAGCAGTATTTTTGGGTGCAACCCTTTTACAATTGTGCAAAAGCGTAAAAGCCACTATAACAGTCCATAGTTTTTGCCGCGATGGATATTCGCCGTATGTGAGGGTAAAACCGTGGCAAAAATCCTTAAGCCATGGTTTTTTCGTCGCAGGCGAAATGCCAATAGATGAGCGTGACATCTGCTCTTTTTTTGCCGCTAGGGAATCGCCGAAAAATTTCAACTCTTCCCATCTATGTTCATGCCGAGAAAGCCAACGGTGGTAACTGCCACTATTGATTTCCATCAAAGTCGATTTAAGTGCCTATAAATGCTTGTTTCTACCTGTGAGCGTTTGTTTGTTGCGAAGAGGGTTCACATTTGGGGATTTCAGATCCGTTGAACAAATTAGTGGCAATACTATTCTCGTTGGAGTTCTGGATCGTCGCGCGATACAAGAAGCCTATTTACGGCATTTTCCCATACCGCCGTGCTTTCAATTTCGCCCAACAAATTGGCTACAACACTATGCTCACCGGAGATTACATAAGCATTCGACGCCAGGAAGCCAATTTATAGCGTTCCCTCATGTCGCCGCAGCAACAATTATCGATCGATTTCCACACCAGGTTATTCGATGCTAGGTATGAATTTTCTGGCAAAACTTTTTTCCCCAAAATTTCTTTTTTTGCATATGCCGGTTTAACTAGTTCAATTCGGTCCGATTTTGAATAAAATCTAAGAACGAACTGGTATGTACCGATTTTGTATTTTTAAAAACTGATTACACACCAGTTACTCCCCTAAACCAGTATGTCCAGTCCGGTCCGGTTTTAATATATTAAGTATATTAGTATTACTAAAGTATTTATCAAAAGAAATATATTGAGAATTTATTAGGCAATAAAATGTATTTAATATTAATATTTTATATTTAAAACATATGATCAAATAAATATTCATATTTAAGATTAAAATGTTATGTTATAAATTATAATATATTATTTCATACATAATTATATATAAAATATATTATATATAATATTAAAATTTAATAAAATATATATATAATATGTGAACCGGTCCAGTGTTGGAAAACATAAAACCGATTCCAGACTGGATTTGACCGGTTTTAAAAATGAAAGAACCGATTCCAAACCGAACCGATCGAGAACCGAATCGAACCAACGGGTCCGATCTTGTCCGGGCCGGTTTTTCGGTTTGTCGGTTTATTCTTACACCCCTACATATGCTCATCAAATTTGGGCGTAAAATTTTACAAGCTCACAAGGCACGCCAATCATATATTATTGAACTCTCAAATTATGGACCTAATTTAGTTATAATTAAATTTCTTTTATCTATGAAAATGGTCCTCCCAATCGACACTTTAGTCATGCATGCATGGTAATTGATCATAAGCAGAGCTAGGGCCGAATGGATTATTACAAATTAATCAATTTATTTGGCACCATATATAAACATGTACATTCAAGGTTTGACACTCTGGAACTAATCAACTTTGTTTTCTCATTTTAGGTTTGCACAATATAGGGTTAATTTTTACACACAAGCGCGCGTGCGTGCGCACACACATATATATCTTAATCAAATTGGTGATCATCTGGTTTTGCATGTATATATATATATATTTATAAACTTGAATCTTGTTTCGCACATGATATATATTGGCACATGTAGGCCTATATATATATCAGTGTGTGTATATCAGACACAAAGAGGAGATTGCATATTATTGTCAAGATGACTAACACAAGAGTAGGGGTGAATTGAATTATATTTAAAAAATTAACAATTATAAATCAAATACACATTATAAAATATAAATAAAATACAAAACAACAATAAATATAAAGAGTAAGGGTAAGAGAGAAGTAAAGTCGGTATGTTAATGAGGTTCGGCCCCACTACCTACGTCCTCGCCTTAAGCTACCCCTTGAGGATCCCCAAATTCACTATTTAACCTCATTCAGGTGGAGATAGAAACCTATTATACATTTGAACAGCACCGTTACAAAGGATCTATGTAGAATACCATCTACACTTGCAATCACCTTACACATAGTGATTCAACTATTCCTTATGTAGAACATTTTCTACACGCACAAGAGTTATACACACACCTTTTATAGATACAAGAGCTGATAGTGGATAGGTTATCAGAAAACACTCCTCAATGAGTGAAATAAGAACAATACAGCGCAAACTATATATCTCTCAAAATAAATAAGGTTTAAGGCTCAATGCTTAGAGAAGAGAGAATGAAAGTTTTGAATGAATGTTGTATGCTCTTAGTGTTGTAAATGTGAAGCTCTCAAATGATCTATTTATATGCATATGAGACTTCATATTCAAATTTAAAAAGATTTACATGTCAAAGACAACATCATTCACTTTTTCAAAAAATTCAAATAAAAGTTTCTTCTTTTTCAATTGTCAAAGACAACATCATTCACTTTTCAAAAATTTCAAACCTAATCTTTTACTTTTGACATATGACAAAAGAAATACACTTTACTTTTTAAATTTTTCAAACAAAATCATCTACCTTTTGCATAAGTCGAAAAGAGTATCAATCACTTTTGAAAATATTCAAATAAAGCATGCAAATGTGAAATATGACAAACAATCATCTTTAATATTTTCAAAATTTTCAAAAAAAATCATCTACTTTTTACATTAGTAAAAAAGAACATCAATCACTTTTGAATATTCAAATAAAGCATGCACATGTGAAAGATGACAATCAATCATCTTTTAAAATTTTCAAAATATACATGCACATGTGGAAAATGTATTGTAATACTTTATGGTAAAATATTAATTTTGAACCTTAATCCTAATTTTGAATTTTTAAGAGATTTAAAATATTACTCTATGACTTTAATGTGAACTTGTTCCCTCCTTACTATTGCTTGGTTCTTTGAAATGTTTGACTCCACTGTGTAGACAACTTGAGGTTGAGACTCCTTTATTCTTTGAATTCATTTGTTATCATCAAAATCTATATGTAGATATATAATTACACGAAACTTGAAACTTTGGGTTTAACAATCTTCCCCTTTTTTATGATGACAAATACTTGATAGAGCCTGAAGCCTGTATTAATACTTAAGCTCTCCCTGAGAATGTGCATTAGTTTTTCAATCAAAAATATAAATATAATTCCAATCATATATAATAAGTTTAGCAATTCAAACAATGATAATGTTCTAGTCTAAAACTTCTCCCTCTTTTGGCATTATTAAAAAGGGTCTGTAACAAGTAAATGGACTGAAGAAAATGGTGTGTTAGTAGAAACTATAAATAGTTGAAAAATTGGAGCCGCTCGTGACCAGACAAGTGTGGCTAGAAATTTGAACAATCGCCTGATGTTATTGACAAACAAGATTGAGGGTTTTGAATTTTTATAAAATTCGTCTTAAAATTCATCCAATTCACATCAAATTTTATTCTTATATCTATAACTTATCTGCATTCTTTCAACATTCTCGCTTTAAGCCTTCAATTCTTTTCCCAATGGCTCATTCTTCTAACATTTTTCTAGATCCACCCATGAGATATTCTGCACCTCAACTTTTTGTCCTTTTTGCAGCTGCCATTAATGCCATGTTGCAGCAAGAAAATAATAATTTGGTTAATAAGTCAAATTCTGATGCTATCTATAACTTGGTGAATCTCAGGACTCGTAACTCCTCATCTATAGTTGCTTTTTCTCAGAGGCTACAAGCTAGAAACCATGAGGTTGAAAAGCTTAAAAAACAAATTGTTGTATTTCAGCGAATTGTTCAAGAGTTTCACACAAGGGAAGTAATCATTCGGCAGAAGAATAAACAGTTGAAATCTCTATTAGATTCTTCATTCCACTTGTCAGTTCTCATGGATAAGGATGGCATGATATTGTATAAAGAGAATAAGCGTCTCAAACATGAGGCTAAGAACCTCAAATTTATGTAAAAGTATTTATAAAAAACCTCTTTATTTATATTGACTATGGTCTATCTTTTAAGAGATATTCATAGCATGCATCATACCTATTTCTCTTCTAATCATACATAATCTATCTTCTGGCAGAAGAATAAACAGTTGAAATCCCTATTGGATTCTTCATTTCGCTTGTCAGTTCTAATGGATAAGGATGGAATGATGTTGTATGAAGAGAATGAGCGTCTCAAACATGAGGTTAAGAACCTCAAGTTTATGTAAAAATATTTATAAAAAATCTCTCTATTTATATTGACTCTGGTTTATCTTTTAAGAGATATTCATAACATGCATCATACATATTTCTCTTCTAATCATACACAATCTATCTTCTGGTAAAAGTTTTGTGACAATATCTACTAACTAATCGTGTGTGTTTGTGAATTCTAGTACTATATCGCATTTCTGTATATGATCCCGAAGAAAATGAAATCTTATTTCAATATGTTTAGTTCTAGAATGTTATATTGGGTTCTTTGAAAGATTTATAATACTTGTATTATCACATTTGATTGGAATGATATTATACATAAGTTTAAAATTTTCAAGTTGTTGCTTCATGTAAAGAACTTAAGCACAACAACTACCCGCAGCAACATATTCTGTCTTAGCAGTAGATAATGCAACAGAATTTTACTTTTTAATAAACCAGGAAATTAGTGCATGACTTAAGAAATGACATGCTCCACTAGTGTTTTTTTTTATACCAATTTTGCAACCAGCATAATTTGCATCTGTGTAGCTGATTAGATCGAAAAATGTGTGCTGAGGGTACCATAACCCTAGGTCAATTGTACCATTAAGATATCTAAAAATGCGTTTAACTACAATCAAATGTGATTCTTTTGGAGATGATTGAAAGCGTGCACATAAGCACACACTAAACATAATATCTTGTCTATTGGCTGTCAAATATAATAAGATATTAATCATACCTCGATATACCTTCGAGTCAATTGTTTTACCGGATTTATCTTTATCAAGTTTAGTAGATGGGCTCATTGGTGTTCCAATTTCCTTAGCACCTTCCATTTCAAACTTATTGAGTAATTTCTTAATATATTTTGATTGATTGATGAATATCTCACTTTTTGCTTGCTTAATTTGCAATCCGAGAAAGAATGTAAGTTCTCCCATCATGCTTATTTCAAATTCTTCCTGCATAGTCTTAACAAAAATTTGGCACATATTTTCATTAGTAGCACCGAATATTATATCATCATTTTTGTATTTAATGAAAAGAGTTATGTCAATTTTTCCTCTTAAAAAACCTTTTTCAATTAAGAAACCACTGAGTCTCTCGTACCAAACTCTAGGAGGTTGTTTGAGTCATATAGTGCTTTTGTGAGTTTGAAAACATAATTTGGAGAAATATGATTTTCAAAACCTGAAGGTTGCTCAACATACACCTCTTCATTTATAAAACCATTTAAGAAAACACTTTTAACATCCATTTGAAAAAATTTGAAATCTTTATAACAAGCACATGCAAGTAGCATTCGAATAGTTTCTAATCTTGCGACTGGTGCATATGTTTTATTATAATCGATTCCTTCTTCTTGATTGAAACCTTGGGCTACAAGTCAAACCTTATTTCTAGTAATGACTCCAAACTCATCTTTCTTATTTCTAAAAGCCCATTTTATTCCAATAATAGTATGATTTTTTGGTCTAGGAAAAAATGTCCAAGAGTATCAATCACTTTTGAAAATATTCAAATAAAACATGCATATGTGAAATATGACAATCAATCATCTTTAATATTTTCAAAATTTTCAAACAAAATCATCTACTTTTTACATAAGTCAAAAAGAGCATCAATCACTTTTGAAAATATTCAAATAAAACATGCACATATGAAAAATGACAATCAATCATTTTTAATATTTTCAAACTTCAAACCTTTAATCATGTCATGCATATGTGAAAGATGACAATCAATTATCTTTCAAAATTTTCAAATTTATTTTTCAAAATATTCTTGCATATGTGGAAAATGTATTTTAATGATTTATGATAAAATATTAATTTTGAGTCTTGATCCTAATTTCGAATTTTTAAGAGATTTACAATATTACTCTATGACTTTAATGTGAACTTGTTCCCTTCTTGCTCATGCTTGGTTCTTTGATGTGCTTGACTCCATTGTGTAGACAATTTGAGCTTGAGACTCTATTATTTTTTGAATTCATTTGTTATCATCAAAATCCATGTATAGATATATAATTATATGAAATTTGAAATCTTGGATTCAGCACGCGCGCGTGCGCGCACGCACACACATACATATCTAAATTAATCAACCATAGAATTATAGAAAACCTCTTGATGCAATCGAGGACTTTAATCGTTTACACTCTTACTAAAAGCAGTATGTCAAATATCTCGGTTAGAGATTACTCTTTCATTCAACTTTGTCCATAACTTAGTTTAGTAGTGATCTCAAAATTCTCATCCATACTTGCTATTTCAATATGCCAGCAATCCTACTATCTCTACATCTACATATACATACCCCATGTATAGAGGAAAATTTAAATTTAAATTTCTTTGGGGTCTTAGGCAGCACATCCAAATCACCATTGCCCTTAAATGGTAAAATATTGACATGTCCCAATACACAACAATGGCATAAAAATCAGGTTAGAAAATGCATTTATCATAACATTTTAAATTATTAAAATCACATCTTCATTAGCAGTACTTTCAAGTGCCAAAAAATACAAATAATATGCTTATTGTGTGTTGGCCAGCCTAAAACACTCTACAAAATGACTGCTTCATCACTAGGAAAAATGTCTCATTTTTCCTTAATTACCTGGTGGAGATGAATGTGGTTCAGATTTAAATGTTGAAGCAATTCATATACTGCATACATACTAGTAATATATAATCTAAGATTGAATGACATTTTTCATAATCCTATTTTGATGGAATTTGATGGATATTTATTTTTGTTGCCTTACTGGTCACAGGGCCATGAACAACCACTTAAGCAATACCATACCGCCTTGCTATCGCTTCTCGAATCTGAAATTTCTACCTTGCCTTTACAAGAACCCTGTCATGTATATATAACAACAGTAAGTACTTCACTAAAATTGTGATTTTACATATTTAGTTGTAGCCATATTTCACCATATCTCTAGAGCACTATAATAATTGTGCTTTGCAATAACACTAGTCTGCAAATGAAAGCTTTAAATATGCCTAAAAAACTCTTCACCGGGCAATAGGATATAACTGAAATTCCAAGTTGCCCAATTTAGCTACCACTTATGGGATTAAATACCAACTTGCTGTCAATATATGACTCATTTATTTTAGCATGCAATAGGTAAATCATGCTTTGTTCTTAAACATCCCTACAACCACCCCATAGATCTATGACAATTTTAACATTGCAAATAGATTTTCGTCACAAGATTTGCATTCTATCAAACAACCAAAAAGGTCCAATTATCATATGTCACTTTAATAGTAATAAAATTGAAAGGTCACTCAATCTATCATGGATGACCTCTCCAAACTGCATCAAAATATAGCATGCAGTCAATATAGAGCAAGAAACCAATTTACCTCCCATCCTTGACCCTCTCTAGCAAGATTAGAATATAGTCATTCATTCTCAAAAGTATTACTGGTAAATCAGCATCCCTAACACACCTTCATCAAAAGTGCCACAAAAGTGTAGGTTAAAATACAAAATTAGTAATTGTTGCCATGCACAAATGGCTAAGGAACTGCAATTTGAATCTATCTCTGAGACTCTAATTCCGTCTCCACTTC